>JAIXMO010000001.1:600000-1165174 GCA_025677825.1 Helicostylum pulchrum | reverse complement strand
AGTAGTAAAATAGACTGTAACTTATCAGACTTATTTTTAGAAGTATATCTGAAAAAGGCATAATTTGCAAGAAAGCAGAAAGACGAGTTTTTCATGTGTGTAACCATCAATTCTGAGTAAAAAGAGAGTAAACAGCAAAATAGGAAGAGTTTATTTGTACAACAACTTTGTGGGACTATTATCAGTTGAGACAATTAAGAGAACCAATATGTTTTTAGTAGCGTTATATATATCGCAAGTAGTGACGGATAGGCTCTTTTTTTTTTCTTACAAAAAAGACGCCTAATAAAAACTGAGTTCTGGTGACTGAATTTTCAAAGCATAATTCTGGGGCGCTAAAAATTTAGTTTTTTTCTCTTTCTTTCTTTCTTATATAAAAAAAAAAAACTATACTTTAAAATAAATACAAAAAAAAAGAACACGTTTTTTTTTTTATTATTTATTTTTATTATATATATATATATGAAGAAGCCTACTTTAACAGCAAAAACCAGTTCTTCTATTCGATTTATATCTACAACAACCATGACCACAAAGAATTGTTCTAGCAAACAACCACAGAAAAAACAAAAGTCATCTACGCGATTGACAAACAGTCATGACCAAAAGACCACAGATATCTGGACAAAAACTAATTATACCGAAGAAAGACAACGTATTCGAGAGTTCTGGTTACATCTAAGTGAAGCTGAACGTCGATCGCTTGTCAAAGTAGAAAAGGAAGCTGTATTACATAAAATGAAGGAACAACAAAGGCATTCTTGTAATTGTTCTGTTTGTGGAAAAAAAAGGTAAAAAAAAAGCATTTTCTTTTTTTGCCGTTGTTAAACCATTTATATAAACACACACTCTTTTAGAACGGCTATTGAAGATGAATTAGAGGTTCTGTATGACGCTTACTACGAAGAATTGGAACAATATGCCTATCGTCAACAGCATAAATATACAGTCATTCGATGTAAAAATAATGTACGTCATCAATATGCTGCGAAACAAGAACAACAAGAAGAAGACGATGACGATGAAGAGGATTATCGATCTGATTCTACTAAAAGCGTACTTAGTGAAAGCGAATTAACAAATACGCTTACTGTCAGTGGAAGTATTATTACTGTAGCTGACGATTTACTAAAGAACGATGGTAAAAAGTTCCTGGATATGATGGAGAGGTTAGCCGAAACAAAAATGAGGAAAGAAAAAGAAGTAGCTAATATGGATAATGATGAAGACGATGATGATAACGAAGGGGATGATGACGACGACGACGACGACGATGAAGATGATGACGACGACGACGAAGATGATGAGAACGAAGATGAAGATGATGAAGAGGTAACCTAAAAATCAAATTGATTATTCTCACTTTTGTTAACCCCAAAATATTAGGATACTAGAACTGAAGAACAAAGAATGGAGGAAGGCCGAAAAATGTTCCAAGTATTTGCTGCGCGCATGTTTGAACAAAGAGTTTTTACAGCTTATCGAGAAAAGGTCGCACAAGATAGACAACAGAAACTAATCGAAGAGTTAGAAGAGGAAGATAGACAACGCCAAGAA
The DNA here is from genome assembly GCA_025677825.1 of Helicostylum pulchrum. Lineage (NCBI taxonomy): Eukaryota > Fungi > Mucoromycota > Mucoromycetes > Mucorales > Mucoraceae > Helicostylum > Helicostylum pulchrum. The sequence continues at coordinate 1,163,617 of JAIXMO010000001.1, read as the reverse complement.
AAGGAATTAAAGAAGCAGCAAGACAAGGAAAAAAAGCGTGATAAAAGACGGTAAAAGGAAACATGTATTTTTTAAAAAATACTTGTGTATATTTACAATTTTATATGTGTGTATAGACAAATTAAATTACAACAGGAAAAAGAACGTTCAGAATTAGAAAATAAACGAAAACAAGAAGAACTAGCTGCAAAAGCAGACCGAGAACAAAAACTAAAGATGGAACGTCAGATCAAAGAAGCTGAACGATTAAAGAGACAAGAAGAACGACGTCAAAAAGAAGAAGATCGTTTACGGAAAGAGGAAGAAAAGAAAAAGAAGAGGTTAGCGGACGAAAAAGCTCGTCTTGCTGAAAAGGAAAAGAAACGTAAGGAAGAGCAGCAAAGGAAAGATAAACTGGAAAAAGAAAAAGCTGCTACTTGTGCTGCTACTACCGCAATAATGACAGCTACAACCAATGCGTCTGCTGCTGCGTCTGCTGCTTCCGTCGTTGCTGAAAAAGTTTCCCCTGTAGTAGTAGCAGCCGAGAAAAAAACAACGCAAGTACCTCACCATGTATTAACTGACGATACAACCTCGATTACGCCAATTAGTCAACGTCGTACATCTTTAGCAGGTCCCATTGGAAGTCCTGTTCGTTCAAGATCTATTCATCATAATAATCAGTACGTAGTAAATGATTCAGAAACTCAGTATTCATTTTTTTCCAATTTTTTATTTGGACAAATGCCAGCAAACAGAGGTATATATATATATAATACATGCCCAAATTTGACAAAAAAAAAAAAAAAAAAGGAATAGTAATAACGGTTGATTAACTTGTAGTATAAAAAAAAAATAGAGCAAACGAATGAATTATTTAATACCAATCGACGTACATCAAGCGATGGATCCAGCATGAGATGGTCTAATGGATGGACACCTTTGACTGCATTATCAGACAATGTACACGGTAAATTATTTGGCGATGTACTTGTAAGTTGTGTGTTTATATTTAATTTTTTATATATAAAAAGAGAAAACAAAAAGACTCAATTTGTGTGTATGTGTTATGTGTGTATAGGCTGGCGATCGAAATTTCATGATATTAGAGAGATCAAGAATCGCTTATTTAAAATTAAATGAATTGGCATCAGCAAAGATCTTTATTGTGCCTCCCTTTCATACGTTGGATCAATTACATCGTATGCTGCATGATTTATACTACGATACTATAATCGATGTACGTGAACTGTATCAGATAATTCAACAGTTTCCATCCAGTGGATTCAAGTGTTATTATAATCAACATCAACAGTGTTATATTGTTCAGTATGGTATCGTACCTACTCGTTCTACATCGTCTTTACTACCACCTACAAATAATATGATTTCCCCTCCCTCAATTACCCATTACATACCATAAAAAGCCAAAAATAAAAGAATACATGCGTGTGTGTGTGTGTGTGCGTAAAAAAGAATAAAAAAAAAAAACGGAAAAAGAAAAAAATACTCTATATCCTTTTTTTTTTTTTTTTTTTTTTTTTTTTTTTTTTATTGATTCCAATATTGATTAGTATTTCCTGTACCACGATAAGGTTGTTGTTGCTGTTGTTGCTGTTGGTAACCAAACATGGGAGATTGAGCAAAATAGTTACTACTGTAAGCTTGCTGAGAAAGGTTTTGAGGAGACTTTGTAGTAGCATTCGTCTTGTCTGGAGACTCTACAGCTGTAGCAGCAGCGGCGACAGCGCCAGTATTAGTAGCAGCGGCAGCTTGAGGAGAGTTATTATAAAACTGATCAAATTGGTTAAATCCACTATACAATTGTTGAGATTGGTTATAAGGAGATGAATTTAAATAAGGTGATGAGGCAGTGGTTTTTTGTTGACCATACACAGAGGTAGGGTACATGTTACTTCTAGTATTATTAACAAATGAGTTTGTGCCTTGTTGGCCGTAAGGTGAATATGCATTGAATTGGTTTGGCATGTAATAATAAGGATAGAAGGATTGTTGTTGTTGAGGAGGAGGAGGTTGACCGTACATGCTTTGTTGAGGGTACTGTTGATTTACACTGGTGCTGCCAGCAGTAGCAGCAGCAGAAGTGACATCAGGTACCTTTTCTTCTTGAGAATAGTAGTTTGTATTTGCTCCATAGTTGGAGTTAAACGTATGACCATAGTCTTGAATACCAAATTGTTGATATTGTTGTTGCTGTTGCTGCTGCTGTTGTTGTTGTTGTTGTTGTTGTTGTTGTTGTTGTTGTTGTTGTTGTTGTTGGTACAATTGTTGTTGCTGTTGTTGTTGATATAATTGTTGTTGTTGAGTTAATGAATCAATAGGTTGTTGAGTGGTAGTAGATGAGGTAGCTGTAGTATTTGAAGTAGAAGGTTGTTGTTTCACAGAGTTTAATAAATCAGCAACACTAGGATGACTTGAACTACTATATTTGGTAATAATTAGATTTAAATAAAAAATGAAATCGGTTGGTTTAAAATAAAAACTTACGAATTTTCGACAATATTATCTTGTAATGTTAAACTACTGAAATCAACAGGAATATCTTGATCTTTTTCGATTAAATTAGTTGCAGAAGTTGCAATAGTTTCGATTGTATTTGTATTTGCAGTTGTAGTGGCAGTAGTAGTAGTAGTAGTAGTAGTTAAGGTAGCAGTAGTGGCAGCGGCGTGAGTAGTAATAGGTGATTGTTCCTTTTCAATGATAGGGTTTTCTTGCTTTTCTTCTTTTTGCACTTGTTCTTGTACGTTTTCAGTGGTTGGTAATTGAAGAGGTTGATCCCATTGGTTCAGGTCAGAAGAAGAAGGTAACCAACTATCATCTACTTTTTGAAGTTGTGGTTCTTCAACTGGTTCAGCTACAACGACAGGTTCTGGTTTTGATCTATATTAAATAAGAGTTAGTAATAATAATGATAAGACATGTGTTAAAAAGAAGATAATTTACTGTAATAAACTAGCCCAGGTCTTTGCACCACCACCATTACTTGTTTTGGTAGAAGAAGAGGGAGTGGATATTTTTTTAGGAGTTTCAACAATAGGATCCTTTGTTTGGGTACTCCAAGAGTCATTAGTGGACCAATTATCGGAAGTAGGCTTCCAATTATTATTATCGTCTGTAGTAGAAGTGGTGGTGGTGGTGGCGGTGTATTTTTTAGTAGTAGGTTGTTGTTGCCATGTAGCAGCAGTGGTTGGTTTATGTCGGGGTTGTGACACTGCAGGAGACAGACGCTTTGTACTTGTACTAGTTCTATTAGAGGGTGCTCTAGTGTTATTATAAGTAGAAGAAGAAGAGGAAGAGGGAGGATATGAAGGTGCTGTACTGGTTGTTGAAGACGCTGATACTTCTAATGTGGCTTTATTAGCTGCTGCTGCCTCCTTTTTGGATTTTTTAGTTTTTACTTCTCCCCACTGGCTTGCATGACCTTTTTTTTTTTTTTAACTTTTAATGTCAATATATAATAAACAATATACATGTATTATTATTGTTTTATACCTTCACTAATACGGTCAATAGCCAGTTCCAAATCTCCATCCGCATCTTGAAGCGTAAATAGAAGATCTTCTTCTGTCCATTCTGTAAATAATTCCTTTAAAGTAGATAATTGTGAATTGTACTTTGACTTGAGTTTCTTAAAATCACTTTGTGCTCTTTCTGTTGTACTCATTGTATTTTATTTTATTCTTTTTTGGTCGTATAAAAGAAGGAAGTAAAGGAATATAAAATAACAAAAAAAAAAAAAAAGTAAATAAATGGAAAAAAAAAAAATGACGTAACATGCCACTTTTTTTTTTTCACCTCAGAAATACATGTATAAAAAACGCGTTTTGTTTTTTTCTTCAAGAGTTTGCTTTGTTGTCGTTTATAATAGCAACAACACTTGCGATTGACATGTATTTATTTTTCTGACAGGTAGGAATATGTAACACTTTTTTTTGAAAAAAAAAAAAGAAGCACTGACAGAACACTTCTTCTTTTATCGTCCCGTAAAGACTTTTTACTGTTGCAATCATTTTTTTTTTGGGGGGTGCAGGATAATGTACTTTTTTTTTGGGGGTGAATATATATTCGGGCTTATTATTGACACTCCATCAACTACCATAATTATGTATACCTGTCAAACAACAGTTGTACCCGTCAACTATGATGACTTTCTTGGATAGATATACGAAAAAAGAGAGATGCATCTAAATGGGTGCAATCCCTTACTAATTACTTTTTATAAGGTTACCAAACTATAGAACAGTTTTTTTTTTATTACAAAGACAGTGGGGGGTTTGTATGAGGTAAGCTTTTTTAAAGTATATTATAAATAGACAGGCTGATGGTAAAGGTAAATAAATATGTTCGCCAAGAGTTGATCGCTTTAATTCGAAAGAAGGGAAACACAGGTACAAAATTTTATTGGGTGGCACAGGAGTTTCTTTCTTTTTCTTCTTATGTGCCCCTCCTTTTCCTTTTCTTCTTTTTTTCTTTCTTGTTTTTTTTAAAAAAAAAGTCGTCGAAAAAAGGTGGCCAAAGAAAGAAAGAAAAAAAAAAAATGAGTGTTCTGCTACCATCAGAGCTTTTAGAATTAATAGGGTCTTACCTCAGTAATCAACACCAATACAAATGCCTATTCGTTTGTAAGAGTTGGTATGGCCCTTTTCATCGATCCTTATATAAAGACATTTATATAAACACTCGACACCAATTTAAACTACTTTTAGGCCAACTCAATAGTCAACAAAGTGGATTACTCGTAAGATCAGTTTCTTTTCGAAAATCAAAAAACCGAGTAGGTGTTACAAGTAATGAATTGGATCAATTAGCGGTTGTATGCCCATATTTAGAAGTTTTGGATTTCGACCAAGCAGTATGGAAGTATATTCGTACTTGCAACTTGGACCAGTTCACATATGTGCATCGATTACCTCCATTTACTCTAGTAAATTCTATACCAACCCAACTTGTTGTTGAGCGACTTGATCAACTTTCACTACACGGTGCCATTGTATCCGATTTATTCCAACAACAGCTTCATATCATGACCATTTTAAAAAATACTCCATGCCTTTCCTATCTATCTCTCAACAGCCAACAAGATAAATCTCACGCCATTTATATTTCGGTTAGTGAAATGGATGCTATACATGACTTTTGTCCTTTATTAAAGGAATTGGTCTTGGTGGGTTCCTTCAAGCTGATGCATGCACCTCATCATATCACTCAACAACAAGTACAAGTACCACCAAAAAAATCTAATTTTATGCGTCGATTTTCATTAAATGCCTTACTTGCTCCGCATTGGATTTACTATTTCGCTTATAAATACCCTCACTTACAACACATCGATTTTGAACTGATGAATGATACCACCACCACCACCACCACCACCACCACCAAAGCAATGCCCAAAAAGGAGATTCAAAAATTATTTTCGGTTTTACTTGAGAGTTGCCCAAACTTGAATAAAATCGAATTAGATAGTCTAAGCGCTAAAACATACATGACATCGGATTTCTTCGACACTGCTGATAGACACGGATTAAAAGAAATTAAAATGAAAGATTTACCCTATTGTTTGGTGTCAAGACAAGACAACTTTTTTGACTTTATAGTGAACAGAGGAAGGAGACTGATTTCGGGGTTAGGCACTGAAGTGATTGAATCTGATTTACATATTACTCGTATTTTACAACCGCTGGCTAAACTTAAAAGGTTGACAGAATTAGTGCTTTGTTGTGGTCATCCGTATTTTGATTGTGAACTAGATTTAGTGCTTGACCATTGTCCAAACTTGATACAATTAACCATTCGATCTGCTCATGTGACCTTGTCAGACACGCAACAACAACAATTACAACAACAACATGGTTTAAAGTCACTTTCATTTAGTACAGTTTCTTTTTCATCTGCTGTATTTGATTACTTGGCTATTCGCTGTGATTCCTTAACGAGGCTAGTATGTTATGAATGTGATCAAAAGCAAGGTAATGTGATTCGTATGCATATGCCTCAACATACATTTGAAACAGTCATTATAAATGGAATTCGAATGGGTTCTTTTGATCAGCCTAATGCTCGTATAATGTCTATCGCACAAGGCGAAAACTCAAGATGGTATCATGCGTATCACAGAAACAACACATGCTCTCCCAAAATGCGTCGTTTAAATCACCGGCAAACCCAACTGGCACAACAATACTATTACTATAATCAGCAACAGCCACTATTAAACCAAGTGTGGCATCAAGATCTTTCTCTAGGTTATATATCTATTCAGTGTAAATCTATTAAACATTGGGAGTTTATTTGTGATACTACTTTTGAATTTTGAAAAATAAATAAATATAGTAATTCAGGGTATGGAAATTAAATAGTTTTCTTCTTCTTTTTGTTGTTGCGCTTGAAAAGTTTCAATTTCTTCAATAAATTGTGTCAAGGCACGTTGTTCAGTACTACCAAATACAAAGCCTACAATTAAGCATACAGGTAAGGCAAACGATACCAAGTTCATCAAGGTATTTCCAAACACAATGACAAGTATAATAACCAGGCTCTGCGGTAAAAGTGTAGGTACAGCGACAACAGCCACAAATAAGCATAACTGGACCAGTACACCCACAGCAAGTAACCTCAGTAACCAGTGCGCATCCTTTTTAGCTTTTACTTTATCCAACTTCAGTGCCTGTAAGATATCGCAGATAGTATTAGACTGTAAACGAGTAAAACTAGGATCGCACAACTGAATCTGTAACGGGTCCATGTGTTTTTTCCACTCGGAAGATTCTGGTGAAGTAACTTTAAATATCGAAACTACGCCAAAGTGGTCAGAGTAACTCATTTCTCCTTGCACCAAGTCTGTAAAGACCACTTGCGAGTCAATACATGTCAGTTGAGGTGTCTGTCGATAAAAGATATAGTCTAATCGCTTTCCTAGTAATTTTTTGGCGTTATCGTTGTTGCAAGGTGAATAGTACCGAGAAAATGTGTTGAAGGGCGAGTTGCAAGTAAACCCAAAGAATTGCGTGTACGATTCAGGTGTCATGTTATCCATGTCAAATTTATCAATATCCGGTTCACCGTGTACTTGGAACCAAGAGTCAGACATAAAACCATGCTGATGAATGAGTTTATAGTTGAAAGAGGTAGGTACACTATTAAAGTCGCCAGACTGTTGTTGTTGTTGTTGTTAGTGATTATATAAAGCAAAAAGAGAGAAAAAAAATTACCATGATAATGTGTCTACCCATAGCAGCTGAATGACGTAAAAGATATGCTAGTTGCCAGCACTCTGACGCACGATGTGCCTTATATTGATCTTTGGGACCATACCCAGCATGCAAGTGAGTATTAAATATCTCGAGGTATCCTAATGCTGGGTGCTTGACAACAGCTGTACCACATCCCTTTCCTACATAGTAGTCGCTATGAAGTAACTTTAGTGGTTTTCCATTTAATGCATACCGATGATAAGCTGTGGAAATAATTGGATATCTTGATAAAATGGCCAGTCCACTGCCTAACGCACCACTTTTTTTTTTATGCGTTAGTATTTTTTTTAAAAAAAACGTGGGAGTGTGGGGGACGCTATAATATACCTGTAAAAATATTTTGCATAAGGTAATGTATGCTTGACTTTATCTAGAATATACTGGTAGTCTTCTTGTACCCATACTTCTTGTAGGGTTATAATGTCATAAGAGCATGAACTTAGTGAGTGTGCAATCGCTTGTAAACGAAGTTTTCTATATTTAGAAATAAATGCAAGGCCCCTAACAGACTCATTTTTTTCTGTAAGCATTTTATTTTTTTATTGCTTTTTCTTTTGTTTTTTTTACCAGCAATTTAACGAAAGCACTTGAAGGTCTTCGTTACTACTCATCTTGAGGTTTTTTTTTTAAAAAAAAAAGAGAGATTTAAGAAGAAGAAAAAAAAAAGATTTCAATTAACGCGGTGATTTAAGTGATTTTATCATCCTTTTAAACAGGGAGAGAACAGTAATTTATACGCTGGTCTTCTTCTTCAAGTCGAATTCAAGTGATGTCTATAGAATTTGAGTTCAATAATGCAATATAGCACGGTTTAATAAATGAACTTGCTTAAAAAGCTGTATTCAAGTTATTACGTGTTTATATTAGATCAATACGATTACATCCGATCGAGAATATATTTCCATACGGGTGGTGTAAGCTGCGCAATAAAAAGTAGTAACCTCGATTGGGAGGGGGTTTAACAGTAGCAACACGTTTGCTTTTTTAAAGGAAGCGGGATCGATAATAAAAAAAAAACTTAAAAAGTGCCAGTAATTTGACGCCAATGTAACTGCATAAATCCTAACGACAACATTTTTTTTTTTTTTTTTTTTTTTGCTGCGAAAAAAAACCTTAAAATTTCACATTTACGAATATGGCTTATTAGGGTACCTCATTAAAGTACTGCAGACTTTTTTTTATTATAGTCTGGCACTTTTTTTTCTTTGTTTCTTATAAGACACATACAGCTGATTAAAAAATATCATGTGTGTGTGGTTCCAAAAGAAACAGTAAGAGCGATTACACACAGAGTGGGTTACATCAGTTGTTGTTGGTCTTACCGCCTGTATCACATGTAAAACTAGAAAAATCAACAAGTGTTAATATCATTATTCATTTTAAAGTATGTACACATCTTTTGCAGCCAAATTTTCCTTTCAGAGTAACATTTAATGTAAATACGGACATACTCATTAACTTGGAAGACAGTTTTTTTTTTACACTTAGATCTATTACGCCGTATCACTATAAAACCCAGAGTTGCTGCATACAACACACACATACCTGATGAAAAAGAGAGAGAGACCAGACTTTTCTGTTTGCACTAAACAGCAATTAAAAGTGAGTGTATCTGCATCAAAAAAAAAAAAAAAAATCGTCAGCAATTACTTTTTGGTTCCTGAGAACTACAGCACGTCCTATACCCGCATAAAATGAGTTTAAAATATTTTTCTTTTTCCGATTTATAATAGTCGAACCTTTCTTGTACACGCGCATATATATTTAGCTTTTTTGCTTGACCAGGAGTAGCATTATTACTACTAGGTTATGACAAGTTGAGGGGGGCAAGGTTTGTGCTATTAATTTCGTACTTGCATGATTTTTTTCTTTTTGGATAGAAGCAGAACATATAATTTCCGGGCAGTGTTAAACAGAAGCATGCCTAAACTAAAAAAAGTCTATCTAAGATGTTCTATATGTTAATTTCACAGTGTGTTCTAATTTTAAGTTTCCAAATTCTGCTTGAATCTAATTGGTTGGGAACAGTCTATTTTATTTTTGAAAGTAGCAGTATTTATGCCTCCTCTGTTCGCTTCTTCTTCCCTTGGAAGAGAGAATTATAGATGTGGAAAATCGTTTAAGAGTTTTACTTGCTGCTTTTAACAAAGGTTTTAAATAAGCGCCCATTGGGGTTGCGACGAATTATAATACAGTATTTTCGGTTACATTTGAGAAGATTATAACTTTTTTTAGACCAATAGAAATTTTTTTGAACATAAGAGTGAAATGATGGTATTTAAGGTGTACTACTAAAATTTTTTTAAAATTTTTTATAAGCCACGTCAGCCACAATAAATACAAATTGACGATAAAGTTGGTTAAGAAAGAACTGGAATGAAAACGTATTTAAAAAGAGATAAATATACATAGTTCCATTTATTACAACTTTAGATCCGCAACTAGCCAAGCAAGATAACCTTACTTTTGACTGGAAACAGCGCGAAAATATTTTAAATTAGATTCAACGCAATTGCAAGAGTTAATGTAAGTCTTTTTTTTTTTTTCGTTTTCATTATCGTTAAGGTAAAAAGGCTGCCACAGAGGACAGGGGAAGGCTGCCACAGAGGACAGGGGAAGACTGCCACAGAGGACAGAGGAAGGATGGTTTGTTGAAATTCTGAATTTCCACTCCTTTTTATATTTTTTGTAGTGTGATCGTGTAAATGTCTGTCACAATTTTTTTTTACCCAATCAAATCTTTTTAAAAATTTGTACTTTTTGGCTATGTTGGAAAAAAAAAAAAGTCGAAGTCTTTTTTTCTGACCAATATTATTACTTTTAAGAATGTCTACCACAATGAAACTTTGCTGTACTGATCGTAAACTTCGGTTACGTTAACAGAGATTAACTGTACTGACACCGCTGATAACATCGAACAATGGCTCCGAAGTCTTAATCTTGCTGAACCCTTTCAACACTTCAAGATCTTAAAAGATAAATCGTAGGTATTCAAAATCACGGAATTTCATTGTACTTATCGCTTTTGTCGTATACTGTTCTAGATATGGGTTTCTACATTTTGCCACAAGGGAGAATGCATGCAGATTCTTCCAGCGATACGGAAATAAAAAGCTTTATGAAGAAAAAAGCACGAGGGTATTGGCATCCATTGATTGGAACAGAAGGCCAATCTCTTATGAAATCCCTTTAAACACACCAGTATCAAACCCGCCATAAATCAGAGTTGCGCCCACCATGTCAAACGACAATAAAGTTAAAGTCATCTTGCTGGAAGCAGATATTGATGATTTAGAAAGTAAAATTCACGAGCATGAGGCAGCTATACACCGTTTACGAGCAGAAATTCGTTCGAAAGAGGGCCAAATCAAACGATGTAGAATAAACTACTGAACCAACAACTTTCTCTTAACATGTACACCTTAAGTACCATCATTTCACTCTTATGTTCAAATATATATATATATATGTGTGTGTACATGTTTTATGATTACTTTTAAAATGGATGTAAAATAAAAAATGCTATACAATCTTTCCATATCAACAAGTCGCATTTTAAAATTTTACTTGTCTTGTCGTTTTAGTAGTGATCTCAATGAGCCCATCATTGTTAGCCATGAAGATTCCTAACTTAATCATTTACACTTTTGTTTAATATACATCAAATTAGCTATACTCATCTGGAACAGGTAGTGTCAGTTGATTACAGTTATACGAGAAATATTTTCAAATCTTGCTTGTCAGAAAGATCTTAAATGGCTTTTTTATTTAAGCGCGAATGGGAATGCTTAGCAAAACCATAAAGATGAATCTGAGGAACCTGGCTACACGCTTCAGTGATACTACCATGCACGCCCCCTCATTGGTTGAGAGTGAAAACCAGCTTCATCAATAAACACGCAGTTTTTCTGAAAATCAACACTGGCCTCTATCCATTTGTTGATGATTTCGTAACGGAGATCGAGCGTTCTAGGTGCATCTCTTTCGATTGTGTATTTACCAGCTTGCTTTAATGTTAAGCAGCACTTTTCACGAATATGCACGTACAAAGATGAAATAGCAACGGATACTCCAAACTGCTTCATCAACTCTTCTCTTGCCTGTTCCAAAACGGTTGAAGGGTTAGCGTCAAACAACTGGATCAAAAAGGCGGTATGGACAGGAAATAGCTTTTTTGGTATCGTTTTTCCTTTTTGTGTAGATGTACTACCTGGAAGAATTGTTCCATTACTATCATTGAACTGGTTTAAAAGTTTATAAGCACTGCTGGTAGGTATGCCACAAGCTTCGACCGCTTTTGGTACAGTGACTCTTGTTTCCTGTAATATGTGTATAAAGCGTGCGATTTGCTCAGGCCCATACTTTTTATATGTTTTGGTCTTAGTAATAGTCATCACCCCCAGCTCTAAAACCATTTCCTCCATTTTCTCATCTTCAGCGTTTTGATAAATACCTTCTACGAGGTACTCATTTCCCTTAAGCATCTCAATGTCGCCGAACTCAACAGCAACCTCATCAACTTCCATTCCCTCAGTCATAAAATTATTGTAGTTTTCGTCTGGAATATAGTTAATGTAGTCCATTTTTATTTAAAAGATGTCTAATCTAAAAGAAAGGAAATCGTCTAAAAACTTATTTCTAAAAAACTCTGTTTTTTCTAAACTAAAAAGAAGACTTCCCAAAAATAAAATATAATTCTCAAAAAAATTTCTATTGGTCTAAAAAAAGTTATAATCTTCTCAAATGAGTGTAACTAATATTTATGTTGTAACATGTGATGCAAAGTATCGTCATTCTTGTACATGTTGGATGAACAGGCAAAAAGCAATGCTTCTAAATCTTTTTTTTTTTTTATCTTTTAGATATCCAATGTAAATGCAATGTATCATAATTTAATATGTGATCAAATGTACAACAACAATAACAAACGAAAAAAAAAGGCTTCTTTTTAGGTTTTGAACTCAGTAGATGATCATTTTAAAGCCATGGTTACCTCAGTTCCCTTTTTTTTTTTTTTTTTACTTTTTTTCCCTCTTTTCAATTTATAATTTTTATTTACCCTTTTTCTTTTTTTTTTTTTATTTATACCCGACAACAAAAACAAAACCACAACAACAACAACAACAAAAAAAACAGTAACAATAAAAAAATGCCACCTAAAGAGAAACCAGTTACTGAAGACACCAAGAATATTAAAAAAGCAGTTACAAACCCTAAAAGGCAAAAAATAGTTAAAGCATGTAAAGATTGTAGAAGAAGAAAGGTAAAGGTTTATTTTTTTTAAAAAAAAAAAAAGAAAAAAAATACATGGTTGTTGATTACCATGGTAATAGGTGAAATGTGATGGGGCAACACCTTGTGGTACGTGCCGAAGATCATCGATACAGTGTATATTTGAGTCTACATCACCAAAGAGAGGAACATCCAAACATTATGTTGAATCACTAGAGAATAGACTCTCACTGATGGAAAAGGCTATGAATTCTCTAAGTGGACCTACAGCAGAATTAGTCAAGGAAGCAGTACGTAGGCAAGAAGAACAGCAACAGCAGCTGCAACAGCAACAGCAACAGCAACAGACTAGTGTAACAGCAGGTATTACATTATAAATATACATATGTATGAATATATAGAATTAACTTTAAATAATAGACTTGGCTATTAATGCAGAAGATAGATACATGATGAATGAATTTGGTAGTCCATCTTATATTCAAGAGTATTATCAGCAAGAATCATCACAGTCTAGCACATCTTCACCAAAGAGTATAGATAGTCAGCAAGATGAGATAGAAATTCAAAATCACTTGAAATTCTATTTGATACAAATTCAACCTTATTTCCCATTATTTGTACCATCCCATTTTAATAGACAGTATACTGCTCATGAATTACCAAAAATCTTGATTTATTCAATGTGCGCTTTATCATGTCTATTTCAACAAATGGAAGAACATTTTAGTTATTATCAAAGAGCCATGATGATATTAGACGAGTGGATTGGTAGACCTTCTATTTCACTTGTTCAAACACTATTAATACTGATTAAATACAAGGAGTACTCCACTACTGCAAACTACTTTTCTGATACAAAGAGTTTAATTACGAGAACAATTGAAATGTGCAAAATATTAAACTTGGAACAAATTACTACTGCAAATTCAAATGATCCTTCAGTAACAGAAACTAGAAAGAGAACTTACTGTATGGTATATACTTATAATACCCTTTTAAGGTAATCATCACTAAAAACAATGGACTTGAAAAGGAAATTAATTTTATTTTTTATTTTAGTGTTGAACAAGGCATGATGAATGAATTAAGCCTAACAAAAGAGCATTTGCCATCTACTGTTACTGATGAATCCACCGTGGACTGTCAACGCTTTATCATTCAATTTTCAAATACACTAAATCAAATTCATCAACACATGTTACGTATGAATCAAAGGCAAGAGGTACAAAAAGACTTGCGAAACGAAAATCAAATCATTGAAGAAAATATGTCTATATTTCAATTACAAGTAAAAATTGAAAATGATTTAATACAATTACCTTCTAATTTGACTATCAATAACCATCATCATCAATACGCTTATAAAAATACACCTTCATTTCCTGCTCAAGATATTATAGTCACTGTATCACCAATGACGAGATTATTACACATGTTGTACCATTTAAATATTATATTATTACACCATCATTACTCAAAGTATCCACTACCTGTTACAGCTCAAATATTCACTACTTATCCACACGGTGAACTAAGCTCTCATTCTGCCTCTAGTATGATTCGTTTAGTTGAAGGTTTAATTCAAGATCCATCACAAAGTTACCGTTATTCACCACGAGGAATTCAATTTATCAATCACTGCCTTTCCACTGCATTTACTGTATTAAGATTTGATACACATAACTCCACTAAAAAAGCACACTTGGATGAATTTCAACGCTGTGCACATTTATTACAGCGTGTTAGTTCTGCATCTCCATCAAACGAAATGCGTTCTTATGCAAGAGAATTGGATTTATCTGCAATCAATTTAGATGTTTCTTCACTAAAAGTATCTTGTACTACTACTCCTTCTACTTCTCCATCACCTACTACTGAATCAATGAAACCAAGAAGAAATACTATATCGCATAGACCCAATGTACCTCCTTCTTTATTACAGTTATCAAGTACCGGTGTTTCTCAGCAATTTACTTTACATCATCCATTACATAATATTCATGCTGCCCCATTATCTGTTCAACAACCTCAACAATCTCAACCTCAACAAACTCAACAACCTCATTATCCTATCTTGCGTGGTTCAACTCAATCATGTAATGATCTAAGATCAATGAATCGATTACACAAGGTATCTCCACCACCACCACCTCCGCCAATTACAACGCAGTTTACATCTAATTCATTTACACAACATCGTAAACCAGTAGGGTCAGTTATATCATCTAGTACGACGGGTAGTTCACAGGGACCTTACCGAGCAAGCTCAGTAAGAAATGTATCACCTTCGTTACCTTATGTAAAGCCTTATGATAATACACCACCCCCTACTATGACACAATCTTCCGGTTACCCACGTCAACCGAGTAGTAGTAGTACAGTAGGTAAAATGAAGCGAATTAAAAAGAGTGTTTCTATTCAAGGTATATCCAATGCATACCGAGTTCAACATCAACAACAGCAGCAACAACATCAGCAACAAGAACAATTTCATTTGTATCAGCAGCAACAACAACAATTGCAGTTACAGCAACAAATGGCAAATTATTTAGGAAACCAAAATATGCTTCATAGACCTTATCAACCTACTTTTGATGACAAGTATATGACTGATCAAGATTTTTCTATTGATGTAGATGAATTAAACTTTTTAAGTAATTATCCACCTATGGATGATCAACAACAAAGATCAGAAGGACATCAATTACTATAATAAAATACCCTCTCTTTCTTTTTCTTTTTTAATATTATAAACCATTTTTTTTCTTTATTTGTATATATTTAGTTTGTTGGTGGTGGATGAGATGGTATAGGTGGTCTATGGCGGGTCCTTAATATAGAAACTAAATCATCTAGCACTCTACCTTTTTCACCTACTACTTTTGCAGGCACAACAGGTTTTAAGTGATTCGTTGTGGTGGTACTGCTACTTGTCGTACTACTAGATGACTTTGGTGGTGAGGGTTCTAATTTAAACATCTTTTTGTTACTTTCTTCTTGGTGTGCTAATAATTCATTAATTTTCCTTTTTAATCCTTCATTTTCATTCTCCAAGTGCTCCATACGTGCAGGCCAATCTGCCATAGAATTCACTTTGGCTTCCAGTTCTTTTACATAACGTTCCTTTCTTTGACGAAACGCTCTTTGTGCGGCTCGGTTTTGTTCCGCTCTACGGGTTTCTATCACCGTCTTTTTTAAAGGAGAAGGGGAACGTGACCCGTCTCTCACTTCTTCCGTTTTTAATGCATCTACATTGGGACAACTAGATGAAGGTGGACTTGACATTTTGCTCCTTTTTATTTTAAAAGAAAAAAGAAAAAGAAAAAAAAAGAGAGACGCAAAAATAAAAAAAATAATCAGTTCTCACGAAAAACATTACGTAATAACAAAACGAAAATTTTTTGTAATTAAAAGGCCTATTACGTAATCGTCACATTTTGTTTTTTGCAACTTTCCGATTGCCTGGAAACGCTCTTAAAAAAAAACCTGTTTTATTCCTTTATGTTGCAATAGCAACGAGTGATACCATATTATCCAGGTACGCAAAAAAAAACACACAAAAAAAAAAGTCTTTTGTATTATGTAAAGAGTTTATGATAATAATAGATTATTTAGTCTCCGCGTGCTTTTGAAAAGTGATCATCAATCAGTTTGTTGTAACGAGCAGGTTGCTCTCCAGGTAATCCATGACCACCACCATCAAATACCTCGATAGGACATTCCAATACTTTAGCTAAATGATACGAGTTCTTGGGATTTACCAAGTTATCCCAGGTACCTGTCATTACCAAGACGGGGATACCAGACTCCTTTAATTTTAATAATCGAGCATCCGAAACATAATGACTTAAACAGGCAGCTGTTTGTCCAATGTTACCAGTTAACGTTTGTGGTCTACTACGTTCAAGTCTGGCTAAATAATGAGTAATAAACATATCTCGGTTGGTTTCGAAGTGAGCGTATTCTATGTCTTCTGGTTTAGCTGACAACCATTGAGGAGGATAGACAAGAGTGATGGCACGTCCAACCTTTACTCTAGGATCTTTAACAAATATAAGACTACCTAATGTTGTGATTGCTTTCAACTTAAAATAAGATTTTTTTTAGCTTTACGTGCCCCCTTTTTAATCATTGCTTGGGGGAAAAATACTTACTGGTGGTACTTGTCTTCCTGATGTGGTACTGGTCAGCACCAAAGAACTAAATCGGTCAGGCCAAGTAATTAGTAACTCCAGGGCAATCATACCTCCCATAGAAACACCATCAACATGAATGTTTTTTTCCCAGCCAACATGATCTAATAAATCCTTGGCATCATTTGCAAGTTGTGAAGTGCTGTACAAACCACTGGGTGCATCGGATAATCCCATACCACGATTCTCAAAAATTAAGACTGTGTATTTTCCCGACTTTGCCAAGTAATTGGTTTGGTTCTCCCAAGCCAAGCATGAAGAATTTAAACCTAATTAAAGCAAAAAATTATTCAAATTGTTCACTCCTCAAATATAAAAAAGTTTACTTGCCCATGATAAGTAAAACATGTTCAGGTCCGTTGCCGTGAAGTTCATAATATAATTTTATTCCAGGTGCTTCTCTTTCTACTGCTACAGTAGCGTATCCAGTTTCGGTTACAGTTGATAATGACATTTTTTTTTAAAAAGAAAATAAAAAGAAAAAAGATAAAAAAGAAAAGCATATGAAAAAGAACTTAATAAAGAAGTTTTTTTTTTATTTTGCACCGGACCAACCGTTTTACCGTTTTAACTTTATTACAACATTTTAGTCTCTGCGGGTCTCTTGTATTCTAACTTTTCAACCTTGACCTCGTCATCGATTAATTTGTAAACATATGTAACAACTGAGTTACCTTGAACGTCCATTAAAACAAAAGAAGGAATAGGGTCACTTTTGTAAAATAAAAAGAAAATGAGTTTCATGTATACATAAGAGATAAAGAAATTACTCACGTTGCTTCAGGTATAGAGGAATAGGCGCCGGTAGCGCTACCAGGGTTAATAAAGAATCGACCGTTATACTCATACGCTTCAAACTTATGTGTATGTCCTGATAATAAAACGTCTACTTCCATTTGTCTCGCAGTGATATCAAGCGACTCGGCATCTCCCCAAGGAATAACTTGGTGCCCATGAATAATACCAATACGTAAGGATCCCTCAGTAATAACTTTGGTTTGTGGCAAGTGTTGGTTTTCATCAAAATCTCCTTTTACTGCAACAATGTCGCCAGCAATGGTACGTAAATAGTCAAACGTTTCTTTATCCACGGTGTTTCCTGTACATAAAATCTTTTGAATCTTACCGGGAACCTTATATATTGGAAATTGGTTATTAGATTGCAAACTAGAAATAAACTTTTGTATGTATTACCAAGAGCTTCTTGAATTTGTTTGGAAGTCCATGACTTCTGTGAGGAATATGTAAATCACCAATAGCAAGTACGAGCTTATGTTCACGTTAATAACTAGACTCATCTCTCTTTTTTTCTTCTTTTTTTTTTTGCATAAAAACTTACCACCATAATATTTATTTAAGCAAACAAGCAATAAGTTTTCACAGTTAAAAAAAAACTCCCAGGTTTTAAATACAGTTCTTTCGCTATTAACTCGGACCAATCAAAGTTTCCCCTCAAAATAACGAACCTGCAATTATTATAAGTAATCACCCTACGGCGATCTTGAAAGCATCACTTGATCAAGAACAGCGTTTTAGATACTACTGTTTGAAAAAAAAAAAAGGGTATATTCGTCGAGATAAACATTTTACTTGTAGTAAAGGAATCGTCCGCGGACCTAGACCAACAACAAGATTTTTTAAAGTTTTTCAAGTACATGCCAAACCTCCAAATAATACTTGATATTGATAACAGTCAGCACTAGACAAGACTCGAGAACATTGGTAAATCAAAAATGCCAAGTCTTCATGCTTTTAAAGGTGATAAAAAGACTATTTTTAACGTTTCATTTTCCGAAATTATTACTCTTCGTGCTTCTCCTCGTTGTTATGATTCTATGTGAAAATTTACACGTAGAATATGGAGTGAATCGTGCCGATTTATATGATACTAGTGGAGAAGAACATGTTATTCGTTTTGCTGTACCTGATGGAACTGTTTTCATTATGGGTCCCAAAGGTTATTAACGATTTGAATTTTTTTTTGTCCAAATGTTAAAATACTCAATTTTTAACTGCCCGCATCTTCGATCAGGAACAAAAATGTTAGAAAACTATACTACCATATGTATTTGGAAGTACTACTCAATAAGCAGTTGTTATTATTTTTTTACCGAGCAGAATAATAGAACATAAAGGAGTTTTGATACCGATATAATTGTACTTAGTACAGTAGCGGCTCTATTTAGGGGTGACCTAATTTAAGGGTAGGATCGATTTCTCCATCCCCTCGACTTTAACACCTCTATCACCACTAATTCGATTCAAGAGTGGAATCTAACTTCACAAAACTACTAAATTTATAAAATAAATTTAAAAGTGATAATAAAAAAAAAAGTCTTATTTAACTTATGTTAAAGCGTCTAGTCTTCAAAAGTATACAATCAAATCGATGTTATTAAAACAAAGGGATAATAATCAAACTAATAGATAGAGGATAGTAAGATAGAACTTACAAAGTAATTAAATTATAAAGACAGTAAATTTATACTTGAATGGAACGGGTATCAGCAGTAAACCTTTTGAAATTTAACTAGGAAAAGTAGTTAAATATAGACTGTTGCCAAGTGATAAAAAATTGGAAAGGAATGCAGTGTAAGCCAAATATAGTGAACACAAAGATATCTTTAAGTCCTATATATCATAGCTAGCAGTTTTTAAATACACTGTTATGTGGTATTCTAATAAATAGCTTTATACTATTTTAATTGACATCAATAAAAAAATTAATAGAATCTAATATAATTTTAATGTTTGAGCTCTTGCAGAAAATGATACACGGCATATTTTTTTGTACGATGACTTGGGTGAGTTCAAGAACCATTTCAAGTGTTATAATCTATTGTTGTTCATTTGTTACTCTCTTAAAAACGCGTGTTTTTAAGTGAAGGTTTAGAAGTAACTTCTAAAAAAGGTTTTTTTTCGGTGATCGAAATAAAGTGTTTTCTTTGTATGATTAAACATCAGTAAATGATTCTTTTACCCAAGTTACTTAGTAAAAGTTACTCTTTAGGACGTTATCTTTAATACTAAAATTAAAAATTGCATGCTGTTTTATATTTTTCTCGACTTTATATTTTTTTTCTTCTGTCGATCATTTTTGATTATTTTTGGTCATTTTGGAGGGTCAGCCCCTTTTGTGATTTTATGGTTATTTTAAAATTACTCAATATCTACATTTTTTTATTATGGAAAAAACAATGATAATAAAGTGCTCTTTTAGGCGCATTTAATCCATTTAAAATTATATTTTTACAAAAAATACTAACTGAGTAATTATGATTTTAGACGTTTTTTTTTTCGCTAAAATTTGAGTTAAGCGGTCCTTAAATTAGCGAATTCTTTAAAGCGCGTTTTCTCGCCCAGTTTTAGATGTGGCACTTTTATTCATAAACATCCAATATATAGTTTTTATATATCTACATTTGGTGCTATAATTAAACACGGTGATAAAAAACTACATTTTATGTAATCGCGAAGCTCTGAAAATGGTTATACAATGTTACACTAAAATAGTGTATTTTTTTACCCAAAAAAAAAACCATCTAAAACGGCGATTACTCTTTTAGTTTTTGCATTAGAAGTATGATTTAAAATGGATTAAAAGCGTCTAAACGAGCCCCGTACCATCCGTGTTTTTTTCCACAAAGACAAGCAAATTTGATTAGGAGTAATGATAAAATAACCACAAAAACACAAAAGGGGTTGACCCCCAAAAATGAAAATCGAAAAAAAAAACAAAAAGTACGTTTTTAATTTTTTTTATCAAAGATATATTTAAAACAACAAATATGTATTAAATAACTTGGGTCCAAAAAGCTTTTCCTGTTTCTTTAAAAAATAAAAACCAATATTTATTATAACTGCTAATTTTAGCAGTGATCTCTTATGTGAGCGATTTTTAAACTCAGGTATCTCAGTGAGCTTTTTTCTTTAGAAGTAAATTATTCACTGCACGATAATAAGGGTATGTTCGATATAAGGATGTATTTCTTCTGCATTTCGATCACCCTTAAATAGAGCCGCTACTGTAGTAATTGAAAAAGAGCTCTTGCTTTAAACAAAAACAAAAACAGCGCGCAGAAATACTGCGACACATTTCCATTTAGCCAAAATTTTAAATAAAACACTTCTTTTCTTTATTTTTATTCACATTTCGAAAAGTAATCTATAATGCCACTTTCAGACTTAACAAACAAAGCCAATAAGAAAGGAAAAGACCTTTCATATTTCACCCGTGGAGTCATTTGCGGCCTTTCTCAGCATGCAAACTGGAATAATACCGAATAGTTTATCCCAAGAACGACCGTTGTTACAGTCGTAAAAAAGTTTATAAATGAAGGTCTAACCTCTGCCAAACCTCAACCAGAACGTGCAAAAGTATTGACCGAAAGAGATGAGCGTCATTCAAGTCTTTCAGTTCGAGGAGAGGCTTCGAACCATTAGGCATCAGCAGCAGACTTTTGCCTCGACCACTGGTAATATTAGCTTGGATACATTGAGAAAAGCTCTTAGAAGAAAAGTTTTCTTTCTTTCTTATAAACCTGCTCGGAAACTTTTTCTGCATCACAGACATATAAGATCGAGAAGAGAATGGGTGGATGACGAAGTGAATTGGTCGATAGAGGGCCAGAGTAAGGTAATCTGGCCCGATGAGTCGCGATTCGCGATTCGCCTTGAGACACAACGATGGAGGTGTCAGAGTAATTAGAAAGAAAGTGGAGAGGTATAAAAACAAGTTTATATTACCAACGCTTAAGTTTAGTAAAGGTTCGGTTATGGTCTGGGGGTGTTTTGAGGCACTATAGTGACATTAAAAGGCTCTGTCGACCAGGACGAGTATGTCAACTGTTTGAGTGAGAGCTTCCTCCCCTGGCTTCAAAAACTTACAAAGGATGATGGTAAGGAGTTTATATTCCAAAAAGATGTCGCCTCGTGTCATACTAGATGATATGCGAGATGATGGAAAGAGAAGATTGGAATCAAGGGCTTTGAGAACTGACCATCCCAAAGTCCTGATCTTAATCCGATCGAGCATATCTGGCGTCTTCTAGGACAAAAACTTGTGAAGAGGAGAGCTGAGGCGAGAAACCCGGATGATTTGGAGGCGATAATCAAAGAGGAATGGTATCGCTTGGGAAAAGAAGTTTGTGAGAGACCTGTTGAAAGTATGCCGGCTAGATGCCAGGCTGTTAAAACGGTTATGGCTTTAACACCGCGTATTAAAACCAAATAAAAAATTATAATTACAATATAAATATGAATATCGTTAATCGTGTAATTATACATACGTTAATATTTTATTTTTTTTGCTTGAGAACAGCCCTCCAAAATGTCACATAATTGCTTTTTGTCTCATTATAATCCAGACACACCTTAATGTCCTCTCACCTTAATTATAGGGTTTATTATTTTTATTGTTGTTCATATGCTAACCTTCTACTTTTTTTTTATATCCTTCATTCTGCCTCTTCATTCATTCTGTCTATCTCTTCGTTCTGTATGACCCTTTTGCTGTTTTTTATAATCAATTGTAAGTTATCATATTTATTTTCTAATTAACTTTTTACTAACTTTCCTTTATTTGTTTCCGAAAGTGACGCATAATTTTTAATAAAAGTGTACCTGTTCTCATGTAGCCACTGCAATAAGTTACTTCAAGAAAAACAAGACTGTCCTTTACTGATCTATATGTTTATCATAGTTACTCGGTTGTAATAAATAATAGATCTTAAATTTTTTAGACTGATAATTCAGGCACCTCTTTTTTTAGACAGTTTTCTTTCTCGAAATTATGTTACACATGACGAAGCTAAACAGAGCCTTGCTAACGCGCCCATGGTATTTATTATGGATTGTATAAAAAATCAATCATCTGACAGAATACCCGTGTATAGTTTCGTTGAGCTGTTTTGTTTCGAAAAAATTATGCAAGTTAATCTTGCAGAGTATGATACTTTTTTGTTTTAAAAAAAGCGCTCACATACCCATTACACAACAGATGCAATAAGAAATAATAAAATGCTGTTACCCAAATAAGACCTCTTTGTCTATTTAGGAGTTTGATCCGATAAAGATAATGCACTAACTAGTAAAAGAGAGAGAGAGATGCTCATGTTTGCCAAACAAATTATGACATTTTCCCTGAAGAGCTCGCGTTTGTTTAAAGGAATAATAGCTATCTACATCAAAATAAATTTTGAATTTTATTAAATTTATACTTGAAATCTATGATTAATAATAAATAAATACAGAGCATTGATTAACCGGAAGTTGCCCATTGCATTGTAGTGTTATAAAGTGTAAATAGCATAACAAAAGCACCAAAGACGATGAGAACCATATCTCCCGTACGCTTCCAGCCTTTTGTGCCAGGTAATGCTAAATGAAACAAAGGAGGGAAGATCAAACTTAATGGACCTAATAAAAAAAAGAGAGTTGTTGGTACAGATTATATTTTGGTTATATATGTAACTTACAACAACATATGGAGCCAATTAAACTAATAAACTTATCTAAATCATTGGCACCGAACCAAGCAATCAAGGTACCCATAATTACAATACCAGCGCGCAAAGTATTCTTTTGCCATTTAATATACAAACTGTTCTTGCCAGTACGATCACCGAACAAGGCCTGTTCAACAATACGAATAGTGGGAAAGATAGTTAATGCGTTTGATAACAAAACTGCTACAGCATAACCTATTTGAACAGAGTTTGGTAAAATACCAGCAGGTAAATTGAGTAAAGCAACAGTTTTGACATTTTCTCCAAAGGCCAAATAGCCTAATGCACCAATTGAACATAACGTAGAAGCAACCAGAACCATAACGAATGTAAGCACGACAGGGAACTTTTCGGGTTTTTCCATAGCATCCCGAATAGGAATAATTAAACCTAATCGGATTTGTTAAAACTAGTGGAAACAAAAATATATATTTTTGTTTTGCATAGTGAAAACTTACCAATGCCTTCAAAGGAGTAAACAGCAGTGCCAATAAATACAGAAAAATTTGCAGAATTAAATACCCATTCAATATTAGGTCCAGAGGTAGGAGAGCTTACACCATCTTCAAAGATTTCAACAAAATCAAATACGAGTAACACAATTAAACCACCTACAATCAAGACATCAGATAAAAGAGCAGTAGGTGAT
Organism: Helicostylum pulchrum; assembly: GCA_025677825.1. Taxonomy (NCBI): domain Eukaryota; kingdom Fungi; phylum Mucoromycota; class Mucoromycetes; order Mucorales; family Mucoraceae; genus Helicostylum; species Helicostylum pulchrum. Next base: position 1,139,781 of record JAIXMO010000001.1, on the reverse strand, counting down.
AATTTAGCAATGTTTCGAATAAGAACTAGCGGCATTAAAAGGATAGCCAACATGACATAAAGGCCGGTGTTTGATAAATGAATTGTATCATTACTTAATGCACGCACTGCTTCAGTGACATTTTGTACAATAAAAATGGTACCACCGCACATGAAGCCCAACTAAAATATAAACAAGTAATGAATAAACAAGGATGATAATGCTGTACGAATATATATGTATATATACCTGTGATATAGCAATAGAAAAAAGTACAATACTTCTCATCCAAGAACCGTATAATTTACCACCCATATCACCATAACTACCAGTTAAATGCTTTTTACAGTCTAATAGTAATAAGAAACAATACAGAGAAACAGAACCCATGACCCACATGGTAACAATAGAGAACAGCAGACCACCATTTGAAAATGCTTTAGGTAAGAACAAGATGCCACTACCAATAAAGGCTTTGAATAATAAAAATACAGTTTTTGTCACATTTGCCTTGTGTTCCGTCGATTTCCTTTTCTTATTTGCATGATGCCTATTTGATAACAAAGCAGTTGATTCTGATACTTGGTCCTCTTCATCATCACGTATACCATCATCTTCTTCAGAGTCAGACAAATCCTCACCTGCAAACTGATTAATAACGGACGTAATAGCTAAATATTCAAAGAAATGGCGAGTCATGGGTTGCGCTGTATCCACCTTGTACAAGCCTGACGTATAATCTTGACGTGATGCTTCGGAGCATATGGAATCAGGACGAAATAACTCTTGAAAAGCTGTCTCTGGTTGTAATTGCGGTGATTCATTAGCAAACCTTTGTTGCTGAGCAACGTGGTACCTACGCAGCCCTCCTGGTTTATCTAAATTACTAAATTCCGTTGTAGAATCTCCATCACTCGAATCTCCTTCATGGAGCTTTTTGTTAGTTAGATCGGTAAACGATCTTGAACGGGGTATAGAAGCCTTGACGAGGTTATTAGCATAGTTATAGATATCATGTGTCACCGCTGCACCAGGTAAGTGATAAGGTACTGGAATTTCTGTGACATTTGGTTCTGTATCAGAATGCTCTTCAACTACCAAGTGCTGTTGAACGATAGCCATCGTATCATCTGTAATCGAATCATTCGCTGACATGACAACAATTTATGTGTGTATGTAAAAAAGGTATAAGCAAAAATTAAATGAAAAAAAAAAGAGTTTTTTTTTAAAAAATAGTAAAAAAAAGGAAGGGAGGAATTTAAAAATGAAAGGGGATGTAATTTATACTTTGATTTATTGTTCTATGCCTTTTCTGGATACTCAGCTAAATACGTCATATTCAAAGAAGTACTTCAAGTTTATGCCAGCGTAAAAAAAAAACCCCACCAGCATCATCATGCAGAATATACGTCGATGATATTAATGCTCCTGAATTCTATCGATAAGTATAATACATATACCTATGTATATTCTACCGACCCGATCCTTTATTTTCTGCACTTTTTTTTTTACCTCTTAATTATTTGGTGTGTGTGTTACACATACATTTTAAAAAAAAGCTTAATTTAAAACTACTACAATAACAACAGGTTTGTAACTAGAAACATGACAACATTTTTTTGTTGTTGCTGTTTGTTTCGTTTCATCACCATGGTAAAGACTTTAAGGGGAAAGAGGAACGTGATAGAAATAAAGAAGAGAGAGAGAGAGAGGAGGATTTTTGGAAGTTAGTCATGTGACTAAATAACCATGGTACGAACCGTGTAACAATGAAAGGGTAATGTGTGTGTAAATTGACTTGATGTAAATGGTAGTAATGTGTATATGTTATAAATGCTTTTATTTATTAAATAAATTATGATGGAAAATATATATGTGTTAATTGCTTCCCCCCAGCTCTTCCATATCTTGTTCTGAATAACCAAGTAAAGTTAATACATACTTCAAACTCTTTTGATTGATTCTGGCACCAGCTTGCTCTTGAACACGAGGCTTAGCGTTGAATGCAATACCAAGACCAGCCTTATTAAGCATCCATAAATCGTTTGCACCATCACCAACAGCAATAACTTGTTTTAATGTCAAACCTTCGGCTTGAGCAATAACTTCTAATAATTCGGCCTTACGAATACCATCAACAATTGGACCAATAGTTTCTCCTGTGAGAGTTAATCCATCGGATGACACTTCAAGCTATTTAAAATAAAATAAAAAAGCGTCAGACTTCAGACTTCAAGCGTACAAATAAAATAAATAAAAAAAAACTTACTTGATTAGCAAATGCATAATCTAATCCTAACTCTGCTTTAACATAAAGAGCTAAAGGCATAAAACCACCACTAATAACAGCCAACTTGAAACCAAGCTTCTTAAGTGCACGACACAAGAAACGAGCACCCTCAGTAAAGGTAAGAATTTGCTTGACATTTTCGAGAACACCAACACTAGTACCGTTTAAAAGAGATACACGACGACGTAAAGATTCCTTGAAATCAATCTCACCATTCATTGCAGCTTCAGTGATAGCAGATACCTGATCAACAACACCAGCATATCTTGCAATTTCATCAATAACTTCTTGATAAATCAAAGTGGAGTCCATATCAAATACAACAAGTCTCTTGTTCTTTCTAAACACATCATCGCGTTGGAAGGCAACATCAGTACCATGACTAGCAGATAAACCAATAAGCTCAGTACGAAGTACACTCATGTCCATACCTCTAGGTACACTCAAACGAAGATCAGCACAAGAAAGCTTATCGTTATCTCTATTTAATCTAATCATTTTTTCAACAGAAATACGATGCTTCAATAATAAGCGAGTCCATTCACTCAAGAAAGTAGAGTCTAAACCATTTTGATTTAAAATAGTGGCAGCATATTTAATACGTTCAGAATAAGGAGCTTCTTCAAGAGAGTGAGGAATGTAAATAGGTTGAGAAACACGGTTTTCCTTCTTCTTGTTCTTCTTCAAGTCTTCCTTTTGTTCACGAATCATTGGTTCAGTAGCTTGAGAATCAGGGATATCGTATGTTAAAGATGCATCCCATTTTTGAGCAGCTTCGGCCAAATCACGGAAAATGGCAACATTATCAGAATGCAAAGTAATAAGTACACCAAAAGTAACGTTATGATAAAGACGCGATAACATGAAATCATCAATGTTACAAGGGTGTCTAGCAAGACAATCAAGAACAGCGCCAACAATATCTGTACCATGAGGACCTGATAAAGAAACCAAAACTTTTTGATTTGGTACGATAAACGTAGGTGGTAATGCAGTGGATGGGTTTAAATGCTGAGAGCGGCTTCTTACCATAATAGGAGAAGTTGTAGCCATAGTAGCAGCAGTAACATTACCGTCCAAGTGTTGTTCGTTTAACTTGTTCATAACACTCTTCTTTAACCCAGTCAAGTCTTCTGCTTTCACTAAAGGTAACTGGGCGACACGTTGTAAATAAGGTTCGGATAAAGAGAGACCAGAATGACGGTCATTCTTTTTAAGAATCTTGGTAATTCCAGAATAGTTGAGAAAGACAAACCTTTCAAGGGTAATGATTTTTTTCAATAATTCAGTTGTTGCTTCAGAGGAGTTATCGCTGATAATCTTTGGTGCTTCTGCAACCAAGTTCTTGGACTCTTGTTCAAAGAATTTGGTGGCCTTATCTACTTGTTGGTCTAATTTTTCAATAAATAAAACTTCGCACTTTTGTAACTGACCAAGACGTTCTGATACAAGTTGAGCAAAAGGTTTTTGCTTTTGTTGTAAATTTTCAAGTTTAATAGAGTTGGGATAGACGTGTTCCTTCAAAAGAACTTTCAAGTCGTTGTATGCAATACAATTATCAGCATATTCCGCTGGTAAATATGATTTACGCTCTTCCAAGTAGTTTCCAAACTTCATATTTTTTTCTATTACTGATAAAGAAGAACAAGAGCAGCAACAAATGAACAAACCACGAATAGATGCAAACAATCCAACAGTCCCAATGACTCAGATTTACGCCCGAAAAAGGTGCGGAAATCTAAAAATTGTAGTGATTAAATCTTCTATACTGTACATATATCTTACCTGATAAATAAAAAACCCATAGTTTAAATTTGTTGAATATACACCACCCAACAAAGACTACAAATTTATTTCTGTTTTTACCATAAGAAATCTTCTTATCGGTTTATACCAATAGCTAGTCGAGTAAAAAAAAGACGTTTGATATTTCTACGTAATCATTGAATGTGTACCAGTAAACTATGAATAGGTCATTTATAGCACGAGGAATAGTTTTTGCGTCTGATCCCATCACAGGATACAGCAACTCTTTATAGTTACTCGTGTTACGGCTTATTTCCTTCAATTGGGTTCGGATACAACTTGCAGGATACATAGGATAACAAACTATATGAAATAATGTATACAAAATAAAAAACTTTTTCTCTCGCTGCTACTAGACTTGCTATTGTTTCCACTCAGTCACATCCTTAATTTAGTAATGCCACAATACACATGCATGCTTGTGAAAAAAAAGGAAAAACAAAAAAAAAAGCGGTACTAAAACGAACGCGTTCTCAAATCATAAAAAATTGTTTGTTTTATCAATACCAAAACGAAAAAGAAAATGTCTGATTTAAGCAAGATTTATTCTGCAGTATACTCTGGTGTACCAGTATTCGAAATGGTTGCTAATGGTGTAGCTGCTATGCGAAGAAGAACTGACTCCTACATGAATGCCACCCAAATCTTAAAGGTCGCTAATATTGATAAAGGGAGACGTACAAAAATCCTTGAGAAAGAAGTTTTGATCGGCGAACACGAAAAAGTACAAGGTGGATACGGAAAATATCAAGGAACTTGGTAAAACTTTTACCTTTTTGTTACCCTTTGTTTTCTTCTTTTTTCTAATGCTTTAATATATATGTAGGATTCCTTTCGATAAAAGTAGAGAATTAGCGGAAAAATACGGTGTTCTTGATGAGTTGGGTCCTTTGTTTAACTTTGAATTAAGTAACTTGGGCACTAAAGACGGCGAAGAATCTTTGCTTACAAAAGAGCAAGCTATTGCTGCTAGAAAAAAACTAAATACTGAAACCTCTAAACAGCAACAACAAACAGCCCCACAACAACAAACGGCAAAGCAGTTACAGCAACAGCAACAGCAGCAACAGCAGCGACAAGAACAACAACAAAGACAACAACACCAACAGCAGCACCAGTTGCAACAACAACAGAGACAGCAGCAACAACAACAGCAGCAACTTCATCAAAAACTGTTGAACCAACAAAAACAACAGCAGCAACTGCAACTGCAACAACAACAACAACAAGAAGAACAGCAACAACAGCAGCAGCAGCAACGACAGCTTTTACCTATTAATGCTGCTGAAGATACTTTAAAACCACGTAAAAAACCCAAGATATCAGTCGAAGAAACTGGAGAACAAGCAGCAGCTAATGAACGAGACCGAAGTATCCTAATGTCAATCTTTTTATCTGATAAACCCGAACAAATACCAGACCTTCTAAAAAACACACAAGGAAAAAGCACTTTTAATGTAGATATGGTAATTGATGAACAAGGACATACAGCTCTTCATTGGGCTACTGCATTAGCGAGAGAAAAGACAATTGAATTATTGGTTTCCAAAGGAGCCAATATTGCATGTACCAGTTATACAGGAGAGACTCCGTTAATGCGTGGTGTAATGGTGACCAATAGCTACGACAATAATAGCTTTGAAAAGACGTTTGAGTTATTGAAAGATTCCATTGCAATGAGCGATAATAAAAAAAGAACTGCGTTGCATCATGCCGCTTTGACTGCTGGTATTCAAGGTCGTACTAATGCTGCTGTGTATTACATGAGAATTTTAGTCAACACTATCTCGAATGGAACTGACGATATAAAATCAATCATTAATGCTCAGGATTCTCTTGGCGATACTGCTCTTAATATTGCTGCTAGGTTGGATTGTCAAGCTCTGGTGGATATTTTGGTTGAAGCTGGTGCCACGCAATCTGCTGAAAATAACAATGGCTTACAAATGAGAGATTATAACGATACGGTAAAATAATTTTGTAAATATAGTGTTTTGGTGGTACATGTCACTTATCTTTTTTTTTTCTTTAGGACACTTATATGGAAGAGGCTTCTCGAATTCCACGCGAATTCAACAGTTCTTCTTTATACGGTAAAAAACCGTTTCCTTCCAGTCAAAGAGGAAAAGAGATTGTTGCTAGTAAGTTAAAAATCGTTCGTGCAAAGAAAAAAAAAGGCATAACGTATTTAACCGATTAATAATTTTTAGCTGTGCAAAAAATTGTTGATGCTTTAGACGATGAATATGGAGGCCAATTAGCAACCAAAGAACAAGAACTCCACAACGTCCAAGAAGAATTAAATGCTGTTACGGAAGAGTTGGAGTCTACAAGAAGAGGACTTGAAGAACGCCAAGCTCAATCACAAAAACTATCAGAAGCTCAACAAAAGACGCGAAATATTGAAAATGCACTTCAGACGGGTTGGCAACGTCTTGAAGAAGTCATGAATAAGGCTGGTAAACCGATGCCTAGTTTAAACGACACGGATAATATTGATGAAGATGAGGATATCGATGCGTTATTTAATGTACCCGAGTTGGTTATACCACAAGATGCAACAGAAGAACAAAAGAAAAAGAAACTGGATGATTATATCAAAAACGTTCAAGCAAAAGTTAAAGCTTACACAGCGAATGACCAAGAACTTCAAGACGAAATCAAGAAAATGGAAGACCAGTTTTATGAAAAGGAAATGCAATGCAAACGTTTGATTGCTGCTTGTTGTAATCTTCCTATTGACAAAATTGATGAATTGGTCGAACCTCTTACTTTGGCTATCGAAAGTGATCCACCAGATCTTGATCTTGCCCGTGTTATTGGATTTATGGATAAAATTAGAAGACAAGGTGCTTTTGCCGAACCTAGCACAAGTAATGCTCCCCCTCCTCCTATTCCCGTTTCAGCTATGCCTGATACACCTACTACCCCTATGGCACCTCATATGGAGATAGACCCTATTATGGCTGAAACTCCCGAGGAAGATGCTTTATCTCCAATGAGAGCTGATTCACCTCCTCTTGTACCTGTCATAATCACTGAACCTAGTGAACCTTCTAACAGTACTGTATCACCTGTAAAAACTACCGATGTGGATATTGGTAGTCCCTCACATACACCCGATGATGCACCAACATCAGTTAAGATAGAAGAAGCATCGCCAGATCATGACACTCCAATGAGTCCAGCCTAGATCTCTCTTTTTATTTCTTTTATTAGTGTATATATTTAACACCTTCCTTCCTTTTTTTTACTAAATAAATGATCTTTTTGATCCGATACTACAATGAGGCGTAAAAAGGGTTTAGGAGACTTTAATTCATTTGTACTTGGTTCTGACACGTTTGCTTCTGGTGTATGGTTTATTTCATTTTATAATAAAAAAACATTCTTTTACATGAAAAAAAAAAAAATCTAAAGAAAGCGAATATATGAAAAACATGTATAATTTATTACAAAAAAAGAAGAAAGATTAAAAACACTATGAATTGTTCACCATGTTGGCCTTTCACTTTTTTTAAAAAAAAAAGCAAGAAATATATCCTTTTTTTTTACTTTCTCAAGTCAGCAAGACGCACAGCGACAGCATTACGATGAGCACCGAGACCTTCGATTTCAGCAAGACGCATAACGGTATCACCAAGTAAATCCATACCTTGAGCAGTACATTCTTGAGAAGTAATGTGCTTGACAAAGCCGTTGGTGTTGACACCAGAATACATACGAGAATAACCGTAAGTGGGTAAAGTGTGGTTGGTACCAGAGGCATAATCACCGAAACTTTCAGGTGAGTAAGGACCTACAAACACACTACCAGCGTTATCAACTTGAGGCAAGACATGAGCAGCATCTTCGATGTGCAAGATTAAATGTTCAGGAGCATAATCGTTGGAGAACTTCATGGCTTCTTCTAAAGTCTTCATGGATACAGTGAAAGAGTGAGGGATACTCTTACGAATGATATCACAACGAGGTAAAGCAATAGCTTGTTCGTGAACTTGTTCTTCAATAGCCTTCAAGTGTTCTGGAGTCAAGTCAACGGCCAAAAGAACAACTTGTGAATCTGCACCATGTTCAGCTTGAGATAATAAATCAGCGGCAACATAAACAGGGTTACTAGACATATCTGCAATTACAAGTACTTCGGAAGGACCAGCAGGCATATCAATAGCAACAAGACTGGCTGTATCGTTTTGAGCTACCATCTTGGCAGCAGTAACGTATTGGTTACCGGGACCAAAGATCTTGTCTACCTTGGGAATAGTTTCAGTACCATAAGCCATGGCAGCAACAGCCTGTGCACCACCAGCCTTGACGACGTGAGAGGCACCAACCTTATGAGCGACATATAATACTTCAGGTACAATAGAACCATCAGGACGAGGAGGAGTAGCCATTACGATTTCACGGCAGCCAGCAACCTTAGCGGGGATACCCAACATAAGAGCAGTAGAAGGTAAGACAGCAGTTCCACCGGGTACGTAAAGACCAACACGTTCAATAGGACGAGTGAATCTAGAACAAGTGACACCAGGCATGGTTTCAACTACAAGAGTGTCTTTATCCAATTGAGCATCGTGGAATTTGTAAATATTATTATAAGCTTGATCAATAGCCTTCTTTGTAGCAGGGTCTAATTCCATCATGGCAGGATCGAAAGGAGCCTTGATAGTATGAGATTCAAGTTCAACACGATCAAATTGACGTGTAAATTCCAAAATAGCTTTATCACCACCTTGTCTTACTTTTTGCATAATAGGAGTGACACGGCTGATGATTTCAGTAGAATCAATAATGGGACGCAATAAAAGACGACTACGTTGTTGAGTAGAGATGTTGTTCAAGTCATACTTTACCATCTCAATACGACCAGTATTATTTTCTTGTTCAACAACAGGTTCTTGATATTTAGGCTTAGCGTTACCAGGACGGCGAGTGACCTTTCTAGCCTTCTTGTTCAAGTTCTTTTCGATATCAGCTAAAGAGACACCAGCACTGACACATTTGGCAAGAGCAAAGTAAATCAAATCAGCTGCCTCCCATGCAATTTCCTCTTTATCTGTAGCGTCACAAAGTTCTTCAGCTTCTTCCAAGATCTTGGCACGTAATAACTTGGGATCGTTGAATAAACGTGCAGTGTAAGATCCAGCAGGTGCATTGCTCTTTCTCTCCTTCAAAGTCTTTTCTAAGGCAGTGATACCAGAATCGTGACCGAAACAAGTACGAGTATTCAAGTGACAGAAACCTAAAATTTACAAGCATGTTAAAATTTATATAAATCAATACATAAAAAAAAAAAACTTACCAGCACCGTGTTGCTCAACAACAAAACGTAAAGCATCACCATCACAATCATAATCAATGTGCTTTAAGGTTTGAGTAGCACCAGAAGTTAACCCTTTATGCCAAAGACCTCTATTACGAGATTGATAGACACCTTGACCAAGACGAATGGATTCAGCAACACTTTCCTTGGAAGAATAAACTAAACCGAGGGCCTTGTTGAATTCATCAACAACCATAGTAGTGTAAAGACCATCAGGACGATCAGTCTTTGCGGTAGCTAAAAAGGCTTCAGCGATATTTAATTTTCCGGATTTGTCATCTACGTTGACAGATAAACGAGAAGCAGGTACAATGACATCTAATTGGTGGGATTGGTATTCAGCAATAGATTCGACAGTGACATTCTCCAATTGAACGACAGTGGATTTTTCACCACCGTGGCCCAACAAACAAGACTTTGTCTTTTTGGCAAAGGCACTAATAGCAGCTAAATCTGAAGCGTCTTGAATGATATAGGTAGAAACATCAATAGACTCGAGATTAGCAACAGAAGGTGCAATAACAGCAATACGATCTTGGCCAATGTCGGCAAGTTCAGATTGAATAGAACGGTAAGTGTCCAAAGTAAAAATAACCTTTAAAACACCAATATCCCATAATTGAATAGCTTCTTCAATAGAGCTAGCATAGGTCCAGTAAAGGGTAGATCCAGTTTGGTTGATCAAGGACTTGATCTGAGCAACATTACCGTTTTTAAGGATAACAGAACCAAAGAAGGATAAAGAAGAATAAAGTGACGCTTGGTTAGTGTCAGCCAAGTCAAGTGAAGGTATAAACATTTTTTTTTTTTAAATAAGAAAATAAAAAAGGAGTAGATTCCCCAGATGTAAAAAAAAAATACACATATAAAACACCCCCAATTCTGTCAAAACTTTACACAGTCACCTTTTTCTTATGATTCCAAATGAATCATAGCAAATGGTTCAAGCCAATAGAAACTAGGATTTATAAACAATAGGTTTATACACAGAAAAAAAAAAGAAGCTGTACATGTAAAAAGCAAGTAAAAAAAATCGCTAAATAGTTTTTGTATGCAAAATTTATTTCTACAAGTGCGCAAATAATATCTGAAAATAGTGTACAACAAAAAAACTTTCTAGTTATTTATCATAATTTTCTATCCTCAGACCATGGTCATCAAGATTGCATCATTTAATTGAAAAGACGCTATCCGTTTCCGTACGGAATTTTACTTGCGGATGCTCTTGTTGTAATGTACCGAGTAAACAAATCAGAGTTTAAGGACTTTGATTTGGTTTGGGAAAAAGCAGCTTCGGCCTCTTTAACGATCGGAAGTGTCTGGAACGTTTAGAACGGTGAATATAAGCCTCTGTTTGTTTTCAATAGCATTAGTTTCTTTCAAACAGTACATGACATCTCGTCTTCCGGGGTTTACTAGCGCGCCTTTACCTTCAGTACTCTTTCTCCCAACTTATAGTATATAGGTTAGATTAGGTATTTTTCAATGCAACATACCTTTCCTTTTTCTAGCTTTCACAACGGGTTAAAAATCATTGTCTGAGATATCTTTTATTTTTCAAAGAAGTCTATAGCGGAATCAATTTTCTAGATTCACATAGAGTAGTAGTAGTAAATAAAATTCAAGAAGCTGTAAACATAAGCATGCTTCAAGTTCTTTACATTTTTCATCAAGCGTTAATGATAAATATGACATTTTAAGTCATCAGCAGCTTTACGAATAAACCTGAAGAACTTGCAGACATATTTTCGCTGTCAACGACTACGAAATAACTCGCTTTTACTGTAGTTTCAGAGGTTATTCACTGAGGAATCATCAATGAAACTTCTTAAAGCATTTCACTGGTATGTATGAGGCAATGCTTAAGCAATGCTAATATGAATCTGAGGCTTTGATGGAAAACGGTCTAACGAATGTAGTCCGACGCTTCTTTTTAAAAAAACGAAAAAAAAATTTAAAATGAAAAATAGTCCTTTCGTAAATATACGTATTTTTTTGGTTTTTTTTTTCAACACATTTTATTATTCCTAAATGACAACACTTGGTGCTTTTGGTTTTACCCCAAAACGTAAAGGAGGAAGACTTGCTGTCTCCTCTAAAGTTATTGGTAAAGAACCATTAACAGCATTCATTCAACCTACGGACATTATTCAAACAAAGAAAACACTTGAAAATTATTTTAAGCCAAAGAAACAAAAAAAAGTAGAAGAAGAAGAAAAAGAAGTGCCTATTGTTATTCGTAAAAAAATATGTTTATTTAACATTTGGCATCAAGTAGAACAAGATAGTATAATTGATGAATTCAAAGAGACGTTTAGCACTAAGCGTAGGAGAATTAGTAGAGACGGGAATGATTACATCAAAAGACAAAAAACGTTTGAACAAGATTTAAGCTACGCTATACGCTATCTCAACATTCATCAAATTCATAACAATAATAATACGAATGTGAGGTATAAAATGAACCATCAACAGTCAAACATGTTTATATCAAATATGACTCAAGAGTTTCTACACTAAATAATACCCCTCTTTCTCTATCTATGTAAACATATATTTTTTTTCTTAAACAAACAAACAAATAAATAAAGAGTAAAATAACGCAAATTTTGAGCGATTTTTATTTCTAATACTGAAAGTCCCAGATCTCTAATGCTACACATTCGAAAGAAGAGTCTATTGTTAAGCTTGGGTTATTAAATGTTCTACAGGATTCTGTATAGCCATGTGTTAAATCAGCGTGTAACCAAAGTCCAAATTTGCCTTGACCACCACCTACAGCAAAGAATTCACCGTTAGAATAGACCAAGTAATCATTGACCATCGTCCATGGGTAAACAATCACCATTTTAGTCTTTTTATTCTGTTTCCAAAGAAAGCTAATTTATCGTTAACAACAATAATAAGAAGTTTATTGTTTATTTATTTGTCTTACCATTCGCCTGTACCATAACAACTTGTATCCATATGTACTCCTTCTGATAAATAAGCGCCGAATATCTATTTACAGTTAGTTTATCGTTAAATGGAAAAAAAAAAAAATATGGGCTTTTTACCTCATCGTTGCTATCTTGTATTACCAACAAACAAGGGCCTCTATTTTGAGATGTACGATTGTACAGTGTTCTTAAACTGGCACCGTGTTGATCTAAGCTATAAACAAGTGACCATTTCGATGAAATTGATATTCTAGAAGGTAACCAAGGTTGAAGCTAAATTAATTATTTACATGTTAGTATAATGAGTTTTTATTATTTATTATAGACTGTATAAATACTCGTTTCGCACGTTTTCTGCTAAATTATTTCCAAGACAAGCGTATGTTTGAGAAGATCGATTTAATAGCCTTGGGGCATTATAATATCTGGGTTTTATTAAAGGCATTGTGGCACTTTTAACAATTCGTCGATGATCTTTAGGTAAAAATCTTTTCATTTCCGTACTGGCACAGTGTGGATCTTGTTTACGATAGAATGATGTTCTTTTTGGCACATCACTATAGAATCTAGTGCATTGAATTGTGCTGGGTGTTAATATGGAAGAAGGTAAAATAGAGCAATTTAATTTTGCAGACATAGTATTTTTTTTTAAAATAGTGATAATAATGAAGAAGAAGAAGTAAAAATTAAAATAATCGCCAACATTTTATACTCTCGCACAGACAGAGTCTAGGCAATTTATTGTTCTTATTATTTATGACAGTCAACTTTTTTTTTTTTGTCAATTGTGATTATTTTCCCACATTTTTTTCGTCATTAGAACCTTCTTTTTTCACCAATGGGAAGTTCTATATATGAATCCCTTTAACAAGTTCTTGCTGGTTCTGTATGCACCGATCACAATAATGATCTCCGATATTTGTAATGTTTCATCTACTGCTTGCGGCAATAATGACATCGCTAACATGTATCTGTTTTTTGAGCTATTTAACTGTATAACCATTAATACCATCACATGTTTTTTATAAATACGATATAATACTTCCTATCACCTGATTATATCTTACAGAAAAAGGACAAATACGTTTTTGACACATCTGTAAGCGGAGTTGGCCACGTTGTATTCTTCCTGATATCTTGGAATTTGCAGTATTAAATGGTGTTACCGAAAGGTTAATTATAGATTCTTTACTTGTGATTTCCCCTCACCCCAAAAAAAAACTTTGTCTAGACGTGTAACAATAGTAGTAGCTGCACCTGCTTCTATAATTGACATTTTGTTTCTGGAACATGTCCTTATTGAAAAATATATATGTATAACAGAAAAGAGCATATATGTATGTTACAGTTACATCCAAGCTTTAAACAGGATAATCTAAACAAAACTATTGGATACCACAATTCTTCGGAAGGACGAAGGCTAAAATTGGTTAAGCAATCGTATGTTGTTCTATATTTAAAAAAAAACAACCTTTTGACCTTGTAAGTTGTAATACTAACTCTTACGTTTGAAACACTAAAGTAGTTATATACCATTATTTTTTTTTAATCACCTGTATATTCTTTACTATTTAAGCCAGCTTTAGTCAACTGGATATTTATTGCCAAAAGTAATTAAATGTTCCTTATTAGTAAATATTTATATACCATGATTTTATGCCTTCTCACAATAGTATAGTCAGGTGAATCTAGTGGGAACTCATTTCTTTTAAAAAATATTCTAGGTCTCTCTAAAGTATCGATTCGCTGCATATTTCTCGAGTAAGCATAATCACCTGACATGTTGATACAGATATACTGCCAATTTGAGGATTCTGTGCCTGTGAAAAAAAAACTTTTGTTATCTAGCCTTCGCATAAAATGAATATCGACTTTTTGGATTATTTATATTCACCTTGAACGTTGTAGCCAATGATACTGACATCGTTTCTTAAGTTAGCGTACTTATCAACGATAACCTCATCCTTCATAACAATAAGCAGTTTATAATATCCATCTGGGAGATCTTTAGAAATCTCTGAAGCACTTGATTCTAATTATGCACCAAGATATACCTGTAATTTCTTCTATCAATGATAACTTTCCCTTTGAGTCTGTTGCGTTGTTACTTTCTGGGCTAGATTTCTCTTTACTATAATTACAGGAAAATAGTTGTTAATTGATCTATTATATTCGCGTCGTACACACTCAATTGATTGATAAGATATTGAGGTAAGTTTCTAAAATAATTTTATAGTATGTAAATATGCTGAATAAGAGATGTTTGATTCTTTACTTTTTTGAAGCGAGATAGGCTTGAATTTTCCACTTTTTTTTTAATGTGATAACTACTAATTTTCCTTATAGACTCACTTTTTTTTTCCTTTTATAATAATAGTGGATGGATTGAAATAAATGTCACTCTCGTAATAGTTAGCATATTCTATATTTCACGAATATAAAACAAGTTAGACTGATAATTATGTTGTTTCATTTAAATTGTTTCCGAAAAGAGTGAATATGGTAACAGATTCTGTCAAATCCGCTAAACTATATGCTCTTTTGATCTTGGAGTAATCTAGTCCGTGCAAAATATAAGTCATATAATAATCCACTCATATTGCCACATACCCGTATAAATCTTAACTTGACGACTGTGTTCTTGTGGATTCATGTAAGTACTTCCAAAAGTAACCGACCAATTTATGAATAAAAGTGTAGTTCTCGCATATTTAAATCAATAAATATATCTGTATGAATCAAAAAATACATTTTATAGTTTGTTGGTAGTACTATTAAATACTTTATTTGCAGTTAAACTATCTGCTTTTAGTTATAAATGGCTGTGTCGTATCAGTTTTGAGTTTTAAAATAAAAACTGCAAAATTTTTATAAAAAAATGACTTGCTTAACGCTTGTTATTATTTCCTCTTTTCTCTTTTTTTTATATCAAAAAAGACATAATGGAGAAAAACAAAGAGCTGTGTCCAGCTTGTCAACCAAATAACACGGAAACAAGCAACGAATATGATACATGGCTTCAGTGTGACGCGTGTCCTCTATGGTATCACGCCAAATGTCTTGGTATAAAAAAAGTTGACATGATTGAACGATTTCATTGTCCTGATTGTATTATAGTACATGGACCAAGTACAAGTAAAAAGATATACTTCCTCCCCTTAAAAAAAAAAGCTCTATTTTGTAACTTTTTTTTTTTATAAAAAAAAAATATTAGTGAAACCAAAGCAAAGAAAGTCCAATAGAAGTCAAGATAGGTTAAACTATGCTGATTTAAATGAAGGAAAAGCAGCCGGTGATGAAAGAATCTGGAAAAAACTACTTGACGTAAAAAACTTTCGAAAGGAACAGTTCAAACGATATAGTGCCAAAGAAGTAACACTAGAACTAGTAAATAGTACGGGTATGAAGGAACCATTCTTGATTGAACAAAACGAATCAGAACTGGATATGAAGATGCCTGCACCAGATATTAGTGTACATACTATAGCTAAACTTGTTGGAAAAGATACCACGATTGATGTCATTGACGTAGCATCACAATCAGAAATTAATGGTTGGACGCTAAGTCGTTGGGCAGATTACTTTGATAGTTCAGAACGAGATCGTATTCGAAATGTTATTAGTCTTGAAATTAGTGATACTGAATTTGCTGACCAAATTATTCGACCAAAGATTGTGCGTGAATTGGATTGGATTGATATAGTATGGCCTGATCATGAAACAGAATATCCTAAAGTACAATTGTATTGTTTGATGGGTACCAAAGATTCTTATACTGATTTGTAAGTTTAATTACCGAGCCATTGCAACGAGCTAATACGTATAATATATAAACTTTTGTCCTTATGTAGTCATATCGATTTCGGTGGAAGCTCCGTATGTATTTACTCGTATATATGGGTTTGTGTGTTAATATTTTATTATAGGTATTCTATCATATCTTGAGAGGTAGTAAAGTATTCTATTTTATCGAACCAACTGATAAAAACCTGAAAAAATATCAAAAATGGACTTCTTCGTCTGATCAATCAACTACCTTCTTGGGTGATTTGGTAAAAGATTGTTATTCTATTAAAATAAAAGCTGGCAATACCATGTAAGTAAATTGAAAAAAAAAATATATATAACTTACAATGTAACTTACTAAACAAAAAACAGGATTATTCCTGCAGGTTGGATTCATGCTGTTTACACACCAGAAGATTCTGTTGTAATCGGTGGTAACTTTCTACATACTATTAACATCAAGATGCAATTAAAGATCCATGGTATTGAAGAAGCAACAGATGTACCGTTAAAGTTCCGATACCCATTTTACAAAAAGATCAATTGGTACGCTTTAGAGAAACACGGTACATGGATTTCAGAAGGAAAAAAATTATCGATTTATGAATTGGAAGGAATTATTGCATTAGCTCAATTCTTGCGTGAAGAGATTACCAAGGAGAACCCAACACTCAATGCAGACGGTAATGTTAGTAGTAGTACCAAGAAAGCAAATCAAATCCCTGATATCATTAAAGATCCAATTGGCTTAACTGAACGTGTTGAAAGTCTTGCAAAGAAAGCATTGATCAAACTCGAAAAACCAAAAAATATCATTCGACTTGTATTGAATGTAAATAAAAATACAACGCCACCATCGCCACCGCAACTATCAAAAAGAGATGAATATGAATACGTAGAGGAGGAAGAGGAAGAAGAAGAAGAGGAGGAGGAAAATAATGATGATGATGAGTATCAAGAAGATAATAATATGCCTATTGAATATAATACATCGATACCTGATAGTTATAATACGATTAAAAAGATACGTAAACCCAAGAAAACGTCTAGTCCTATTATTACAAATGACGATAGTAGTGATGATGAAGATAGTATGGGTACAGCAAAATCCAAAACGAATCGATCTTCTTTATTTGCTAACCGCAAAAGATCATTATCAACTAATTCTAATTCATCTCAAACTACAGCCAAACAAAGGATTTTAGGCATGATTAATAAGAGATAAGAAAAAAAAAAAAAAAAAAAAAAAAAAAAGGATGAAAGTAAATAAAAAAAAAACTCGCAAATTGTTTATTTTTAAAAATCATTTTCGAGTATAAGTTTAATCATATTTGCAGACATGGATTGATTGGTTTCATTTTGACTGGTATAAAAAGCCAAAGCAGCTTCCAAATGTTGTTTGGCACATAATTTAGTATTCTCTTGAGTTAAGGTATGTTCTACAGTAGAAGATATATTTTCTATAGTCGGCTCAACCAACTGGTTACATTCTGGTCTAGGTGATTCTTGATGGGTATCAGGGGAAGTATTTACTTCTTGGTTACTATAGCAAGGTGAACTGATATCTTGATAAGTATTTACTTCGCCGTTACTATAACTAGGTGAGCTGATATCTTGACAAGTATCCTCCATGTGTATATCTATATCTTGTTTATCTTGAACAAGTTTAATAATAGACGTATCCTCCTTTAGCTCCATAGATTGATTCGGTAATGATTGACCTTCATCTCTTGGACAATTATTTTTTATGTTACAACTAGTTAGATTCTGGTTTGGACTAGCTGGCGGTAAATTCCAGCTTGTGACTTGAACAGGATCTAAAGTAAGTGTTGTTGTACTGAATTCGACAACAGAAGGCATATCATGACTGACTTTAGAAATATGAATATTATCTGAAGGAGTGGGTATATTATTTTCTAATAGCAATGTAGGGGGAGGACTGATAGTGCCTTTTGATTTGGGTGTTATATATCTTTGCTTAAAATTCGATACCCACGAACTAGACGCTTTAAAATCTTCTAATCCATCTACTTGAAACGCTTGAGCATATTGACGAGCTTGCGATCGAAGCATTTGATCCGTAACTAGTGTAATATCACTAAACTCTTTTTGTACCCACAGTAACAAGGCGTTTTCGACATGAGGGTATCTTGAACTACGTTGACGAAATCGTTTGGCAATGGCTGCATCGCTATCAATGGAAAGCCAACGATTTCTTGATTTTATAATCTTAAAAAAAAACTTAGTTATAACAACAACAAAACTGTATGTTTCTTACTTTTGCAACTGTCGTCCTTTTACAACCATATTTCGAAGCTAAAGCTTCCTGTGTGTACTTTGGGTTATTTATATGATCCTCGCAAATTAAACGCTTGGTTTCTGCAGATAAACTAGTCCGGGAATTGACCTTTATCGATGTAGTCTGAGTCGGTGGGTCTCTTATTTTTGTAGTAACGGCAGCACGATTAACACGAAACACATGAATGTTGGTTGAGTTTTCTGTCTTCATATAGTTTGTTTCTTTTTAAATGTATGTAAAGATCAAAAGCAAAATGTATATAATTTACAACCAGAAAGAAAAAAAAAGGGTATAAGCGATACAAACAGTCGATAGTGACAGTAAAAGGAAGAGAAAGAAAGAAAGAAAGAAAAATGCGGACTTTTCTACTTGCCCCCTCCCCTTTTTTTTTTCAATGTTCAGTTTTAACCTTAAATTTAAAAAGGTCTTGATAAACGTTCAATATCCACGTTTCTGTCAAAAATATTTTATAAAAAGGAATTGCTTTAGTATAGAAATTTTACATGTTTTTGTCACATTATATGGATTCATCCTGCCATTCATGGTAAATTACTAGTGCTAACATTGAAATAAACCACACTAATTTTCACATTTATAACCACTTTGTATCTGTTTCACAAACACTATATTCTGGAATAATACTATCAAAACGGTATTCCTCTCCTCCTCTTTTTCATTTGTATATTATGATTTTCACTGTATATAAAGGAGTAATTTTACATTGAACGTATAGACCGCTAGTAAAAAATAAATAAATGCCTTTTGTTCTTACCTTAAAAAAAAGGCTACCTGGTTTAAGCGGCTTTTTTCTTTTTAGCACAACTTAACCTGTTGAAAGTATAAAACTTCACATATGGTATCACAAATGAAATAAAAAGGACAGGAGGCTAGAGCTTTCGTGTTCAAAAGGCAGCAGCATATTTCTGTATACTTACTAGCTTGAGTAAAATTCTGGATGTTATGCTTTTCATAGGCTTCGTCATCTCGCAAAGCATATCTCTATACCGAAGAGAAGCATGCTTAAACTGATTTACAGTAGTAAGTAGGACAAAAGAAGATGTTTATCCCATCTCTTACGATACTTTCAAAAAAAGTTAAAACCTCTCCAAAATTCCTTTAAACTATGTATTTGCATTTTACTTTATTTTCTCTCTCTTACGCAAATGCTTAAAATGTTCCCTACAATAATTGAGCAATCTTGATTAAAAAACCAAAAAGTGCACGTTTATCTAATGGTGACACCGACATTCCAAGTCGTTGAATAACATGCGCATAAGTAGTAATTCGTTTTTTTTTTTGTGGCATCTATTCAATTTGCTCTATATCCTAACCCCAAAGAATTTAAAAATCTTATATAATCCTCATTAAATAGTATATGTTGTATGTGACATTTACCCTCTTCTTTGTACGACATAAAGTAAAAAAGTTTGTACACTTTACATGTTTTCAGCTGTGTTCGAAGTACAATTGCCTTTATCTTTTCATCAGTACAGATGTAAACATAATCTATATATAAAAAAATGCAATCAATTGCTAAATAATATTGTAGGTTAAATGTTTTTTTTTCCTACTTGATTATTCTTTGTTATAATGTCAGAGTTATTTTAATAGATGAGACTTATAGTTATATATGTATAGTAGTAAAAAGATTGTCTTTTATTGAGTTTATATTTTAAGGTAATTTATATCTAATTTAAAGTAGTACACAGCTTATTCAATTTTAGCTGTGACAATAAAATAAAGAGGCAACTTTCACACATAAAATACATTTTCTAATCAATCAAGCGTACGATTTATTTTACATTTGAACAAGAGAGTTACACAAGACATCTACACACACTACATCTTCCAAAAAAATAACAAAAAGAAGTTGAGGCTACCAGGGGTCGAACCTGGAATCTCCTGATTCGTAGTCAGACGCCTTATCCATTGGGCCATAGCCCCCAACTGTATTCTTTAAATTTGTATATAATACATATATTAAATTTAAAACAGTTTAGTCACGTGAAAGTCATGTTACTCCTGTTATTTGATTGGATACATGTTATATGTTACGGACCGCTTAACTCAAATTTTAGTGAAAAAAAAAAACGTCTATAATCATGATTACTCGGTTAGTATTTTTTGTAAAAGGTATAATTTTAGATGGATTAAATGTGCCTAAAAGAGCACTTTATTATTGTTTTTTTTTTTTTACAATAAAAAATGTAGATATTGAGTAATTTTAAAATAACCATAAAATCACAAAAGGGGCTGACCCCCCAAAATGACCAAAAATAACCAAAAATGATCGACAGAAGAAAAAAATATAAAGTCGAGAAAAATATAAAACAGCATGCAATTTTTAATTTTAGTATTAAAGATAACGTCCTAAAGAGTAACTTTTACTAAGTAACTTGGGTAAAAGAATCATTTACTGATGTTTAATCATACAAAGAAAACACTTTATTTCGATCACCGAAAAAAAACCTTTTTTAGAAGTTACTTCTAAACCTTCACTTAAAAACACGCGTTTTTAAGAAAATAACGAATGAACAACAATGGATTATAACACTTTTAAATGGTTCTTGAACTTACCCAAGCTATTGTACAAAAAAATATACTGTGTATCGTTTTCTGCAAGAGCTCAAACATTAAAATTATATTAGATTCTATTATTGATGTCAATTAAAACAGTACAAAGCTATTTATTGGAATACCGCATAACAATGCATTTAAAAACTGCTAGCTATGGTATATAGGACTAAAATGTATCTTTGCGTTTACTTTATTTGGCTTACACTGTGTTCCTTTCCAATCTTTCATCACTTAGCAACAGTCTGTATTTAATTACTTTTCCTAGTTAAACTTCAAAAGATTCACTGTTGATACCAGCTCCATTCAAGTATAAATTCACTGTCTTTATAATTTAATTACTTTTTAAGGTTTATGTTACTATCCCATCTCTATCAGTTTGATTATTATCCCTTTGTTTTAATAATATCGATTTGATTGTACACTTTTGAAGACTAGACGCTTTTAGTTAAATAAGACTTTTTTTTTAATATCACTTTTATATATTTAGTAGTTTTGTGAAGTTGGATTCCACGCTTAAATTGATAGTAGTGATGGAGGTGTTAAAGCGGAGGGACCGAAGATGTTCTGGAGAAATCGATCCTACCCTTAAATCAGGTCACCCCTAAATAGAGCCGCTACTGTATGTTTGACTTTTTCTAATACATTACCGCATATTTGTCAATAAGCTGTCAGATATTTCTTGAATTGGATGAACCAAAACGTATTGTCTCCCCCTTTTGCGAAAACTTCAAACAGTAGAGCACTCTTTATTCGTTTGAAGTCAATATCCAGCTGATATATAATATCCCCTGAGTTCAATTATTTTTTATTATAATAAAAAAAGATGAGTAGTACGAAATGTTACAAAAACGTTTAAATCAGGTCCGAGTGAAAAGAAAAAAAGAATTTTTTTTTCCTTCTTCTACATATCTAAAAAAAGAAAAACCAGCTATGCCTGTTACAGCACACGCAAATAAAATTGTATTTAGAAATACATTGGAAGAAGGTGTCAAGCAACAAGACGAGGAAACCGATTTTGGACAGAGAATGATTAATTCAATTGATGTACAGTTCGTAGATACCAACTTGTATATGAGTAAAGAATTATGGTTACCTTTCGGTTCCCGGGGTGCCTTTGGTGGACAGGTAATAAACAAATAATAATAAAAAATCCTTTTTTTTAAAAAAAGCAGTAATTCATTATATGTTTTTAGGTTGTTGCTCAAGCTTTGCTTTCTAGTTGGAACACAGTAGAAGAAGGGTTTAACGTTCATGTAATTATTGATTATTATTTTTTCTATTGTTGTTTGACCCGCCCTATTGTTATATGTAGTCCCTTCACGCTTACTTTATTTTAGCTTGTAATGTCGAGATTCCAGTCATCTATCAAGTGCAACGTATTCGCGATGGCAGATCGTTTGTAACTAGAATGGTTACAGCTACTCAAAAGGGCAAACCAATCTTTCTTTTGACTTGTAGTTTTGTAAAGACAGACGATAATCTTAATATGGATAGCCAAGTAAGTACATGTATATATTACCAAGTACTTGACTAATATATACTATAGATTGATATGCCTGATGTTCCAGGACCTGAAAACTATCCATCGTAAAGTATTTATACATATTGAGTGTTTTTATATTAATCCTCTAGTACTTCTAGTGATCTTAGATTCTTGGGAAATATTGTGACTAATACAACAGATTACCCGGTAAAATTTCGAAAACAAGTAGAAAAAGTTTTGGCAGATGTAAGTGTGTGGGGAATTATACCTTTTTTTCTTTTTCTGACATGTGAAAAAAACCCTTCTTTTTTTTTATACATATTAGGATCAACCTATAGATTATCGTGAAGTACATAGCCTTTCACCTTTAGAAATTATGAAGGGAGAAAGTGAAGCTACTACAGTCAATGTAAGAACTTAATGTATTTTTATTTTATTTTTTTATTTGATCTAAATACTATTTTTGCTTTGTAGAGACGTTGGTTTAGAACTAGAGGACCTTTAACTGACGATGTGAGATTACATGCTTGTGTTATCGCGTATGCTTCAGATAGTGGATTTTTGAATACAGCAGCTAGAGCCAACGGTGTTTCTTACAGCTCACCTAGTGTTGGCATGATGACCTCTTTAGACCACTCCATCTGGTTCCATAAACCAGCTAGAGCCGATGAATGGTTACTGTTTGACAAGTACAGTCCTCGATCCATTAACGGACGTAGTGTAGTTCTTGGCAAAATATATACCCGAGACGGATGTTTAGTAGCTACTGCAGCTCAAGAAGGTATTATTAGATTAAGTGAGATCGGACAAAAGAAACTTCAGAAAAAATTAGACTTGACAGACAGCAAACTTTAAAGTTCCCCTGTTTAAAAAAAACAAATAGACCTTTTTTCCATATACACACATATACACTCTTTTTAATTTATTATTACTTATTTTTGACATGTCGAATAAATCTGCTTCTTGGATTGTTCGTGAATATAAACTAGTTATGGTTGGTGGCGGTGGTAAATAAACGAAAAAAGGTGTAAAACCCCTCCCCCCTTTTTTTTAAAAAAAGAAAAAAACCTTAAAAAATATTTATTAGGTGTTGGTAAATCTGCTTTAACCATTCAGTTCATTCAATCTCACTTTGTTGATGAGTATGACCCAACTATAGAAGGTAAAAACTAAGGCGAAAAAAACCAGTATGTTGGTAAAATAAATTTATTTATATATATTTTTACGACTAGACTCTTATAGAAAACAATGTGTTATTGATGAAGAAACAGCTTTACTTGACGTATTAGATACAGCAGGACAAGAAGAATACAGGTAAAACCATATATTTTTATCCCCCCTAATTCACCCTTTTTCTAATATATAATAGTGCTATGAGAGAACAATATATGAGAAATGGCGAAGGATTTTTACTAGTTTATTCTATCACGTCCCGTATGTCATTTGAAGAGATTGAAACATTCCACCAACAAATTTGCAGAGTTAAAGACCGAGACAGATTTCCTATGGTATTAGTTGCCAATAAATGTGATTTAGATTCAGGGAGACAAGTAACCAGCCAAGAAGGAAAAGAATTGGCGGATTATTATGGTTGCGAGTTTGTAGAATCATCAGCTAAAGAACGTATTAATGTGGATCAAGCATTTCATGCCGTTGTAAGAGATATTAGAAAGTATAACAAGGTACAAGAAACTCGTAAAAGTCTTGCTCCTATCGTCCCTCAAGAGAAAACCGAATCAAAATGTTGTATATTAATGTAAAAACACACACACACATACACACACACTCTCTCTTTATGAATATATATATCCCATTCCTCCTCTTCCTCCTTCTACCCTCCTTTTTTTTTTTTTTCTTCTAAATTAAAATAATTTATTGGTCCCAGTTAAAACTGGATATTTCAGAAAGTGGCGTGCACGTACTATCTAAAGGATGCGGAGAAGCAACAAGTAACTTCTTTTGATGGAAATTACTAGTATCGGTGGACGAAGAAGGCGAAGGATGTATAAGCGAACTAGACGATCCTTTACGTTGAATACCAGCTGAAGAAAGTAATGAAGGATCACTATTGAAATTCAATAAAGGGTTTCGATTACTGGTTGTTCCACCTTTCCAAAAATCCTTACGAAATATCGATAAGGAATTTTGAGATCCTTCTCGTTGCATAGTAATTGTACCTTGCTTGAATGAACTACTTTTTACCATATTATTACTGCTTATTTCTTCAAATGAAAAGTGTCGAGGGGATCTTTGCATTGTACCGAACGATTCATTCGATCCGCAAGGTTTTAAACAGTTTGAATCATTTGTCTTTCTACCAAATAACCAAAATCCTGTGGTAGAAGATTTTCTATCGAGATCTTCTTGATCTAATTCATCTTCTAGACTCAAAGGTCTACTATTGGAACTACTGCTGGTCATACTTCCTGAACTACTTCTGGTTGTTGTGGTTAAACTAACAGACGATGTAATAGGAGGTAAAGCACTAGCGATGGGAGAAGCTAAAGAATCTGTAATTGAATAACTTCTTGCAGTCTTTGTTGGTTCTCTAACTAGACTTAATTCATCTACAGTCTTTTCACTTACCCATGACCTGGTTAACTAAATCATAAAAAAGTATTAGAAGAAAAAAATACATGCAAATGAAAAATGATACTTTACCAGATATTGAGTCACAAGACATTGCTGCATCTCAGTACTAAGTTCACCACCAGTTTCATCATCATGTTGATTAGAAAAATAAGGTGGTGTCTTTTTGATAGCGGAAGAACGAGTAAGTGCATGAGACAACTTTCGCTTTCTATTTTTATTGAGATCTTTAACACATACAGCGGATAAATGAGGAGAATAAGGAGGACTTCTTTGCAAGTTTTTAAATAGAGCAAGTAATTCCGACACTCTTACATCCTGTTGCATATCCTCAATCGATTGTTTACTTCCACTGGTTTTCCATTGCGAGTTATGTTGATTTTTTTTCTTTGATAGTGCCGCCACCAAATAAGTCATATCATGAATAAATATACCTAAAAAGGGCACAGTAGGTTCATTAAACGAATTCTTTCTCATACTTGGTTTTCTAGTCAATGTAACGTCTTGTTCAGTTTCATCTTGCGATAACCCTAATCTAGTTCGGTATTTACCGTAGTTGGACGCTTCAGACATCAAGTCACTCAAATCCTCTAGTAAGTGAATACCCTTTTTAGGAACAAACGACCATGATTTTTTAAGCCTTTGAATAGGAGGAGTACCTAAAGCAGAGATGACAGCTTTTAACGTTTGATAGTTTTTTAACTCGTGACATTTTCCAGCAACTTTGATCCAGTGATTGATATGTTGTGCACGTCCAGATGCATCCTGCTGTAAAAGGATAGCATGTTCAATCAATCGAGTCAGGTAGTTGAAAAAATCTGTGGAAGCAACAATGGTAGGGTGAGGCGTCTTTGGCGAATGGGATAGGATAGCATCCATTGGTATATTTCGAAAGATGGTTGAATCCATTAAAGTGAGTTGATAGGCAATCAAGACAGGCTGAAATTGGAGGATGGTAGGTACAGTGGTAGCAGACATATGAATATTACGTACTCTGTTTAATAAAGATTGTATACTATTGTAATCCTCATCTGTCTTTTTCAATTCTTGCAGCTTTTGTTGTAAAGATTTATATACAGTAACGAGCGGGGCTTGTGGTATCATTGGTAAATAGTTATTGTTTGTAACGGATTGTAATGTATTGTCGCTATGACTTGTTTGCGCAGTAATAAGTTGGTGCGGATCAATGGTTGCATTTGTTAATAGGAACAAGTCGTCGTTATCTGGAGCTGCTTGAGCAGCAATCGAACCAGGTAAAGACAAGAAAGATTTTACAGCATTTAAAGGGTTTGAAACAACAGAAGGAGAAGAAGGAGCAGAACAGGATATATTTGAAGTAGAAGATCTACGGGGTAATTTATTACGTTTTGTTGTTGTTACAATCTTTAAACCTTTTTCTGTTATACTTTTTTAGTCAGTATATACATGTTTTACAAATTGAATTATTTCTCCAGTATTACCCTTTTTATTATTATTTACATTGTATTCTTCATCTTCATCTGAAGAATAATCTATAGTACAAGCACTCTTTTCAAAATCAGATCTTGTTCGTATCATGTCAGTGTCCAAAAAAGGTCTAATGGGTAACGGTGGAGGTAAAGATAAACAAGCTGGTTTTGGCGGCACGGTTGGAGCTTTTTTGTTTGAAGCAATTGTTTTTGCATGGTTTAGACACGTGTGCGCCAAAACAAATATTGGAGATAAATCGTTGACTTGAACATCTATTATATACTTATTAGACCTTTTTTTTTTTTTTTAATAATGATAATGATACATGCTTTGATCTATAAATTGTAATTGTTGAAATTCTTTAACTGCAGATAATAATGCTTCAATATATAAATCAAAAGAAACCTGTGGAACACGGTTATTTTTTGCTTTTTTTTTTTTTAAAATGCTATTTTTTTTTAGTTACCTTGAATCTACCAAGGTTGTAACATTGTGAAGCTTCATGCATTAAGTTTTGCATGTTTAATTCAGTAGAGAGCATTTACTTTCACTCTCTCTTTCTTTCTTTTTAGATATATAGGTATTTTTTTTCAAGACCAAAAAAAAAAAAAAAAAAAAAAAGAGATAGCAGTAATTTATACGATATAAAAAAATGAATGGATATATAAATATATATATGTAAATGGGGTATACAGCTACTAAAAGAGTCAGTATATGAAAATATACAAGTGTAAAGAAGAAGAAAAGGAGAGAAATAGTTGGTAATAGAATTGTTATCAGTGAGGAGTAAATAAATATATAAATAATATAAAAACAACAACAAAAAAATAGGGGTTATATTTACACTGTTGTTAATCAAAACCCCTTTTTTTTATATATATGTGTAAAACGGTATTCTTCTTCTTTCTTTTCTATTTCTTTAATTCTTTTTAAATAGTATGGATCAATCACGTTCAAGTAGTGTACCTTTAATTCATATAGATGATGATGATAACGACGATGATATGTCGGCAAGACTACCAAGGTCTTCTTTTAGTTTATCGTCTATTCAACAACCATGGATAACTTCCAACCAAGTAGTTTGTGATGAAGAGGATGATGAGGATACAACTAGTAACTGTAGTATACACACAGCCAGTAGCATGAGTAGTAGCAGCGATGATGATGAGACAAGTATTGCCATACCAGGTCGAAAGACCATGGTATCAAACCAAGTAAATAATTTATTACACCCTGATATACCAATGCTGGATCTATCTTCAGATATCTTGTATGAAGATATTTGGATTGATTCGCCTGTATTTCACGAATACTTGTCTTGTTTAGAGACTTGGTTGTATCATTACTTGACCTGGTTGGAAAAAATCGAACAATGCAGACAATTAGAAATAGCCTACAGTAAATCGATTGCATTACTCTACGACCAAACGAAGCTAGTACTCAACGAGCCATTTTATACAGCGGAAGAGTGTAATCACTTAAATTGGCCTAGTGACAACAAATCAATTGATGAAGAAGTTTGGGATAATCAAGATATTCGATCTATTCTACGCAAGTATACAATAACAGCCTAAAAAAAAAAACTCTATTCTAATTGTTATATATATATATAGCTTATTTACGTGATCATGGATCAAAAATCAAGGAAACATTAACGGTACAAAAAAAAAAAAGGTCCAATATAAAACTATTTAAGAGACACTAAACTTCCCATTTTTTTTTTTAATATGTAGCAATTTGAAACCAATGTGAGTGCCTGTAGAGTAAAGCAAGTTCAATTATCAAATAACTACTGTGCCACACAGAAATTGAAATCTTCTCAAGCCAATAGCAAGACATTAGATGTATGTTTAGTCAAAAACCACAACAAATTATAAATCGAACTAACACTCACAAAATAATAGGAAATCAGTACCGGTCTCTATGTAGCCAAAAGATCACTATGCAAAGTTCTGTTGGAGTACATTTATGCCCTCAATAATCTAATTAGAGCCACGCGAAAGCTAGTTAATGACAAGGTAAAATAAACAAAACAAAAAAATCATAAAGTTTCCCTTAATATTTATACCCCCCCCCCATTTTCTTTCCTTTTGGTAGTTGACACCATTGTTTGAAGGTTTACAATCGGATAAACATCGTAATTTAAAGACACTTGAAGAACTGGTACTGATATCAACTGATTTTATATACGACATCAATTCCAAAAAGTCTACCAGTAGTAGCAGTAGTACCAGTAGTAGCCACAGCAGTACCGAAGAACGGTCCAGTTCGCCATTTCCACGTTCTTCATTTGAAGACTACAATGAAGTAAAATATTGAAATATCAACTGTTATTTTAAAATTGACGTTATTAACCCTCTCTTATGTAGTTAAATAACGAACGTTTGTCTTATTATATCCAAGAAAAATTAGCTTCTTATTACAGTTGTTTAAAGAACTCGTTAAAGCCACCCAATGAAAACTTTATGATAAGGTCACGACCCTCTTCGCCTACACCACTTATGCCATTTACTTTTTTAAACAAGCCAAGAGTGGTAGTAAGTAACTACTTTGAACCAACTGTTGTTTTTTTTTGACTTTTTTTTTTTTTTTTTTTTTTTTTTGTAGCAAAGGTATAATAGTTTAGATTCCTTATTGTCAACTACAAACCCGCTTTCGTTGGCGGGAACACAAATGAGTACTAAAGGCTACTTGTTGACAAAGAAAAAGTCAGCTGGAGTCAATAGTAATTGTACAAATGGAATTAATAGTAACAAGGATGCTAATCATAATAAAGAAGGCAAATGGGAAAGGTAAAGAAAGAAAAAAAAAGAGACTTAATTTTGTGTGTGGCACTTACAAGTTTTGTTTGTTTGTTTGTTTGTAATTAGGTATTATTTTTATATATCAAAAGAAGATGGACATCTTAAACAATACAAGGATCCCTCAGTAAGTTGGAAACGATTACACAAGAGAGAAAACTAATATATGCATTAATAGACGACAGTTATTGTTTCTAATTTAAAGTGTGCGATTGTTCATGCATCAGAAACGGATAAACGCGATTTTGTCATTCAAATCAGTTCTGCAGGAACCAGTAACATGTAAATGATTTTTCTCTTTTTTTTCTCACTTCTTCTCTTTTCTTTTTTAACACTCGTATTTTGTAAGCCTAAATCTTCAAACCGAAACAGCCATTGATTTCTCAAATTGGTTACAGGCGCTGAGATCTTGGAACCTTCAGCAGCAACAGCCTACTATAAGTAGTAAAAAAGCTAATCAACCTATTCCTAGAAAGAGTTCTGTAAGTGATATAAAAAAATAAGAAAAGGTTCCTTTTTTTTAATTTTTTTTTTTTTAGATTCCTCATCCTCGTCATACTAGTACACATACTAGTAATCGAACGTTTCTAACTAAAAAGCCTAGCTTTGGAGCTTCTGCCACTATGGATGCGATACATCATAAAAAGATAGAAGCCAATATGACTACTGTAAGGTTATACAGGTTGCATTATGCATAATCAACTAAAACAATCCCTTAAATAGGTCGTAAGAAATTCACCAACTTATTTTGCTAATAATGGAGAAAATAGTAATGGAGAATTATTATTTGGGTACCCTCGACTCGTTACAGAGTGTCCTATAAATTGCTGTAATATATCCAATGTTATTATCAATCAATCCAATGTAATTATGACTGGATTATTTCGAATCCATAGTAAGTTTATAAATCAAAAAAAAAAAAGATACAAGTACTGATGTTTCTACATAGAATTATGTATAAACAAATTAAGTTGCACTTCACATCATACAGGTACATTATGTGTACTTCATGTACAACTATTTGAGAACGGTTTGCTTCACTTGGAAACCGAAAAGGTAAAAAAAAAAAAAAAAAAATCTCACTGTAAAATAGATCTATACTTAATGATTGAAAGTAGGATGAGAATGCGTTTTTTCATTGCCCAATTCAATTAGATACGCTTTCACCGCAGGACATTTATCCGTTTTCAGATTCCATTGATCACATGAGGTACTGTATTGTCATTCGACCTCGACCTTCGGAGACGTATCATTTAATGACATGCAGTAAAGTACAACGAGATGCATGGCTTGTGCGACTTAAACGCGCGTGCCAGCAACCTACTACTCCATTACGCACCATCTATAGTTTAACCATCCGTATTTCAGAAGGAAGAAAGTTCCAAGTGAACCATAAGGACTCAGTACACAGCGAACTCTATTGTGATATAGTCATTGATAATGAAATACGGGGTTTAACGGGATCTTTAAAAAAGACTCCCGATTTGTTTTGGAGAGAAGAGTTTATGTTTAGTGATATTAGTAAGATGCAACACGGATTAACCATTACAATTTATTCAAGAAGCAGTAAGAATGATCGTGAAACGGTGTACGGCACTGTGTTCTTACCCGTAGGTCAAATGGAGATGTCAAATGTGATGGGAGAGGAATGGTATGAGGTGAGAAAAGAAAGTAGAAATAGGGCCTTTGCTTCCTTGACAAGTTTAGGTTCTGGATCTGGATCTTTAGGCCAATTACGAGTTGGATTGTTGTTGGAGGAACATCAAGTGTTTTCGTTAGACGTCTACCAACCACTGATGGATGTATTGACGGAGTTTAGACATGATATTATATATGATATGGCTAGAAAGACATCGGATGTACAAGGATTAGCTAGAAATTTACTAAGGATCTATGAAGGCATGGGATTGACACTGACATGGATTAAATCATTGATTGATTACGAAGTATCTTCATTAAGTTCAGGTAAAAAGATTTGTTATATACACGAGTAACTGCATTTGTTTTAACCCAGCGTTTTTTTAAGATGATGTGAATATTCTTTTTAGGTAAAAAGTGGTTACTTTTTTAAGAAAAAACAAAAACTAAAAACATGTGCACTTTTTTTTTTATAGAGGGAATTCCTTTTTTACAAAAGTAATCGATAATTATATGAAAATGAGTGGAAAGGAATTCTTGGAAGAGGCACTTCAATTCACCATTCAAAAGATATGTAAATTTAGCCTACATATTGAGGTAAAAAGAGAAAGCAAAAAAAAAATACAAATATTTTGTTTTTTGACGTAAAAAAAGCATAGGTTGAATCAGCACGATTATCTAATAGTACTACGGAGAATACGCTTGCCAATTGTACCGAACTATTTGATCTTGTTAGATCTATTTGGGGAGGTATTCAAAAGGCGAAAACAAAGTGTCCAATGTAAAGTATTTAGGTTTTTTTTTTCATATTTTTTTTTCTTTAATTGATTCGAATCATATATTTATAGTGAACTCCGGCGTATTTTTGGACATTTACAATCTGCTATTGTAAAAAAGTTTGATTTAGGTAAAGAAACATTGGATAGACATCACCAAGTAGCTAGATATACTTGTGTTAGGTAAAATATATATATAAAATATACGAAAAAAAATATAGCGTATTAATTTTTTATTTTTTAAAAAAATAAAAATAGTGGGTTTATCTTTCTGAGATGGATTTGCCCCGCTATTATTTCACCTAAACAATTTGGACTTGTTCAAGGTGAGAATATCAAGTGCGCGTTGCACAACATTTGAACTAATATAATATTTAGATCACCCTGATACAAAAACGTGTCGTACATTAACTTTGATAGCAAAGTGTTTAATGACTCTAGCCAGTCATAGCTCAATTGAGCAAAATGCAAAGGAACCCTGGATGGTTCGTTTAAATGAATTTGTTCAGGTAAGAAAGAAAAAAAACAGGCTTTTAAGAAGTGAAGGGAAACAATTAAGCTTTTTTAATATAATAGAACAATACACACCATTTTATGAACTTTATTAATTTTGTATCTGTAAGTAACCGAAAAAAGTAATCATCTAAAAAAAACTATACTAAATACTCGAGGTTTTTTTTTTCTAAACAGGTGGACGATAAATTAGATGCAGACTGTATCAATAGAAATGAAGGGATTTTATTACTACGACATAAACAAGAGGAGATCATTGCTCCGTATTTTATTGATTTAGCACTAGAGCTATCGCAATTTACTACGTGGTGCGCGCAAGAGTGTAATGCAATTAATGTCATCACGCGTACCTGTAAATCCATCCTTGGTTTACAGAGACGAAGTACAAAAGACGCCATGATGGTAAATACAGACGCTATCTTACAACAGCAACTGCAACAAGTGAGCCGAAGAAAGACTAGACCTCAACCATGGCATGGCAATGATTACATGACAAAAGAAGAATTGAATACAAGAATCATTGTACATTCTTCAGTAACAGAATAATAAAATTAATTCTATTTCGTACTACACTTGTTTAAAAGTCCTATTTTATTATTTTATTATTTATTATTAAAAAGGAAAAACAAAAAGTCTAATAAGCATGTGTATGATGTGCACCAGTGGTAGTAGGACTTGCAGGTTCACCATAGTACTGAGCTTGATCTCCATCAATACGAGCAATTGGGGGAACAGGACCTGAAACAGCAATACCGTAGCTTTGAACGCTAGAGCGAGAGCTTCCTTTAGAGCGGACAGAAAGTGATCTGGAAGCATTGCTGGCAGCACGTCGAATGGAGCCTAATACACCACCGCCACCACCACCACTATCACCATTATTGGAAGCAGTAGAGTTACTACGTTTAGGAAGTTTTGCAACTGCACCAGCAACAACTGCCATAAAGGATTGTGTTCTCCAACGCGTGTTAACTTCACTGGTTTGGTTCATATCTTCAACATCTTGATCGTGTGTGGTACGTTCACGACGCTTATAGATAAACATACCAGCCAAGCCAACTGCTGCGATACAGCCTACAACAGCGCCAACAGAGACACCAATTACCTTACTTTGAGGTTCGGCGTCACTGGTTTCAGTGGTTTCAACAGTTTGAGCATTCACTTGGCTGTTATTATCCTTTGGTGTGTTGTTAACAACAGGGGCAGGAGCAGGAATGGGAGTAGGAGCAACAGCAATAACAGAAGGAGCAGCTTCTTGTTGAGTAGGTAAAGCGGCTCCAATAAATTGATCATCATTGGCACTATCATCACTATTTGCGTCAGTTTGAGTAGGTAATGGCTTTTCTGTAGTAGTAGTAGTAGTTGCTGTGAGATCCAATTTCTCTACTTGCGTGCTACTGGCTGTAGTTTTTTTAGTAGACTTTTTGGTAGTAGTCTTTTTAGTTTTAGTCGTAGTTTTTTTGGTAGTAGTAGTAGTAGACTTCTTTTTGGTAGTAGACTTCTTTTTGGTATTAGTCTTCTTTTTGGTATTAGTCTTCTTTTTGGAGGAGGTTGATTTTTTGGTAAGGGACTTTTTCTTGGAGTGGTGAGTAGTAGTAGAACGACGAGCGGTGGTAGTGGTGGTTGTTTTCTTTTTATGGTGTTGCTTACCATGTTTTGTTACATGGTTTTTGCGTGTAGAACAAACATAAACGGTTTGGGTATTTGGTAATCTAGTACTGGTGGTCTTGGTAGCACTGAGTGATTTGCTGCGTTGGATAGAAGCTAAAGTACAGTTATTGATTGTGGTTGTACGTTGAAACTTTCTACTGTGAGTATGTTTAGTGGTGGTAGTTTTGATTGATTTTATGGAGCTTTTTTCATCTTTATTTAAAGGAGAGAGAGGTTAGATTTTCGATCTAGTATTTTTAAATAAATAAACTTACTTGATTGTTGAGCATTAACTAATAGGAAACAGAAATAAAATAAAATTTTAATATACAGGTTTTACAAAGCTTTACAGGTTTTATAAGTTTACCTATAGAAATAAATAAAGCTGCAACAACACTAAATAAGAGGGACAATTGCCACTTGTTCCTTCTCATAATTGGGAGTGGCAAAAGGTATAAAAAGAAAAAGAAAGAAAAAAAAAAAAAGGCGGAAAAGGAAGGTAATAAAAAAAAAGGGTATAAAAGAGAGAAAAGGAAAGTATAAGGTTATAAAATAGAACGATATTTTTTTTATTTATTAATGGGAGCACTGACATTGATTAAACCATGCCTAGTTGTTACAATATGGTTAACTTGCACGTTGAAATTGGTTACACTCGAATTATTTTGTAACACAATAAAAAGATCGTCCAATGTGTGGGTGAATAACGGATTTGGTTCTTCTTCTATTTTCTTTCTCCTCCTTTTTATCTTTTTTTATACTTGGATTATTAACAATTACAGCAAACAGTCTTTTTCCTTTACAATTGAACGCATATCTTTAATTAGTTGCTTCTTTAAAAACTCCCAACGTTCAGAACACATCTTTGCCATGTGTCTATCACCAAATTGAGTTTCTACCTTCTTCCACTTGAAGTTATTTAATGGTACACCTAGTACATGTGCCAATAACTGTTCATCATCCTCCATTTGCCATTCATTATCATTATTACTAGTTTCAGTCTCTTCATCTGTTGTATCATCCATTGCTGCAATCGAATGAGGTGTAGGAGGTAAATACTCTGTAATAATGGATGAACTACGTCTCTGTCTCTTTTGTGTATGATGATGGTGATGATGATGATGATGCTGTTCTCCATCACTAGGCGGTGTATTAAGTCGATCCAACGGATATAAATTAGGTGAGTATGTACTGGTAGTAGTAGTTGATTTCTATATATTATTTCACGTGATCAGAAACCACAAGACCATGCACTCACTCCCATATATATGCAAATGTATTATTTCTTACCTGATCCGTTCTAGCCTCCAATAAAACATTACGAACAATTGCCTCTGTAAAAAAGGGTGCTTCCAATGGCTTACGAGGTCTTCCCCTCTTGCGAGGCTTTGTAGTCTCATTCTATACAATTAAACGTTAATACATATATTTCCCCCTCCCCTTTTTTTGTTTGTTATCAGCTGTGTTGTACCTTTGAAATTTCATCGTTTTTACGTTTATTATTTGCTAAGAAACATAAAAAGAAAACCCCGTTACTAATTTGTACCTGCTTTTTATATATAATTTAACTTACGTTGGGTATTATTGAGTAAAGTAATGACGGATAACTTGGAAGCATGGGGAGAGCCTAGTTTCTTGAAATTGTGGATGATGTTGTGAGTAACTGTCTTTGAGAGACCAGAGAGTTCTGAGCATTGTCTTTCTGTAGCACCAGCTTGATGAGCCCCAATCACAAACCAGCAATCTTGTTCAGAGATTTGTTTAAAAGCCATGTTATTCTTTTGTAGCTAAAATAAAAAAAAAGGGTATAAACTAGTAAAAGAAAAGGGAGTACTTAATAGTCCAGCCCCCTTTTTTTTCTGTACCGTGTGTATCGCACTTTATAAACCAATTGGGCTGTTGCATTTTAAAAAAATGCTGGAGATGAAAAAGCACCAACCACAATGACGTAATGGAAAGGGGCAAATTGTACATTTAAAAAAAAAAAATGCTTAGAATATTTGTAACGGTTATGTGTGAAGAAATACGCAATTTATTAACAGTAAAATGTTTACATGTTTTCCATGTTCATACACTTTGAAAGAATTTTGAAGAGTGTCGGATCAACCCTTTACAATTTTTTGATGTAGCTTCTTTTTTTTTTGTATAAAGTTTAGTCGGATCCGCCAGACAGACGGTCAACTGTTACTGCTTATTCAATACGGTGAGCTATAATTTCATTCTTTGCTAGAGGTGTCTTTCGAACTTCTTGCTTGAACTTTGTCCATCACTCTTCAATGGGATTTAACATTGGTGGATAAGGTAATAAAAACATGGCAGTATGACCATGTTTATGAGTTGACTGCAAAACATCAGGTCTTTTGTGAATTGCAGAATTATCCGTCACAGGTATACATAGTTTTTAACCTATTTCTTTACTAAACAGTAGAAAGTGATATGAGTCAGCCACATAAGATAGACCTTTTTTGGTACCAACTATCTTTTTTTTTCTACCACTATATCCATTAAATAATGATAATCAACTAACTTAAATTGTGCTCAAAGAAGGAACCAATGGTGAAAAGAAAAGAAATCATTTGCCTCATGCTCATACTAGGTACCCTACAATTGGCAGATGGAGAACAGAACTCCATATCATTATATACTAGTCAATATAATCAAATAACGATATCCTTTTTTTTTCACTTAAACCAAGAGTAATGCCAGCAATTCCCCATGAAAGTCACTACTGCCCATTTAGTCTGCGTTAGACGTCCTCGTAAACAAGCGCAGCCGTTCTGTTCAACTGGAAGTTGACTAAGCTAAAGCGTGACAAAGGAATCACTAGCAAAGCAAAAGAAACCATGAATATGTTTACAGTGAGATTTTTTTCAAAAAATAAATAAGGATGACGTGACACACGCTCGCCTTATGACCGTGTAACTATAGTTGGGTAGTATTTAAAGGATCTTATTCAAAATGCGTATCGAAATATCTACTAATGATACGGTTGATACAGCTAGTTACATACATTACCTCTCATAGCTTAGTTTACTAAAACTAAGAATAACTTAAATAATCATTGACCTTTATGATATTTTTAAATGTTTTTAATAAGATATAATATATAAGTAAAATAAAGTTATTTAAATGGTTTGTGAGAGTACAGTCTGTCAAATTTGTTATATATTCGTGCTGTTAACGCAGGGAAATGGCTGCTTGGATTTTTTCTTCTGAGTAATGGGCAGCCTAACATGTCTTCTCTTTTTGAGCTTCTAGAGCAGTCTGAATTTTTACAGACTTTATAAATTCTTTTTTTTTTAAAGAAGGCGACGCAAAATACGTAGTATGAGAAGATGCAGGAATTGGTAAAGTTTCACCTTGTAATAAAAGCCTGGGTTGATGAATAGTATGTACTGGTAGGATAGATTGTGGTTGAGGGAGCGGAACAGATCTAAACTTCTTGTGACATCAACTACAGCACGTCTCCGAATGCTTCCCAAAAAAAACCATGCTTTACCAAAAGCGTCATAAACAAAGCTGCAGCATGTGATAGTAATGACAAAGAGAATATTTCCCTGAACCTACTGCTGTAGAAAGAGATAATCAGTAACAATGGATTTGCTTGCAAGTGATTTACCACTAGGTGAAATAAATGTGTATTTGTTTGCATGTGTTATTCGTTTCAAATAATCAAAATGATAAAAAAAAAAAAACTTTACGAAAACGCGCTGAACAACAACGACAACAACAACACGTTGAACAACAGTAAGTTATTTAGTAATATGTTGTTTTTAAACCGGGAATTAAACCGGGTTGCGCCAAGTGGCGATTACCTTGAATCAAGTGGTCCAAAAGGGATAATGACGATATTTTTTTTTTTAAAAAAAAACCGGCGTACGTCTATTTTCCCCCTTTTCTTTCACTTTTGTTTTTTTAAAAAAAGTTTGCATTGACTACTTTTACTTTTCTTCTACCTTACCTAACACTTAACTATGTTGAGCAACAACAGCAACAACAGCAACAGCAGCAACAGCAACAACAACAACAACAACATAGAACAAGAGATAGAAGAATCCCAAAGAAGAACAAATCAACAAGTAAGACAGTTTGTCCAAATCTCGTTTGAAAAAGAAGCAGTAAATCAAATTGCCGTGTTAAAAGAGACTATCGATACCAACAACTCGGACACTAGTGCCTCCACATCCTCCAATACCCCAAATCTTAATAACGAATATGATACTATTTACGTTTCTGACTGCAATTCCTCTGTCGGTACAGTTATTAAGTCGAAGCCCTTTCTCGTCAACGTAGTTATAACTCACTCAATTGCAACAATAAAGCTGTAGCTGCCCTAGGTTTAAACTCGATTCTAGATCTTAGTAGCACGTACCCGCACTCACAAGCAACAATGTTTACAAGAGGACAGTGGAAACAGCTTAGAGCGCGTTTTCCGTGTAGAAAGTACGATACCGATCAATATAGTAGCATCCTTGAGCCTTTAAATATAATCAGTTCCATTTATGACGACAAGAGCAGCTTCGACATTAATTGGATAAAGTTATACAGGGAGATGAAGCAATTAAGCAACGAGTGCGATCCTAATATACAACCCGAGCACAATGATACTGGTTTTTGTATTGATTTGTTACTCCATATACTATCTACTGTTAAAAATCAGCCTCATTTGTTTAATGATGGAATCGGTGTCTCTGAGTGGGACTACATAGTAAAGTTCTGGGGCATGGTGACCGAACGTTTGTTTCATCACACGAACTTACGATTGAAGTGGGGGGATACCCATCTAACAGTAAGTGACACTATCTCCGATCTTCTTTTGAAAGTTGATATGCGTATTTTGCATGACAGCGTACGACAACGATTCAATGTAGAAACCGATCTTGGCGTTCTTGAAGCCGCAGAAGAAGACCCGGGGGATGTTAAATATACCAGTGATAGATGCAAGGTTACAATTGAAAGTAAAGCTATTATTGATAAGTTTGTACTCGATGGGTGCTTGATCGATTCTGTAGATTCATTGCAAGTATCTGGTCTTGAATTACACTTTGGCCGTACCACACTCGCTCGGCCAGGACTTTACATTGCTGATCAGTTTTATACTACTACAATTGACAAATCCCTTAATAATATTAGCAGGTACTTTGACCTGGCGTGCCATTTACTTTGTTTCCGCGATCAATGCATTCAAATCTATAATAAATACGAGGATCACCTAACAAACTCGAGAACCAAGAAGATTGCGACAAAACGAAATTTCCAGTATTTACCTGAAGACGAGCTTGTTTTAAAGCAAAGTTATATTCGTGGAAGCTGGAGTCCACCTCGTACATCCAAGACCACGCCACCGCCTCCCCCAAAAAAATTATTCGGTACTACCGAATAAATTTTTTTTTATTTAGTTTTTTTTTTTATAATAAAGTATAAAGTCATTGTATATATATCAAATTAATCGAAAGAGACAGTTATATCCATCTGTTATTATGTTAATAGAAAGGGCTTGTTATTTGAATAAGTTCAAATAACTGAGTAACTACATGTAAAAACGAGTTTTTTTTTTCAAGTCTTACAAAAAAAATATGTCATGTTTATCTCTGAATTTTAAAAAAAATATACTACCACTTATTTTCACAAGAAATACACTGTGTATGTTTGGACCATGATGTAGCCAAACTTTTTGAAGACGATATAATCAGGTAAGTGGTGACATATTTATTTTTATTAAAGGATATTAACCCCATTTACTACAAACGAGGATTCAGAAAGGGTTTTGGTAAACGGAATATATCTGTATTTCATGAAAAAACCAACATCGTCGCATTCCCAATCTTCTACTGTAGTGCCTTTTTTGATAATAATATGAAGCTTAGTAAGATTTACAAATGTGTCCATGATATATTCCAAATAGTCAACTGAAAAATCAGGTAAAACTATTTCAAGTCTGCGCATACTAGGATAGCATGTTACCTGTTCATTTCGCAACGTCGTTGGTGGATATAACGGACAAAAATATTTGATCTCTAGCTCCTCAAGTGTTTTAAAACAACATAATAAGGTATCGAAACGAACAGCAGGCGT
Source organism: Helicostylum pulchrum (assembly GCA_025677825.1). Lineage (NCBI taxonomy): Eukaryota > Fungi > Mucoromycota > Mucoromycetes > Mucorales > Mucoraceae > Helicostylum > Helicostylum pulchrum. Next base: position 1,099,808 of record JAIXMO010000001.1, on the reverse strand, counting down.
GCTGTGATCTCCATTCAGTAATATTAAAAGTTTCAGCTTTTCAAACTGAGATACATACTTCATAATACCATCAAATTCTTGTAGTAATTGGTCGTTGACAAATGGGATACATAGAGTTTCAATCGAACTACGGTGTTTATACGCAATACGATGCAAATAATTGTGAGTACTTTTATGATTATTTGCAGACACATGACGAGCTGATATTGACTTTAATCCTTAATTTTACTTAACTCGACCAAACCCATCTACAATATATAGAGTCAAGCCTTAACTCGAGTAAAAAAGGACAATACATAATTACATCAATTAATATTTGATATAACAGATGCCTATTGATATAGACGGTGAGTGATTGAACTAGTGTTCCGGTTGTTCGTAAGCTATAGATAAGTTTGGCAACTTTAGCTTCTGGTGTTATGATAATTATAGAGAAAAAGACGCGTCTGGCCATATCTCACCAGTTTTTACAAACTGACGTGCAAACAAGTTGGGAGGTGGGTGGAAACAAGGTAAATATTCTCACAAGAGATTCTGGAGAGAGATGAGCTTGCATCGACATTGTGTCAAAAAAAAAAAAAAGCAATGGAGAAAAAAGAGTTTCTTCTTTTTGCGCGACTTTTATATAAAAAAAAAACTAATCACGTGTGATAAAGACGCCACTTCTTTGCGTGTAATACATAAATCTAACCGAAGAAAGGATATTACATTGAAGAGACTCAGGTTTATTACAAAAGAGTTGTATTACCGAGACAATCCTTCGTTTTCGATTATCATAAGTATTAAATAGTTACTATTCATCATTAAAAAGAAACTTTGAATAGATACGTTTCGTGTTTACTTGAATTATGTAATATATTTGTTTTTTTAAATTGCTCCTTAGTAAAAAAAAATGTATCAAGTGTTATAATTGTTTTGACGGTAATTTTATTTATGTTAGTTAATACTTTGAAAAATGTAAAGTAAGATAAGAATATGGTTTATTATTATCAAACAAAATAAATTGTACACAAGAAAATGCCAGATACAAACATCAGAAACGAGTTCCATAATCACATACCAAATACGAAAAGAAAAGAAAAGTCTAACAGCAAAGACTAAAAGCATCCACCAGCTACGAATAGATAGTTCTTGAACTCGCCTAAGTTATTATACAAAAAAAATATGATTTGTATCTTTCTGCAAGAGTTCGAAACTTTTTATTGTTCCAAGTAGATAAATTAAAATATTACAAAGCGATTTATTAGAATACCACATAACAATGCATTCAAAAGCTACTTTCTATGATAAAGAGGGACTAAAAATAATATACATGTTCATTTTATTTGGTTTATATTGCGTCCCTTTTCAATCTTTCATCACTTATGAGCAACCATTTGTATTTGATTTGTTTTCCTAGCGTGGTTGGCTTTGATAGGACATAACCCGATCACGTAATCTTGAGCCATTTTCGTAGCGGAATATAGATACCTTTTTACTTCTCTATGTTTATATGACCTATTAAAATCTAACGGAGAAATACTGTCATTAAATATTCGAAATAACAAGCAGATCGAATGTATAGTCTAAGATCATCCATCTTGTACACTTTGTTTCTGGTAATTATATCGTATATTTCTTGAATATTTGCGACATTTCTGGAACGTAACTCCTGTTGTTGTGCCCATTTTGTACCAGATCGAACGGGAATTGTTATTTTCACCCCCAATTTTTTTATTTTCACCCCTCGATTATTTTTGACCTATGAACACGAGAGAAATAAAAACCTATTTTTTCTCGTTTTAAGCGAAAAATAATATTTAGATTTTATGTGAAAAAAGGAGAATAACGAAAAGAATTGAAAGAAAAAGAAAAGATAAGGAAATAAAAGAATAGATGATGACCGTGATGATCGTGATGATTGTTGGTGCTGCTGAGGTTGTTGAGAGGGCTGCAGGGCTGCTTGTGAAAGCACTCTTTGGGAGCATTGCCTGGTGTCATGCCCTGGCTGCCGACAAGTCCCGCAGAACCTTGTCCATCTTTCAGCATTTTCGAATTCAGATGGATTTCTTCTGTTTGACGAAGAATTGTTTCTTCTAGCAGTCGAACCTATCGGTCTTCCTCTTGATTTGGCATCGTTTTGTGGCTCTACAGGTATCAAAGACGAATTGACGATGCCAAAAAGTCGCGTCGTCATTTCCTGTTGTTCATATGGAGCTGCATTGTTAAACCGAGTGCGTAACATATCGACTAGGAAGTCAAAGGAATTACCCACATCCACATCGTCCAACCGGTTGGCACTATCAGCAAATTCCAGTCTCCATTGTTGATGAAAGTGCCCAACTTGAAGAACTTGACCTTGGTCGCAAAGGGATTGGATCCGATGCACGCATGGAATACCAGTTGTCACTGTAAAGGTATCTGTACAGTCTGACAAAGGTTGCAACGTAGCATCTTCCATTTTCTTCACTTGGACCAGAGCTTCGGTCAAAGTATATAAACTTATTCCCTGAATTACTCTCGTCATAACTCTTCGCTTCTCAACCTCGGTGATGACTTTGACTTTTTCATCTTCCAGATGCGCTCCGAATTCACTGGCGTCAACTTCAACCATGCTCTTCACTAAATTCACTACTTTGTCCAAATGCGACGTGGATACTTTTAGTCTTCGCTTCAGCTTGTTATGAGCACCTTCAGCTCTGGAAGTATTGATAGCGCCAAGGTGGAGGTGTTCATTGATCCAAGCGTTTGCGAAATGCTCTTTCAATGGCAGCCAAGTACGTGAAAATTTGAACATATCTTGGGCTTACCCTGTAATTGTCCCTCATAGCGCTCCAGTTCTGCTCCCATTCATCTTCATCGAAACTGTTCATGCATCCATCCCACCTGGTCATAAATTCGCTCCAGTCATCATCTGTCAAAAAGTACTTTTTGCATTTGGCTAAAACGTTCTTGTTGATGTGCCAACGACAGATGAGAATTGTGCTGGACTCAAAAATGATCTCCAACGCACCCTTTAACGCCAGATCACGATCAATAGCTATGACGTTGGGCTCGATTGGTTCTGCATAGCAGTTGAACAATTTTTCCCGCAACATACCCGTCGCCCACTCATAATTAACCTGTGTCTCGTCTTTCAAGAAAACACCGCAGACAAAAAAGGTCCTATTGAAACAATCAATGCCAACAACGTGAAGCAATGGCATGTCAAATTTATTGATCATATATGTGCAATCCATCAATAATACTCGAGGAAAGCGCTCGATCATCTTCAAGGAATGAGAGTGAGCAAAGAACAGGTTTTTTATGGTGCCGTCTTCATTTGTGTTGTAAGAGTAAATGAATCCGGAGTCGATGTCAGCGAACTGATCCAAAAGAGCTTGTAAGGGAGAACGGCCGTTCAAGTATTCTCCACGAATCTTCTGTCTGGCATTATAAATTGAGCCAGGTCTAAAATGATCGTCTGGGAACTTTTGGCGAAGATAGATCAGAATATCCTGAGGCGAGCTATTCGCTATCGTCATATCCTTGATTACGTCCGTGTGCTCTTCTCCAATCTTGCACGCGATAGAATGACCAGTAAGGGAATCAGCCGCTTCATGATTGTGTCGACTATCATTCAAGCGCAGTGTGAACTTGGCGGTATGTTCGCCCTGTTATTTTTTCCAGTTGGAGCCGACGACCCACTTAAAAGGACAATCGGCACGTCTTGTCTTCGATTGTCTTTTGCCGATGGATTTGCTGCTGTTTTTGCCCCCGCAATCGCACTTAAATTCTAGTGACTTAAAGCGTCCGTCGGGATAGTAACGAGAACGAACCAAAGAAGCAAGATAGCCGTTATCTTTGCAGTGGTCCAAGACGTACTTTTCGAGAGTTTTGCTGCAAGTAAACTCAAGTTGAGAGGGGAGAGGGGTCACTGAAAGGACGAAACTTTCATCGTCGAGATCTTCGTCGAGGTCATCGTCAAGATCGTTCGCACTTTCGAGAGCTCTTCGAGTTCCAAAGGCGAAGGGCTCCTGAAAGTCGTCGTCAGAAGCGTAAGAGGTGTTTTAAATGTATAATGGCATAGGGAAACAATAGGTTCAGATAAACGTAGAGGGATCGAGATGAAATTTTTTATTTATTAATGAAAAGTGAAATAGCCACAACTGTGCTTTTGGGGTTTTATGGTTATTAAAGTATGGTGTCTTTTTTTTTTTTTTTTTTTTTTTTGAAGGAAAAAAGGTACAATTTATTAATGCTCAGTGAATCCCGTCAAAATGTCAAAATTAAAGCGAAAATTTCGCTCGTATTCATAGGTCAAAAATAATCGAGGGGGTGAAAATAAAAAAATTGGGGGTGAAAATAACAATTCCCTTTTTTTAAAAAGTTACATGTATATTCATGTATTAAAAGGGTAGTAATGGATGAGGTCACTTCTTTGCTGCTACGCCTCTATAGTCAATGATTTTACCTGGTTCACCTATAAAAAAGTATATATAGGGTACACAAATGATCAGAAAACATGCCATGACCACGCAGAGATAAAAAAAGCCAATTTCTCCATAAAGAAACCCTCCCAAAAGAGGACCTATACATAAAATAAGTAATTTAATTTTTCAAATATGTAACCAACTTGTATACAAACCTATAAGTGCACCAACACCAAATGCCTATAATAATAATAGTCAGAATGTTAGAAGAGGGGAGGGGGTATATAATAGTGCTATAATATTTTTTTTACCATGTTAAATATCGAAAAACTTCTTCCAGTACCACTATCACCTACTTTCCCACCCTCTACTTGTGCTACGTGAGCGATTTCTGGGAGTGCAGGCGTCAAGAATGCAAATGCTGTAAATCCCTGCAAAGCAAACAAAACAATTAATGGTGCCACACCGCCTGGCGAGTCTTGATTTTGAGTTCCCATGAGTATCATAAAAAGAGCACAAAGCGGCATTGTTGTAATACAAACAATTTTAGGCCCATATCTGTCGTGAATCCAACCAGATAAAGGTGTTGAAACAAACGTAGGGATCATTTGGGCCAGAAACACGAGTCCAATTTGACTAGCGTTTAAGCCAAACTCCTTTGAAAGTTTTACTGTTAAAGTAGGCTAAAATTAAAGGTTAATACAAGTTTTTTTTATTTTATTCTATCGCTGTTATTTTAGGTTATTACTTCAAAAACATTATAAATGACACCATTGGCGAATGCTAAAAGAGCTGCGGCAATTAATCTAGGGTTTGAAATTAACGTCCATGTACTGACACGACCTTTTACCGGAGGTTCGGCATTTGAGGTTGAAATAGTACTACTACATGTTTCATTATCTTGACCGATCGTAGCTTCTTCATTTATTATAGTTTCATCTTTTACAGACTCTTCTTTTTCTTCATTTTCTAACCATTCAGGAAGGTAATCACTCTTTTCGATCATTAACAAACGTAAAATAAAGTCAACGCCAGCTAATACAATAACGAATATAAAAGGCGCTTTATATCCGAAATGTTGATAAAGACCTAAGTAGTAGTAGTGACAAGAAGAAAAATATTTAGTATATTGTACAGAAAAAATTTCCAATTTTCAAAAAGTACTACCTCCTCCTATAGGTGCACCAGCAACAAGACCAATAGAATAACTGAGTAGTACTTTACTCATCTATTTTTATTTTTTAAAATATTATTACGATACATGTTTTTTTAATAGCAACCAACCTGTCTTCCAAGTTGTTCAACAGGATAAGCATCAGCAACCATAGCCATACCCAAGGTCCACACGCTTGCATCTGCAAATCCTTGTAAAGCTCTTGCGATCAAAAATTGATAGTACTTGTCGATAAACAGAAAGAGTAAAGTAGCAATGATCATACCACCGATACCCATTAACATTGGTATTTTACGTTTTGTTATACGATCGCCTAATAAAGGAATATTAGTTTAGACAATAAAAATATTATATGTATGTGTATATATATCGTACCCATGTACCCGAATATAGGGGATCCAATTAGTAGACCAACCGCAAAAAATGCAAGCATGATACCTGTCTTTTTAGAAGTTTCAGCGTCATCTTGCACATGCGAATCATATGGGATACCAGAGTCTACAGGTAGTCCTCGATTTAGAGCATCGACAATAAAAGGAACTATAAAAATAAACAAACTATAAATGAACACTAGTCAGAGTAATATTGCATTGTCTTTATACCTATCGGAACAATCAAACTGTACGCAAGCATCTATTATAATATTATAAGAAGATCAGATAACTATACAAGCTTAATTATATTATAAAGTATAATACGTACATTAACAAACATCGCAATCGAAACCGTGACTAGGACATACGTTGAAGAGGATCTAAAATTTAAAAAGATCGGTTTACGATCACTTTTATAAAGCGGTAATGAAAACTTCATTATTGTTACGAAAATATATAATGTATTTTATGAGAGGATAAAAACCCTGATCTGGAACGCATTATTTATACTAGGGAACAGATTTTTTTTTCTTATTCCATTTTAAAGTTCAATCGTTCCTGCTAACTTGGAAAAAAAAAAAAGGTTTGCTCTGGGGGAGAGAGAGAGAGTAACATGGCTTTGAGATCTCGATGACAAATACATTTTTGTTTTGACAGTATGTAGTACTACTACAAACATCATGTATCTAATAAAAGCATTAGCTGATGTAAATATAACCTGGCCAATGGAATCGATGCTTACTAATGATACTTGGCTTTACCCATTTGCTACAATCCATGAACGTTATTGTGTGTACCTTTTTTTTTTGCGATCAATGGCTTCCCTTTTTTTTTAAAAAGAAAAAAATAAGCTGCATATAATAGTGTTTTTGTTTTTTGGGGAAAAAACCCCAATGGTAAGCGAAATTTTTTTACTTTTGAGATTTGGATGACAAATGCATTTTTCTTTTGACAATATGTAATTGCTATAAAAATACATACTTAATAAAAAAAATATATCGGATATAGCCTGAATTCATACTAACGTATGTTGCTTACCATTCTTACGGCTTTAATGGCCAACAGGAGTTTTTTAAAAAATAATATAGATCATTGGGGTTGTCACAATCAATTTGGCGTTACACGCTTTTAGAGATCCGGTAAATTTCTATTCCGAAGGTTATTATCTTGATCTAACAAACTAAGCAAATGGGTATCGTATGTGTATTCTACTATAAGCGCCTCACAAAGGTACGTGATCTTGCTATCGGTGACATACTTTTGAAGTTCGAATGTCTTGGAGCTATGTATCATTCCTTCAAATTAAAATTTATACAGACTACCTCTCCGTACAATCATTAGACAGAATATAGAAGCTCATGTCTCTCTACCTAATAAAACCTCACAGTCTCACTACAGGAATAAGAAGATTTACCAACTATTTAAATACGTTTAGTATTTTGTTAAAATTGCATACTATTATGGTTTCGGATCTCACAAGGCGAGATTGGCTTTGAGTAAATAGTTCAATACGAAATAAAAAAGCGCTGCACCTGTACCTGCTTCCATATTTTCCTACACCAAATAATAAATCATTTTTTATTTCCCTGTTCAGACCAAGAATTAATCAACACCAAAATTAATCATAAGTTAGCAGCAGTTTTCTTTTTTATTTTCGTTTTTTCTTTTCTTTTATTTTCTTTTATTTTCGTTTTTTTTTTCGTACAAAGCTAACTAATACTTTGATAATGCGCAGAAAGAAACAGCGACAATTTTTACGTGCAACTCCTGCCTTGAACCAGCTTTCGACTTGGAGACGTAAAGGCCAGAAGAGAACTCGTCGAAATCTTCTCGAAAGTGAAAGTGAAAGCGAGCCTACTGATAAAAAAATGAAGGATGCAGAGAGAGAAGAAGAGCTTTTGGGAGCTTTTCAACGAGAAATGAAGCGGCGTCTTTCTAGAACGATTCAAGACTGTATAGACTCCGGAAAAAGTCTTGATGATCTCAAAAATCAATGCATGACCAAAAAAAGGCTAGATAGAGGAATAGTCACAGGCGCGGAAGAATAGGTGCTCGCGCTGCTGAGATAGAGAACATGTTAAGGAAGAGGAGAAAAACTCAAACGCCCCTGCAACGCTAATTATAACTCGTTGAAAGTGACTTTGACCGCGTAGTTTCTGATTACCGAAAAGATGTAAAGGGAAAAGGTAAAGAAGTTGAAGTTGAAGTTCTTTCACAAAAAATCGAAGAAACAAGCCTTATCGAAGAAGATGAATACGTTCCATCTTCATCCAGTTCTGTTTCTAAAACGCAAACAGTTGAAAGCCTACATCAGCCAGAAGGTTCCTCAGATAACCCCACAGAGTTAGACATGAATGAAGAAGAAGATGAAAAGACTAGACATTGTAGTTCGTCTCTCTTACCATTGATCAGAAGCGACTTACCAGCTGATATAAAAGATACATTTCTTAGAGTTCTCAAGGGAAAATTAACTGCAGCAACCGATTATACTATTGACTTCGGAGTTCAGGCGCACAAAATGATTAATCTGCTAAGAGCCTGTACTTTTGTCAAGGACGGTAACAGCGTCAAAATGCAACAAAAAAGAGGTCCTCAATTACAAGATATCCTTCCAACTAACTACCAGCTTGAAAAAAAAGGTGATATTTTTCTCCCTCCCCCATTAGACTTTTCTTGTTTGAAAACAGCAAATCTAGTTCGTAACTTCAGTAAACTTTTCAGCAAGGCGCATCTTCAACTAATCCACTCCACCTATTTCGGCCCTCAAGGCTTGAGAGAAGGTTCAACGAAAACACAATATTTTCACAATGCATTTGTTGATATACTTCCTAGAAATATAAAAAAAGCTTTTACAACAGATCCTTATGTTATGAAAATGTCCTTGTCCAAGTATGCAACAAATTTTGAAGTTATGTGGTCGGATTCAAAAAGACCATTAAAAGTTCTGAACCGCTTACTTGATATATTACTTAAATACATCTTGCACCGGAGCGAGAACAGAAGTACAAAGCCTATGTTGCTAAAAAGAAAAAAGAAATGGAGCAAAAGAGACAACTGTATATCAGCGAAAAAGAAGCTACAACCATTCAACGTCCCATTGGCATCATAAAGAAATCTCGCAATGGAAAAAGAAACTTGTTTAACAATGAACGTAGACGGCGCAGGAAATATGTGAAGAAAGCGAAAGATGACCCATTTAACGAACAAAAATGGATTAATAAAGCTATTAGATGTACGGAAAGAATTGAAACGTATGCAGAAACTTTAGCTATTGAAGTAAAGTCGAATATAAAGCTTTAATATTACGTATTTTCCGATTAATTTTTTTTTCTATTTAGCGTACTAAAGCTATTGATATCGATCCTTCTGATACTTCTGGCATTGAGTTAGATACCATTAATGGCTTGTATATAGAACAAAGAAGAAGGGCAATTGAAAAAGAAGAAGAAGAAGTCGTCGAATCAACTGATTTATCAAGAAAGCGTTTAGCAGTGTTTAGATCTATTTTGCGCCAAGTAATATTTAAGTACCACGGACAACACATTACAGAAGTAGAAGTTAGAGATTTTTCGAATACGACATACACAAAAGAGGAGATACGTGTCTTAAGCTCGATCGCAAACTTTTTAATGCCATATATTCCTACTAAGCAAACATGGTATACCACTGCGTATCAAATTCCATTCATTCTTATGTCTAACAATATTATGCGCTATACCGGGTATCAGAAATCTTGTGTGGCTGTTTCTCCATTATCAAAACCAAGTAGTCTGCATTGTTTCAAAATAGACGCCCCTACTCTATTTTCATCTTTCTGTGATTCTAATTTGGAGCAACCGATGGATATATATGGTTTCGACGGAAACGTAATATTATCTAGACGCTTAGCTACGGAGTCCAAAGATGCTGTTTTTAGATCTTTCTTCAATCTCGCCGAAATAAAAAAAGTAACTGCAAGTTACGGTTTGGATTTCCAGCATAACATGTCGCTGTTGCCTGGACTAAAAACAGTAAGAATCACGGGTACGCTTACTAAACCAACAAAACAAAATATGGCTACTGTTCTTGAATCTAAAGATACTTTGTCAAAGCCAAAAAAATCCTTGTTACAAAAGGAAAAGCGAGATGCAGAGACTAAAAGAAATGCGAGTCAAGAAGAAATCGAAAACCTGGACAATCAATTGCGAGCACTTTATGTCAAGTTAAATAAAAACAGGGAACAGTTTGATATTCGTGCTATGAAGAAAAAATGGATAATCCCTCAGGAGTGCCCTGAAAAAGAGAAACGTTTTCATCAAAACCAGGCCCTATACATACAGATTGCTGAGCAAAAAGAATACGACGTGACCTCTTTGATATGATTGGAGTAACCAAGCAAGCTTTGTCTAAAGAAAAAGCAATTTCCAGCTCGCTTCGACATGAAACAACAGACTATCAGATAAAAGTTTCCACGTCGATTGAAAAGAAGCTTTTGATTACTAAAGAAAATTACAAATGTATCGACAATGTAGAAAACATCTCAATTGATGAAAAATTTGTTCAATCTGAAGAAGTTTCATTCTCAGGTACTGACAATGGATTCTGCACAATGACCGAGACATCTAAATTTTCCAAGGAAAGATTTGAGTTTAGTTTGAATCTGTAAAACAAGTACTCTGTTTTGAAGCAAGCAGTTAGTAAGTATAAGCATTTATGAAATTTTTTGTAATTAAACTATATGCAATCCGTAACTAATCTCACGTATCACTTTTTAAAAAAAATAGATCCTAGTGAATTTCAGGAATCTGATTATTTAAGTCTACCAAAGACATTCAAAATAAACTCAAATGATATTGATCATGGAAGTGGTCAGAAAAAAATACGACAACACCTAATAAGAAGCAGAAAGGAAAGTATTGTCGGTCAAGAAGTTCAGAAGCTAGAGCTCGATCTTTGTAAAGAAGACCTATCAAGTGCTCTAACTACAGCTGATATTAATAATTGGTACGAAAAACAAAAATCCGCAAGAGTCCCACTGAGGAACTTTTACTACAGCTCAAAAAGGAATAAGAGGAAACGAACGTATGAGCTTCAGAAACAAAAATACGTTGACCAGTTATGCTCAAAAGAACGTAAATATGTTTCTTCTTCCGGAAACACCGTACCAATCTTGTTCGTTGGAGACCGTGTGTACGGTATTGGGTCCCAATTGAAAGGTCATTCCCGGCAGGGAGGTATACGGAAGCCTAAAAAACACGGCCTGTATACGTCCGTATGCATTACAAACGAGCATAACACTTCCCAGACTTGTCCTTTCTGTTTCGGAAAACTTTTTCACCCTACAAGAACTTCGTATAATAAATCCGGAAAAAGAAAACCAAGTCGGTAAATGGTTCTTTTGTATGTTATAACCAAGAATATGTTTCGGTGCTCGCGTCAAAAAATACTCATGGCAGAGACTCTTTGTCGGCTTTCGCTATTGGCTTTCCTGGGCTTGCAATGCTCATGTATGGCGTTACATTTCCCACTTTCGCCCCTAATACCAGTCACTTCAAAACTGAGTTCTTTAACCAAAAAGCTGTGGCTTTCTTAAATCGAAACGCCAAAAGGCCTACCGTCGATGACGTGTAATACTTTTCGAAGGTAATAATGACATATTTAAGTACAATTATGATTTTTTATTAATAGTGTATTTTTTGTATTTGTTGCTACTTGCCATCCACTTTTATGTAAGTAAAAAAAAAAAAAAGGCTCTAATTCAAATACTGAATTTCTTTTTTATTTGTCTCAAATTTGGGATCCGCAGTGTATTTACCCTCTCAGCATAATTTCATTCTAAAAATAAAAAGAGCAAATAAAAATTTATTTTCTAATACAGAGAAAAATTAAGCAAGTTTTACTTTAAATATAATTTGGAAGGGGTAAAAAGATAGGAGAATTCAGAAAATAAAAAAAAGTGTTATGATATAGCATAATATATTAAAAAGAGAAGTTAAGTACGATCAGGTAAGATATATTTTAGTACTGGTTTGTTATTAATAAGTGATTGAAAAAAAAAATTAGATCAATGTAAAACAGTAAATACCAAATTATGTTAATGGATCAGATTATGCAGCAGGTGCAGCCTCTGGGGTAGGAGCTGGCGCTTCATCAGTAGGGGCGGGTGCTTCAGTAGGAGCTGGTGCTTCAGTAGGAGCTTCGGTAGGGACGGGAGCTTCAGTGGATTGGGATACTTCAGCGGTAGCTGTGGGAATAGGAGATGTAGATGTAGTTCCATTAAGGGCAGATGGAACAACATCTCCTGCCATACAAACATCCAGTTCCGGAAGATCAGTAATATTAGGAACATAAGCAGTAAATGGAACATCCTTTTGAGCGTAAGTCATAGCTTCAACATGGAAACCGTCACCAACATAAACTTCAGCTACTTGTGTTACGTTCAAGAGTCTGTCACCAAGAAGAATAGCGATACTTAAACCGATATCTTCAGTGAGTTGTACAATAAGCCCATCAACAAAGAGTTCTTGACCAGGTTGAATAACCAAAGGTTCATCGAACGTATGTTCAATAGTACCGGCAGGTTTGTCTTTACCAACGTATGCCTCACCTCCAGCGTCACATACAATATCTTTTGTGGAAACAGCACTGATTTTCTTAATAGCAAAAGGAGTATCCAATGGGTTAAAGAGAGTCATGTTGACAAAAGATTGGAAGGGTTCACTTGTCATATTTTCCATTTCACCGTAGATTCCAATGCCTCTAATTAAGCCGGCTTCAATACCATTGATAGAAGATAAGAGTTTAACGGTAGATAAAGCGGGAGCAAGAGGAGCGATGGTAGTGGATGTTTCAGTACCTTGGATGATCAAGTCAACAGGTGTATTACCCAAGTAAGAGATAAGCATGTAACCAACGGCAATAGGATCAGTAGCCTTTTCACCTAAATGCATAGTAGCAGTATATGACTTGACACCAGGAGGGATTACAGTGTCCTTCATGTAGACCATACCGATAACGGCATTATCGAACTTGGGTAAAAGAACATTAAAGTTGATATCGCCGATAGTAATAGTAACATCTGAAGGATTCTCAAGTTCTACAACAAGAGAAACAATAACATAGCTAAGAGTAGCACCAGAAACTTTAAGAGAGACAACCTTTGCTCTACTGTTAAAGTTAGCGAAGCCTAAAGATTAAATATATAATTTAGTTAAATGTTTAAATTCCTTTATAAATTTTATATGTATTTACCCTTTAATGTAGTAGGAACATTGAAAGTAACACCAGGAAGCATTAAAGTACCAACAGCAGTTTGAGCAACAGCGTTAGCAGCACCCTCTAAACCAAAAGTAACACTGGGACCAGCAGTCAAGAGTTGAACAAAACCAGCAAAGAGTTGCTTGTTAGAGACCTTGAAGGGAACATCAGAGAAACCAGTAGTGACAAGACCAGTAGGACTGGTTGTAGCAGCATTATCAGGAACATCGAGAGTAGCAACTTGATGACCATCATAAGTAGCAGCAACCTTCATGTTAAGTGAAGAGACGCCCATAGGGAAACCGAAAGGACTATTAAGTTGAGCTTCAACCTTGGTAGAACTAGCAGGAGGAGCCCAAGGATCCTTAGTGAAATCTAATTGAATATTTCTCATCTCGATGGAAGGAATAAGTTCGGGAATAACCTCAGGACCAGGTAAGATAACATTTTCAATGGAAAGAGTCTTGAAAGCAGCGGAAAGCCAGCTGACAGGACCATTAGAACCAGAACCAGATGAACCCTTAACAGTAAGAGACGAAGAGTTACCAGAGAGATAGTGACCAAAGACCTTGGTAATAGCAACAATACCTTCTTGAGTAGTTTGAGGAACCAAACGACCCTTCATGGGAACATTAGAAGCAGTTCTGGGAGCAAAGATAGCGGGTCCGTCAGATAAAAGAGGACCGAGGTAAACACCATCAAAGTAGTTTTCGAAACCAACACCGCCAAGGTTGAAACCAACTTGACTAGGGTTCTTGATAACAGTATTGACCTTGAGAGTAATACCACCGTCGGGATCGTTAGCAGGTAAATCAAAGGCAGTAACAGAAACAGCATCCTTGAATCCACTGGCACCAGCTAAGGTGACAATCTTGTGAAGAGCAATGTTGGTGAAGGTGAAACCAAGAGCATTGACACTGACGTCACTAGAAGTAATATCCCAAACAAACTCAGGGTTATTGATCAAGTAGGCAGCAAATTCAGCCATATCATCAGAGTTTTCGACAGTGAAAACACCAGGGACATCGAATTCAGCACCGACAACAGGCTTAGCAACAATATCGGCCATGCTGACTTTACCAATAACCTTTCCTTGCCATGTAACAGTAAGAGGTGTAGGGAATTGAATAGTGGCAGCCATGGGACCAGTTCCGGTAATACTACCCTTCATTTGGACACTGAAAGAAGATTCGGTGACATTAGACATAATAACAGTTTCAAAACCAAGAACGGAACCATCGACAATTTGTTGAACGATAGGTTGACCAACAATAGGAATTAAAGCAGTAACAGACTTGTCAGTAGCAACAGCAACACCAGCTTGAGAGAAGGCTAAATCGTTAACATACTCACCAATAGCTAATGTAGAAGAAAGAGAAAGATCAACCTTCAAGGCGGCCATAGCGTCCATGACAAACTTGGAGATATCAAAGTTTTCAAAGAGAGCAGGATCAGCTTCAATGTTTTCTTGACCATCGATTTCAAAGCCACCTAAAGTAAGTAAAGCATCGAGAGAACGAGTATCCAAATTGGCTTGAACAGCAAGAGTACGCATCAATAAAGCAACGGCTCCGGGTTCCAAGTTCATGGACATACTGAGAGGGAAAGATTCAGCAGTAGACTTTCCTCCAATAACGAATGGGTTACTACAAATATCTTGGTCAATGTTACCAATGGGCATACCACCGAAAGTAACAGCAGAAACAACCTTTGAGATAGATAAACCAGCAGTGAAAGGATTGGCAATTGAAACCTTGACACCAACAATGCTAGTGGTAAGAGTATCAGCATTAACAATCAAAGAAGATCCTTGGATTAAAGCAGTTTTAAGACCAGGGAGAGTAGATCCGAGACTGATGGCACTTAAACCAGAAGCAAGAGAAGCAATGTTGGTAGAGTCAGCACGACCGAGAATATCAACACCATTGTCTTGTCCCATAACAAAAGTACTCAAAAGGTTTTGTCCGACATCAGATGACTTGGGATCGAAAGAGGCAGCAGCTAAAACTTTGTTCTCACCACGAGTTAAGGTAAGGTTGCTCAAAGTGACAAGACCAAGAGTGGTACCGCTAGCACCCATATCGAAAACAACATCTCCAGTAGAGATACTGAAATCAGAGGGGTTACCCATAGAGACGTCAATAGCAAGAGATAAACCAGCAGTGGTACCACCAGTAACATCAAGTGAGTTAATAACTGTAGCAGTGCTGTTCAAGAAGCTAAGACCTTGAAGAGAAGTAGGAACAGTGAAGTTAACACCAGTCAAGACAATAGGACCAATAGGAGTGTTGGCTTTAGTTGTGGCACTACCGGCAACCATAAAGGTATAATTGGCAGAGGAAGTTAAAGCATAAGTATATTCGTTGAAAGTACTCTCTTGACCAGTAATACCAGCAATAGCAGTATTGGCCAAAGCAAATTTGATGGTACCAGCAGCTTGATCACTGACGGCAGGAACAAAAGGAACGTCCATCACAGCAAAGTTTGTTGTCTTATCTGCAGTAGAGTTAATTCCAAGAGTAATACTTTGAGAAACCTCAGTAATATTTAAAGAGAAACCGAAAGGCATTTGGAATCCGGCAGTGACTTCAGGAGCATTGGCAACAGGTGAATAGGGAGTAGCAGGATCAAACTTTAAGTCAAGATAACCCATACTGACACTGTTGATAATCTTCAAAGGTTCAGGGACACCTAATGCGACATTAAGATTGACAGTCTTGAAACCTTCAGAGAGCCATCCAATAGGGTTGACACCATCAGGAGCACAAGATAAACCAACAGCAGTGGTGTTTGAGACAGTACCAGCAAGGTAGTTGGAGAAAAGAACACCAACCTTTTGCAAGGATACAGTATCATTATGAGGTACAAGAGTACCCTTAAGAAGGATCTTATTTTCACCCTTTGCGAGTGTAACACCATCAGCAGAAACAACACCGAGGTTAACACCATCATAACCAATGGCAAGCTTGATTGTACCAAGTTGGACACCAATGGGGGAAGGACTTTCCAAGACAGTTCCTAATTCGACAAGGATACCGCCATTGGGATCATCACCTGGAAGATTGAAAGAATCAATCTTAACGTTAGGGAATCCATTCATACCTAAAAAAGGAAAGTTAGCACACCCTTTTTTTTTAAAAAAAATAATCATTGTTTGATTTGTGGAACCTACCATTTAATACAATTTCTTTATTAAGGTCTACAGTGGCCGTTCTATAAGAAAGAAAAAAATGTTACTCATTGTTCAATGTTTCTGTGGAGTATTAAGTAAATAAAAAATAAACTATTACCTAGAAAGAGCAGTGATATCAAGCTTTCCTTTAAGAGTCCATCTAAATTCATCTACGGCCAACATGGTCTTGGAGAATTCAGCAAAGGCAGCGTCGTCACGAATCAAGAAAGGAGTAACAGCATTTAATTTTCCTTTACCGCCGGCAATCTTTGTTTCGTCGTAGAGGAAGATATCACCAAGATACTTATCTTCGTAATGAACTTGAATAGGATTTTGAAACTTGATTGAGGCGTGGAAAGGTCCAGTGTTGGAAAGATCACTTTCCATGTTCATGTAAAAGGTAGAGTTCATGTTATCTGCATCACGCTTGGCGTAAACAGCATCGTTTAAAGCTTCAGGTTTGACGAATGTAATACCGGCAGCAGTAACATCGATCTTGGACTTGTTCATTAACGATTGAGCAATTTTAGGGAAAATAACGAAGAGAGCCAAAACAACAGCAACAATTACAATGATTACTGTCAGGATTGAGCAAATGATCCAATATTTTTTTGTTTTATAGAAACGACGTTTTGGAGGAGGAGCAGCCTTTTCAGAGTATTCTTCCATCAGTACATCGTCTCGAAGACCACGCTGGTCTTCAGAAGTGTGATAGTATTCCGCACCTTCAGATACGACTACATCATGATCATGCGTTTGGTGCTGCATTGATTGAGTAGTTATTTGTTAGTGGGGGCGTTAAAAAGAATGGAGAGTATTATTAATTTTTTAAAAAAGGATTGTATAGCGAGTTAAAGAAGAAAAAAAAAAAAGAACAGGATATGTGCCTATATTTATATATGCATTTTTTTCTCTGGTGTTGTAAATGTTAAAATGGAAGGACCTTTTTCTCGTTCCACGGACTTTATCAGTTCCATGAAGTCGAAGAAAAGAGTCAGTTCTAAGTTTGAATATCTAAAAAAGGGATCTGATTGAGAAACGTTGTAGTGGATACAGAGTACAACTTTGAGTGTGGGGGATTATTTTCTTTTATTGATTCACATGAAGAATACATATAGAGTATATAATAACAATACTTCTTTTTAATTTTTTGCATTTTATATGATATCTGTCTGAAATTAGAATCATGTCAATTTTTTTTCAAAGACTATTGTATTTAATCTTTCTGAACTAAATAGTTATGCTTTAACTTTTTTAAGAAAAAGTATACTGGCTGTGCGTAATTTATCTGTGGTTGTACTCGAACTTATTAAATGTTATGTATTACCACATGATGTAGAGCCAATAACCATGCAAGTAATTTAAGGTTACGTTTGAATTCCTTATACTAGACCGTATACATTTAAATCAAATCAAAGAAAACCAAGCAAAATATACAGAATGTCAAGGTGCCAGAAATTTTTGTGTTTGTCGTTTAAATCAATGTATCAAGCTCTTTCTCCCACAGAATTCTCTTTTATTGTAGCTATAATCTTATAAGCTTAACTCGTTGATGCTGCAGTTAGTAAAAACTTTACTTTGTGGATAATTGTATGCGATAGCGTTAGCTGAGACTATTAGAGAAAGAGATAAATGTACTTACTGCGGTAGTATTTATTTATTTATTCTTACTGTACATACGTGTTTTTTTTAAAGAATCACTATAGTTTTTTTGGATGAGTTATCTGTACGATGTATGGTAGCAGTTTATGAGGCCATTACTACTACTACAATTATATTGTATTCTCCGCTCTATAGATATTAATACTCCTGTTGTACGACAGTACGACCCTTATCTTGGTAACTGTCATATGCTATCATCCCTTTCTCCCTCGTTTTTTTTTGCCAATAGGCCCACAAAAATTATCTAATGTAGATCGCAGAATTGTTAAGATTGAATTACAGATCAACGATAATTAGTTAAATGTTATTTAAGAAAAGGGAAATGCTCTATTATAAATAAATTGCTTAAATAATATATAGGTTGGAAGGGGTACCAGGAGAGGAAAATTATGATAAAATATTGGGATACGGCTACTGTATTAGAAAGAAAATTAAACAAGATTCAGTAGGTTATATTATAATACTATTTAGTAACCAAGTAAAAAAAAAGGTACACCATGCTAACAGTGAGTACCAAAGTACCTATTAAATTACCGTCCCCTACATTAAAATTAGTTTGCACTAAATGATTCGTTTGAGGAACGCCGGTAACAGAAACACAATAAACTCCAAAAACTCCAAAAAAAAAAGTGACTGCATCGTCGGTCTTCCTATCGGCAGCAGCAACCTTTTCCCTTGTACTTTTACTTACCGGTATATAGACCTTCTTTTTTTTTCGTTTGATTACACCTTGCTCCTTTCCTTTCTTCAAAAGTAAGCCTCTCCCTGTTGAGCATTATTCATCTCCTCTGCTAAATCTACCTTTATGGCGCTACTTAAAAGCTAACATACTTAGAAGCACTTGTACCGTTGGAATTTTCGCTGAAATATTTTGTAGCAAGAGGTAATTCCTCACCATCATCCTCAGTATCAATATCTCTGCCATCGATTCTGATCGGCTCGGAGAGAGTCTTGAAAACCTCCTTTTAGCCATCATCATCCTCAACTCCAATAACTGTTTTATTTTTGGGTATAATAGTAGTATCGTAATATCAATCGCAGTACTATTATCTTTTTTAGTAAAAAAAATCACTGGTGTGCCATCGATTATTACACTTGAAACATTTCTGTTTTTTCAATTCAGAGCACTTAGTTATTTTGTCTCCAGAGAAACGACAAACCACATGCGTGGTCAGCACATTTATATCGTACGGGAACTATCCAAGAGGGTATTACGAGTAGGAGGTGTAGCCTTCTGAAACTCACCATCGTCATATAAATATTTAGCTGGGGTATCAAGTAACACAGAAACTTTACTTTCATACTTAAAAAACCATTAAGATAGTATTTTTTGACCCAGTGAATTCCTCCATAAGTACGCATCACCCGTTTGAGTCCCATTATAAATGATTGCTCATCGGGAAGATATAACATAGTCATACGAACACGAGTAAGGGGGCGACTTGCCATATTATTCTTAGATGGTACACCATTAAAAACCATATCAACAACAGTAATACCCTTACTGATAGCCAGATCGACGAGAGACAGATCTTGGAATTTAACTTCCACAAGTGACTCAGCATTGACCATTCAGAAATTTTCCCAATTCGTTTTTTAATAGTAACATAAGTGTCGGTATAAACCTTAAATATTTTTTTTTGGGAAGGAAAAATTATAATGCCTGAAGGATATAATATACTTTCTCGCCAGAATTTGTTTATTGATCTCTTCATGTACAAGTGGTAATTGTATTTCGGCTCCTTGAGCTGCAAGATTCGGTCGGAATATCGGAAATTTTCGAAGAGAAGCTGGCAACAAAATTTCAGGGGCAATTGTATTAATATTTGATAAAAACACGAATAATGATAGATTTAGAGTATTAAATGTAATTCCAGTCGGATAGTATTAAGATTTGGAATGACTGGCTTTATTATATTAAGGTTTTTAACTAACAACTTATTCTGACTTTTATATAAAGTATAGAATAGTTAAGCGAAAGAGCCTTCATATATAGAATATATAGTATAATACTATAGATTTTTAGTACATCAACGAATAAAAATAAACTAATGTAATCAAAGGTAAATAAAGATAAAAATGACTAAATGATTCGTAAAAGAAAATGTGGCTGATATTACGGAGCATAATATCAAAATATGACTAAAAAAAATGGATAGTTGCTTATAAAAAGGGATGTAAGTACAAGATAATTCATGCTGACTGTTTTGGCAAGTAAGATCAATATTTACATAATTTTTTTTTTGTATGGGAACCGAAATTCCGTTTTTATTTAAAGTCCTTTAAAAGTCGCAATGAGGGGATTAAAAGACTGGTATTTACAAAGAAAAGGGGAGAGGAGAAAAGAAAGAAAATAAAATTAAATAAAAATGAAGTCCTCAAACAGACTTCTATTACTTTTACTATTTGTCGTCGAGTTGCATTTCAGAATTGAGTTAATTCAGAGTTTTTGTGATGGCGATTATGATGTTTGCGGAAATAGATGGAGTGCTATCAAAGGCGAATCGCCAGTGGGCTCGCCAAATATGAAGAAGAGTACACGCAAATATTTGACGCGTGCTTAATTCAGGAAGTGAAGTTATAGTGGAATCCCTTTCGAAATGATTTGGTAGGGATAACGATAAAATGGAAGGAATAAGGGAAGATATAGAGGAAGGAGTGCCTGTAGAGGAAATGTAGGATGTAATGATATTGAACCATATAGGATTTTTAGAGGGGCAGGCGAAGAGAAGGTGATCTACTGTTTCTTCAGACACCGATGTGGACAAACAGAGGAGGCAATTGGGTGATTCAGTTTTATCGGGAAAGAATCTATGTAATATAGATTTTGTTGGTATTTTGTTGTGGATTGCTCGGTACCAAATAGTTCGAGTTGGTAAAGGAATTTTGAGATGCCAAAACTCTAACCATTTTCTAGAGTTGATGATCAGTGGTGGTTGTGAAGGAGGTGAGATGAGACCTTTGTAATATTTTATAGAAGCGACAGCCCATTTAGTTGTAGGTTTATGATTGGTGCGAAGAGCAGATGAGATAGATGATAGTTCCAAGTTCCTGGTAGTGAGGGGTTCGGGCGGTATGTTAGGAGAGAGAAGACACTGAGCCGCAAAGAAAAGGTGAAAGAATATTTTACGCTGCAGGATAAGATTTATCACAAAACGGGATATGTTGCGAAAACGAATAATTTCTGTCTCTAAAGAGCGTACGCGAAGGACTTTTCGATCAAGATCGAATAAAAAAACATCTGATGTGAGAAGTTTCTTAACACCGGGGTAATTCTGTAGCAGTTGTTGAGGTATAGTAAAAGTAATAAAAGCTGGATGAGACTCCGAAAGAGAATGGGTAACTATATCTAGAAAGGGGAGGGAAAGACAGGTAGAAGCATTAACATGACAACGATCAAAAGAACGAGGTAACATGTCAATGGTGCGAAAGAAATTATTAAAAATGTTTA
This sequence comes from Helicostylum pulchrum, assembly GCA_025677825.1. Lineage (NCBI taxonomy): Eukaryota > Fungi > Mucoromycota > Mucoromycetes > Mucorales > Mucoraceae > Helicostylum > Helicostylum pulchrum. The sequence goes on along the minus strand of JAIXMO010000001.1, from coordinate 1,078,348 downwards.
AAAAGTGTAAGCTGTCATTAAAAGCAGTAGTAGATTGCCAAGGAGGAGAGCGACAGGAAGAAAATATCAGTGGAAAGAGATATGATGGAAATTGAGGAGAGGAGTGATACCAATGAGGCGTGTATCGAAGTACAGAGAGACTAGTGAGAGAGCGTGAGGGGGTTACTGGTGATTTATCAGAGACTAGTAGAGGTCGAACCCATCGCCATTGAAGGGCATTTTGCTGTTTAACCGGATCGAGGATACCAAGGCCGCCTTTGGACCGACCTATTTGAAGAGTGTCGAAAGCTAATCTAGGGAAAATATTGTGATTAATAAATTGAGTGCCAATACCACGTATAGTGAGAAGTTGAGCTTTGGTGAATATAAATAGGCGCATGACGTGCCATAGACGAGAAAAGATTAAAGTGTTTAGTATTGTGGCTCTACCACGAATAGATAATTACCGTTGCTGGTGTATAAAGCAATTCTTTCGAATAAGAGAGCAGAGTTGATCGAAATATAAATTACGTTGTTTTACGTTGGAGCATATAGCAAAGCCAAGGTAGATTAATGGTGAAGGGGAATGCTGGTCATGCCAGGTGGTGATGTTGGATGCGTTTAAGGTGTGTTGCCAGTTAGTGTGGATAGCACCAGAGAGAGAGAGAGAGAGCTTGTGATTTGTTATAATTCAAAAGAGAGTTAGAGGCAGCAGAATAAATATTGACTGCTTCTTGAAGTAGATTGAAATCGTTTGGATACTTTAAAAAACCAAAGTATCATCTGCGTAAGCTAATATTTTGATGGGATTTGGTGGTATATGGTGATTTAGGTGGGGTGGAGGAGGGGCTTCTTGTTGAAGATTAAATCCTTGAAACGTTTCATTTTGGTGTATTGATCTAATAAAAGGATTGAATGCAATGTTGAATAGTAGAGGACTGAGTGGATCCCCTTGGCGAAGTCCTCTGAGTTGGGTGAAAGGTGTGTTGGTAATATGTCCATTTACATTAACTTGAATCTGTGTAGAAAAGAAAAGTGAAATAATGCTATTTATTATAGATGTATGTATATCAAATCCAGTCATTACCGCCGAAAGATATTCTGGATGAATACGATCATAAGCTTTTTCTTGATCAAGAAGGAGAGCTATTGAAGAAGATTTTTGGGAAGTAGCCAACATTTTAACGGTTTGGAGAGTAACCCCATGTTTTGCGATAAATCGACCTGACATGAATCCTGCTTGTTGAGTGCTGATAATTTTGGATAAATGAGGCATCAGTCTAGCTTTGAGCAATCTTGTGAATATCTTAGCATCGGTGTTTATTAATGATATTGGGCGCCAGTTTCGAAGGTTAGTGAGGTCGCCTTTTTTTTGGGAGGAGGCACATACAGGTAGAGGACCAACTTACAGGGAATATAGCTAATGTTAGAGCATCGTTAAAGACCGAAGTTGCTATAGATGCTACCTTGGATATAGATAATAAAAGAGAGATAAATTCGTATGATAAACCATCCATACCTGGGCTGCTTTTAGTGGGGGCTCGGTTAGCGCCCTCCCGTATATCATCGATAGTAAAGTCTTTAGTAATAGATTGATGTTTCGGTACTGGGATACGATCACTGAGTGGTATAGTCTGAAGAAGGGCAGAGACGGAAGTTGTATCGACTGGATCCGGTCGGTACAATTGTTGATAGAATGATGAAACTGCTGATTGAAGTTCCGAGGGCTGGTGACAGAGTTGGTTGTTGAGGTCAGGGTGTTAAAGCGAAGTGATATTCTTTTTAATAGACCGCGCGGTAATAGTCCGCTTTAATTATCCGGCTGATGTTTCGCCAAGCTCACGCCACTTACAGCATGACCGTAGAGCTTTTGTCTCGACTAGTTCCTTTTGAATTTTAGCTATTGTATTCTCTATGTCTGGGAGACGTGGATTAATGATAGTAGTTAGTTTGTATGATCGAAGAAAGGAGTTTCGTTTTTTTTGGAGACGTTTTAAAGATCGCTGTTGCCAGGATCGTTTATGTCGACTGATACTTTGAGCGGTGGTTTTGTAATTAGTTTAATGGCATCCCATGCTTCTTGGTTGGAAAGTAAGCTGGTGGAATCTTCAAGGAAGAAAGATTCGATCTTTTGCTTTAAAGAAGAGATAAAATATGGGTTCCGAAGTAGTTGAGGATTTGCTCGCCACATTCCAGTTCCTTGGCGAGAGGAGATAAATTTGAAGGTAACGGAAAGGGTAGCATGATCAGTCCATTCAGAGTTGATGGACTCAATTTTAGATTCAATGAGTTGTTGAGCTAAAATAGGCGAGGCAAAAATATAATCAATAGTACTAGAAGATGCACCTCGGCGGAAAGTGGGTACAAACGATTCTGAATCGCGAGAGTGAGTACGTTCCATGAGGTTTCTATTCAAGAATTCATGCCATAAGCGTTGTGAGGAATGGTTACTGATGGAGTCTGTATTAGGTTAGTTAGAGGGAGAAGAGAAGGTATCATTAGTGTAATTTGTATTATCTGATGTATACGAAGATGAGTTATAATTAAAGTCACCTAGAACTAGCATAGGACGTATAACTGGCATAAGAGAGTCTGGTGTGGATGAAAAGGGATAGAGTTCTTCGTCTTGAAAGATAGGTAATTGCATAACGTAATCGAAAAAGATTTTACGCGGACCATATTGTGCTGGAGCATATATATTAATGATAGTGGTGGGTGGAAATAGTCCGTTGATATGTGTAACCTGACAAGCAATAATGCGTTGATCTAGAGTAATAAAGAGCGATTCCAAAAGGATTGACGGATTGAGAGAGATAATTCCACAATGTGTGGACCATATGGAGGATGTTGATTGAAATTTTATACTCATAGTGAGCTCAGTTTGCATACCATTGACATGAGTTTCTTGTAAGCATAGGATATCATAACAGTTAAGACGAAGATACCGAATGAAGTCAGAACTAACATCAGGTTGTGAAGGCTTAGTAATACTTCTACAGTTAAGAGAGCATATTTGTAAATTAGCAGGAGTAGAAGAGAGGGACATAGTATTATTAATATTGGGGATGTCGGACATCTCTCTAATGAGAAATGGCCGCTTTATCTGAAACGGTTAAAGGTGTAGAAGTAACTGAGGTTCTATCGGGGATAGTGGAAATGTCATCCTGATCCATATCATCAGTATAGATAGAGATTGATGCATTGTTGTGTTGGGGTTGAGAGACTTCATTGGTTTCCATGCTATCAGCTGGAGGTTGAGTATGGTTTGACGAGATAAGCCCTTGAAGATCGGTTTTCAGTATCCAGCCTTGAGAAGAAAAATCTCAGGCGACTGCGATATTTAAAGGCGCGCGAAGACGGTTAACAATTTGGAGAGAACGTTGATAATGTAATTCTGCTATTACTTCTACACGGAGAGCGGTTTCCATATCCTTGTACTTGGGATCACGTAATATTGAAGGAGAGAGAGGGTCAAAATCCGTAATAGGCGTAATTTGATGCTGGGCGAGTTTGTTGGTAGCGGTCATGATGTAGTCATTATGTAATAAGATAGCAACTACATTTGAGTCGGGATAATGAATATGGATAAGACGATACTTTTCTAATCCAAGCCCTGATAAACGCGAACGCATTTCTTTAATGGGATATTTACGTCGAGCGGGTAAGTATAGATATTGGAAACCTTGATTGGTTGATGGGAGTGCAAAAGCTCTAACGTAGTTAGCAATTTTTCGAGGAGTGATAGTGTTGTTTTTACGAATACGGGGCAAAGTTTTCGTTTTAATGTTAATGGTAGGACTTCCTTTGGCCCATTGCGATTGAGAAGATCCCAGTGGAAGGGGAGGGAGTGAGGCAGTCATTGCCGGGAAATCACTGGTACCGAAGTCAAAATCATTGGTACCTAATGAGAATTCCGATAGTTGTGTGGGTCCGACACTTTTCGCAGTGGCCAATTGTTCCTTGAGATATTGAATCTCCTGTTGGGCTGATAAAAGTTCTTGTCGAGTTTGTTGAAGTAAAAGTTCTGTCTCAGAAAAGGAGTTGACCTGTTGAGTGAGAATTTTATTTTGATCCAGTACAGTAGTGAGAGTTGATTGAATAACCCTGATTTTAGAAGTGATACTGAGAATTCATTCAGGAGTTTGCACATGCAGATAATCCATATCGGATTGCAAAGTCGTGTTAACGAGATTACGTCCTTTGTTGAGGATAATGTTGTCTTTAGAAATAGCAGAGTGGGACTTATTCTTAGAACTAGGTGTAGACATGAGTTTACTATCGTTACGTTTAGTGGTTGTAGGACCCATTGATACTGCGGTGGGGATATAAGATTGTCGTTGATTGAGTCGAAATCTTTTACGAGCTGGAGGTAATTCTATAGAATTAGAACTATTGTACTGTAAAAGTAATGGTTCAGTGAGATCATAACTACTAGGATTATTAGACAAAGTGTTATTGATAGAGGTTTGGGAAAATGGTGTCAAATTCGCTGTTGGTTTATCAGTAATTATAAAATAAAAATATCGGCTTTTTAAAACTATACAAAAGTTATGTATAGCGGAAAGAATATTTACATAATGACGGTGTTAGGACAGTAATTCAGGTGTTCTATTTATAATATTAACAAATTATGTATCAGTAAAATAAAAAAGTAGAGTGGGAAGAAAAGAAAAATAAAATGTAACTCTAAATGAGTGCAACCAAGAGACCGCTTATAACGAACAAAACTAACGGATTTAAGAAGCTTTTATTTTGTTCATTATGTTGTCATATATATCTATAATACATACAATTTTACCTCTTCTATATCTCATCTGCATCTCTTCAGATATCTACTTAATATTTCAACTTTCTCTTTTCACTTTTTTTTTATTTGTCTTTTTCTTTTTTTTTTTTCTTTCTTTAGTTCCTCCCACCGCTCATAAGTTTTACTTAAGCAGTTACACTCAATACAAAAAGAAAAGATCTTAAATTATTAAGGAAATGCATACGGTTTATTAATTAATAAATTGCGCAAGTATTATACAATATAAGTCAGAAGAGTATAAAAGTACAGAATAATTATTTATTAAAAAAAAAAAAAATGAAATTCAGTATAATATATTAAAAAGAAAAATCGAAGAAGTTATATGATAGTATTAGTTTGTTATTAATATGTAATTGAATAGAGGAAAATAGATCAAGCTAACAGTAAATATCAAGGCATGTTAATGGATCAGGTTAAGCAGCAGGTGCAGCCTCTGGAGTAGGAGCTGGCTCTTCATCAGTAGGGGCAGGTGCTTCAGTAGGGGCGGGTGCTTCAGTAGGAGCTGGTGCTTCAGTAGGAGCTTCAGTAGGGACGGGAGCTTCGGTGGATTGGGATACTTCAGCGGTAGCTGTGGGAATAGGAGATGCAGATGTAGTTCCATTAAGAGCAGATGGAACAACTTCTCCTGCCATACAAGTAGACAGCTCCGGCTCATCAGTAATATTAGGAACATAAGCAGTAAATGGAACATTCATTTGAGCGTAAGTCATAGCTTCAACATGGAAACCATCACCAACATAAACTTCAGCTACTTGGGTTATGTTCAAGAGTTTGTCACCAAGAAGAATAGAGAGACTTAAACCGACATCTTCAGTGAGTTGTACAATAAGCCCATCAACAAAGAGTTCTTGACCAGGTTGAATAACCAAAGGTTCATCAAACGTATGTTCAATAGTACCGGCAGGTTTGTCTTTACCAACGTATATATCACCTACAGCGTTACATACAATATCTTTTGTGGAAACAGCACTGATTTTTTTAATAGCAAAAGGAGTATCCAATGGGTTAAAGAGAGTCATGTTGACAAAAGATTGGTAGGGTTCACTTGTCATAGGTCCCATTTCACCGTAGATTCCAATGCCTCTAATTAAGCCGGCTTCAATACCATTGATAGAAGATAAGAGCTTAACGGTAGATAAAGCGGGAGCAAGAGGAGCGATGGTAGTGGATGTTTCAGTACCTTGGATGATCAAGTCAACAGGCGCATTACCCAAGTAAGAGATAAGCATGTAACCAACGGCAATAGGATCAGTAGCCTTTTCACCTAAATGCATAGTAGCAGTATATGACTTGACACCGGGAGGGATTACAGTGTCCTTCATGTAGACCATACCGATAACGGCATTATCGAACTTGGGTAAAAGAACATTAAAGTTGATATCGCCGATAGTAATAGTAACATCTGAAGGATTCTCAAGTTCTACAACAAGAGAAACAATAACATAGCTAAGAGTAGCACCAGAAACTTTAAGAGAGACAACCTTTGCTCTACTGTTAAAGTTAGCGAAGCCTAAAGATTAAATATATAATTTAGTTAAATGTTTAAATTCCTTTATAAATTTTATATGTATTTACCCTTTAATGTAGTAGGAACATTGAAAGTAACACCAGGAAGCATTAAAGTACCAACAGCAGTTTGAGCAACAGCGTTAGCAGCACCCTCTAAACCAAAAGTAACACTGGGACCAGCAGTCAAGAGTTGAACAAAACCAGCAAAGAGTTGCTTGTTAGAGACCTTGAAGGGAACATCAGAGAAACCAGTAGTGACAAGACCAGTAGGACTGGTTGTAGCAGCATTATCAGGAACATCGAGAGTAGCAACTTGATGACCATCATAAGTAGCAGCAACCTTCATGTTAAGTGAAGAGACGCCCATAGGGAAACCGAAAGGACTATTAAGTTGAGCTTCAACCTTGGTAGAACTAGCAGGAGGAGCCCAAGGATCCTTAGTGAAATCTAATTGAATATTTCTCATCTCGATGGAAGGAATAAGTTCGGGAATAACCTCAGGACCAGGTAAGATAACATTTTCAATGGAAAGAGTCTTGAAAGCAGCGGAAAGCCAGCTGACAGGACCATCAGAACCAGAACCAGATGAACCCTTAACAGTAAGAGACGAAGAGTTACCAGAGAGATAGTGACCAAAGACCTTGGTAATAGCAACAATACCTTCTTGAGTAGTTTGAGGAACCAAACGACCCTTCATGGGAACATTAGAAGCAGTTCTGGGAGCAAAGATAGCGGGTCCGTCAGATAAAAGAGGACCGAGGTAAACACCATCAAAGTAGTTTTCGAAACCAACACCGCCAAGGTTGAAACCAACTTGACTAGGGTTCTTGATAACAGTATTGACCTTGAGAGTAATACCACCGTCGGGATCGTTAGCAGGTAAATCAAAGGCAGTAACAGAAACAGCATCCTTGAATCCACTGGCACCAGCTAAGGTGACAATCTTGTGAAGAGCAATGTTGGTGAAGGTGAAACCAAGAGCATTGACACTGACGTCACTAGAAGTAATATCCCAAACAAACTCAGGGTTATTGATCAAGTAGGCAGCAAATTCAGCCATATCATCAGAGTTTTCGACAGTGAAAACACCAGGGACATCGAATTCAGCACCGACAACAGGCTTAGCAACAATATCGGCCATGCTGACTTTACCAATAACCTTTCCTTGCCATGTAACAGTAAGAGGTGTAGGGAATTGAATAGTGGCAGCCATGGGACCAGTTCCGGTAATACTACCCTTCATTTGGACACTGAAAGAAGATTCGGTGACATTAGACATAATAACAGTTTCAAAACCAAGAACGGAACCATCGACAATTTGTTGAACGATAGGTTGACCAACAATAGGAATTAAAGCAGTAACAGACTTGTCAGTAGCAACAGCAACACCAGCTTGAGAGAAGGCTAAATCGTTAACATACTCACCAATAGCTAATGTAGAAGAAAGAGAAAGATCAACCTTCAAGGCGGCCATAGCGTCCATGACAAACTTGGAGATATCAAAGTTTTCAAAGAGAGCAGGATCAGCTTCAATGTTTTCTTGACCATCGATTTCAAAGCCACCTAAAGTAAGTAAAGCATCGAGAGAACGAGTATCCAAATTGGCTTGAACAGCAAGAGTACGCATCAATAAAGCAACGGCTCCGGGTTCCAAGTTCATGGACATACTGAGAGGGAAAGATTCAGCAGTAGACTTTCCTCCAATAACGAATGGGTTACTAGAAATATCTTGGTCAATGTTACCAATGGGCATACCACCGAAAGTAACAGCAGAAACAACCTTTGAGATAGATAAACCAGCAGTGAAAGGATTGGCAATTGAAACCTTGACACCAACAATGCTAGTGGTAAGAGTATCAGCATTAACAATCAAAGAAGATCCTTGGATTAAAGCAGTTTTAAGACCAGGGAGAGTAGATCCGAGACTGATGGCACTTAAACCAGAAGCAAGAGAAGCAATGTTGGTAGAGTCAGCACGACCGAGAATATCAACACCATTGTCTTGTCCCATAACAAAAGTACTCAAAAGGTTTTGTCCGACATCAGATGACTTGGGATCGAAAGAGGCAGCAGCTAAAACTTTGTTCTCACCACGAGTTAAGGTAAGGTTGCTCAAAGTGACAAGACCAAGAGTGGTACCGCTAGCACCCATATCGAAAACAACATCTCCAGTAGAGATACTGAAATCAGAGGGGTTACCCATAGAGACGTCAATAGCAAGAGATAAACCAGCAGTGGTACCACCAGTAACATCAAGTGAGTTAATAACTGTAGCAGTGCTGTTCAAGAAGCTAAGACCTTGAAGAGAAGTAGGAACAGTGAAGTTAACACCAGTCAAGACAATAGGACCAATAGGAGTGTTGGCTTTAGTTGTGGCACTACCGGCAACCATAAAGGTATAATTGGCAGAGGAAGTTAAAGCATAAGTATATTCGTTGAAAGTACTCTCTTGACCAGTAATACCAGCAATAGCAGTATTGGCCAAAGCAAATTTGATGGTACCAGCAGCTTGATCACTGACGGCAGGAACAAAAGGAACGTCCATCACAGCAAAGTTTGTTGTCTTATCTGCAGTAGAGTTAATTCCAAGAGTAATACTTTGAGAAACCTCAGTAATATTTAAAGAGAAACCGAAAGGCATTTGGAATCCGGCAGTGACTTCAGGAGCATTGGCAACAGGTGAATAGGGAGTAGCAGGATCAAACTTTAAGTCAAGATAACCCATACTGACACTGTTGATAATCTTCAAAGGTTCAGGGACACCTAATGCGACATTAAGATTGACAGTCTTGAAACCTTCAGAGAGCCATCCAATAGGGTTGACACCATCAGGAGCACAAGATAAACCAACAGCAGTGGTGTTTGAGACAGTACCAGCAAGGTAGTTGGAGAAAAGAACACCAACCTTTTGCAAGGATACAGTATCATTATGAGGTACAAGAGTACCCTTAAGAAGGATCTTATTTTCACCCTTTGCGAGTGTAACACCATCAGCAGAAACAACACCGAGGTTAACACCATCATAACCAATGGCAAGCTTGATTGTACCAAGTTGGACACCAATGGGGGAAGGACTTTCCAAGACAGTTCCTAATTCGACAAGGATACCGCCATTGGGATCATCACCTGGAAGATTGAAAGAATCAATCTTAACGTTAGGGAATCCATTCATACCTAAAAAAGGAAAGTTAGCACACCCTTTTTTTTTAAAAAAAATAATCATTGTTTGATTTGTGGAACCTACCATTTAATACAATTTCTTTATTAAGGTCTACAGTGGCCGTTCTATAAGAAAGAAAAAAAATGTTACTCATTGTTCAATGTTTCTGTGGAGTATTAAGTAAATAAAAAATAAACTATTACCTAGAAAGAGCAGTGATATCAAGCTTTCCTTTAAGAGTCCATCTAAATTCATCTACGGCCAACATGGTCTTGGAGAATTCAGCAAAGGCAGCGTCGTCACGAATCAAGAAAGGAGTAACAGCATTTAATTTTCCTTTACCGCCGGCAATCTTTGTTTCGTCGTAGAGGAAGATATCACCAAGATACTTATCTTCGTAATGAACTTGAATAGGATTTTGAAACTTGATTGAGGCGTGGAAAGGACCAGTGTTGGAAAGATCACTTTCCATGTTCATGTAAAAGGTAGAGTTCATGTTATCTGCATCACGCTTGGCGTAAACAGCATCGTTTAAAGCTTCAGGTTTGACGAATGTAATACCGGCAGCAGTAACATCGATCTTGGACTTGTTCATTAACGATTGAGCAATTTTAGGGAAAATAACGAAGAGAGCCAAAACAACAGCAACAATTACAATGATTACTGTCAGGATTGAACAAATGATCCAATATTTTTTTGTTTTATAGAAACGACGTTTTGGAGGAGGAGCAGCCTTTTCAGAGTATTCTTCCATCTGTTCGTCGTCTCGAAGACCACGCTGGTCTTCAGAAGTGTGATAGTATTCCGCACCTTCAGATACGACTACATCACGATCATGCGTTTGGTGCTGCATTGATTGAGTAGTTATTTGTTAGTGGGGGCGTTAAAAAGAATGGAGATTATTATTTGTAATAAGTTATGTATATTATTGTTTGTAAAATGATAGAATTATGTTTTAAGGGAAAAAAAAGTAATAATGTGCTAAGCAATTATATATATACATTTATTTCCTTCTTGTGTTCTTACAAATGTTAAGAATAGAAAGCTTGGTTTGTTCGTTCCACAGAATTTAACGTTTCGGTGTGCAGAAAAAGAACCAATTCTTTAAGTCCGAATTTCTATAAAAGGTATGTGATTGAGAAACGTTGTAGGGATACAAAGTGTGAGGGGTATTTTCTTTTATTGATTCACATGAAAAATAAATATAGCAATTAATGACAATGGGTTTTTTTTCTACATTCTATGAAACTCATTAAACGTTTACCTTCAATTGAAATAATGGGGTTTTTTTAACAAAAAAGAAAAAAAAAGGGAAAATATATTCTACAACTAAACTTGTATTAGATCTTTTCAACAAAAATATACTGACCGTGCGTAATTTTTTATTTGTTGTACCTAATCTTAAAAAATGATGTGTATCACCACATGCTCTAGAGCCAATGACTTTAGAAACTATTAAAGGTATGCTCGTATTCCTTATAATATGTCTCATGCGTAAGGATTAAATTAAAGAAATCGTAAACGTAAAAACAAAAAATGCTCGAGCCGATCTACTTTATTGTGTGTGCTATAATGTAAATCAGCTGATTCATCCGAAGACATTAAATTTCAAGCCTGAAAAATATATGGTGTGATGTTCCTATAAATCAATAGGGTTTTTTTTTTCAACAAATATCGCATAAATAATTGTTCTTTTTAAAGATGTACTATATTTCCCCCCGAATATTTGACTAGTTGCTTTACCAATTGAACACATAAATTGAACTTGAAATAAAAAAATTGTTGAAAAACACAACTGTACATCGTATGACCGAACTCTTTCCTGTAGAAGCCTCGTATCAACTGTTTACTATAATCCTAATTGAATTATTTCTATACTTCCTAACACTCACGGCTTTATGGAGGGGAGGGGAAGGTTTCTGTTACTCATTGAAGTGATTATTTGTGTACAGAACTTATTAGAATCACTAAAGCAAAAATCCCAAGCATCACTAATTCAAACTTTAAATCAGGGTCAAATAATTATGCTTAGTGAATTTTCGACTATGGTATACGAAATAAACCTAGTAAGTCTGATTACTCCTAAAGTAACCATAGGCCGTATCCCCCTTTTTTGTTAAAAAAAAAGGGGCGGGAAAAGCTTGTGGTGGATCGATATTTTTAAAAGAGATAGTTAGTGGTACCAATGCAGTGAGGAAGAAAATGGTAGCGAGATAAATGTATGCATAAAAGGAATCTTTCTCGCTATTCTCGTTTTTCTATAAGTGTTAAACAGAGAAAGACACATGTAAATTGACTTGTCCCAAAAATTGTTTTACCAGAACGTCAATTTCTAAATAATATACATAACATATACTGATACTATAAACGTTTAAATCCAAGTTTTGATTTTATTCTGTAGAACTAACCATATAATAATGTGCCATTTCTTAGCACCATTATAAAAGTCAAAAAGTATTCATAAAATTTAAATGCCTCATTTTTAGTGGTTGATCTACTCAATGCTGATAACTTATTTTAGTAATACATTCAGGATCCAAGTGGAGCGTTCGAGATATCTAAATCTTATTCTGTACTACTTGCCTCGAACTATCCGTAAAAGTTTGCATGTGTTTTAACCTCGGATCAGAGATAGATAAGTATAATTTATAAAAGACACCCGTACTTGGTCACATCATCGCAGCAATTGCATGTGTAGTAAAGAATTAGTAAAGCACTTTTTTTTACCCGGTAATGTAGAACAAGTTTGTACCAGATATGCAAAAAAAAAAAATTTGCAATTACAAAAAGTAATGTTATTTTTAAGAGACAATGTTATTGTGTGCCACAACTATGCCAAACGATTTAACTAGCAGGATATAATGTCAAAGTCTAAATACTTTATTTAAATCTACAATAATTTCTATATTGAAATTGTGAATGTATCTAAATGTGATGAACCGTCCAGTTTAAATAATAGGGGTTTTTTTTGGAATCATCGACATTATTTTTCTGGAAGGTAAGATCTTCTCTTTGTTACACGAGTTTAATAAGATATCTCTCTTCACATTTTTGTTATTTTCGCGTTTTTTTAATTTTTTTTTTTGTACATGTTGAATATACTTGGGGCACTTCTGTAAAAAATTTCGGCTTCTTTCATCTTTTCATTCTCTTCATTAAAATTTTTACACTAGAAAATGCAGCTTGCTTCTTCACAAGAGACGCTATCCATTTTAGATAGCAAAAAAAGGGGAATTATCGATACACGGTCAATTTACACGGTCGATTAAATAGTGTGGTGCATTCACTTTTTATTTTCTGTGATTATTACAGCTTTAAGCAAACCGCATCCGTTTGCACCAGCATATCACATGAAAAGCTTCTTTTGAAAGATGGGTATATTATATAAATATATATCTGCTTAAAAGAAGAAAAGGAAGATACATTATACGATGCTGCTTTTTTTTTCGCACATGGGTAAATATTTATATGAAAGAAAAACTTGCTTTCTTGTACATTGATACCACCTAAAATATCAGTACTTACTGAATTCTTGCGAAGAGGGTCAAATCAGATAGAGATAATTCCGCATCTACTCTTGTGCTACCGAAATACCTGTTGAGGTAAATTACCTTATTTTATACAATAACAATCCCTGAATTACCATAAATGCATTTATGGTATCGCATTGATTAGATTTTTCGATTTTTTACTATTATACCGCAGTTTACTATCCAGGACGAAAGTACTTTAATATGTATTAACTTAAAGTTTCGAGAAAGAAAAAATCTTGGTTATATACTGCTGGAATTTTTTACAGTTTTATTTATGAATGAATACTGTGAGAAAATATTAAACCCAAGAGACTGATATGCTTGGGTAACAACTAGACAACACATCAAAAAGTATAAATAATTTGACACTACAAATATGGTTTTGTAGGTAAATTTAGACTTGTCATCAGATCGAAGGCTCGCATGACTAGAAACTAAATCTTTGAACTATAATGGATAAAAAGAAATTATATAACACGAAAAAAAAATATGTTTGTCTCGATAGGAAATTTTTTTCTTTTTCTCCACCAAAAAAAAAAAAAATACGTGCTAGAGCAAGTATAATACCATTTACAATCAATTTTACTCGTGTGCAAATAGAATTTTTTTATTGTGTATTACTGTTGAAGCTTATTCAAGTTGTTCAAATTTGGTGACACCACCGTTAGTAACAGCACTAACAAGTTTACCACTGGTAAGAGGTAATTGACCTGTAAGATATCCTTCCAATTGACTAGATTTTTTTATAAAAAAAACCAGAAACATTAGAAAGGTGTTCATATATTTTTTCTATTACAGTAAAAAAAAAGAAGCTTTTTTGAGGGAATTATGTAATGCTAACTTACGTTGCAATATCTGCTGGGGAAGTCCACATGCCAAAGTCAGCATCAGGCATGAATTTTCTGTTCATGGGAGTATCGATGGTGACACTACATAATTTTTTTTTTGGGTATTTAGAAACTTTTGACTTTTTTTATGTGTCTAACTTACGGTAAAACTGCGGTCACTTTACAGCCTTCGGGAAGACCACTTGAAGGAGCAGCCAAATCTTTAACGAGATGGTGAACAGCGGCCTTAGCAATACCATAACCGATCATACCAGGAGTAGCATCTAAAGCGGCTAAAGCGCCTGTCAATGTAAGTAAACCACCACTAATTTATTATATAAGAATTGATATGTAACCGAGTTAGTTACTAGCACTGTAATACAATCACGATTAATTTTTTTTTACTTACGTTTGAAGATGCTTGGAAGCAATGTTAGCAGCAATCAAAGAAGAGTTTACACTTTGATGAATCATAAGCTCAGATGATTTTAAAAAGTCTAGTACATGTTAATTTCCCTTGATTTTTTTAAAAAAAAGAAAAAAAGTTACCTTTGCTTCCAGAGTTTCCGCCGGCCCAACCACCAGCTACACAAAATATACCACATAACTTTTCAGTGCCCAATAAAGAAGAGATTGATTCGTTGATAGCATGACCTTGCTCAGAAAGAGACCCAGAGGTACTTGTCAACGTGTTAAAGTCAGCATCTTTATTTTCCACCAAATCGATATTAATCACGGTCTATTAGTATAATTATAGAAAATTTTGTGAGTACATAACTGTGATACCCTTTATTGTAACATTTCCCGTTTCGATTTTTTTTTCTTAGAAAAAAATATACTTTACATATCCTTTGGATTTGAAATGTTGAACAAGAACACGACCTAAACCACCGGCACCACCATATACAACAAGTTTACTCATTTTTTATTTAAAAAGAAAGATAAAGAGAGGTTAAATTTTTTATTTTATTTTTAGTGCAAGTTTAAAATCATCAAAAAGGCAGTCCCTAGACCACTACGGTTACACATACGAGAATAGCGTGAGAAAACCTTTTTCTTTTATTTTATTAGGGTCAGCGGATTGCAGATGCCAGTAGTTGGGTCTATTTGAGTTACGCTGAAAATTACAATTGACTGTGGATAAGTAACAGTTATCAGCAATACATACTGTCCGTAAAGGATGGGAACAATCGGTTTACAAAAAATAAAAAAAATAAGTGAAAGGTCGGTTAGTAAAATATGCTAAGAAAAAAAAAATTGCAAGGCTTATAATCACTCAACTTAATTATAATAAACTTGTCTTAAAAAAATGATATATATTTAATAAATTCGCTTTAAAAAGTCTATAGTAATGTATCGAGCAGAATATACAGGTCTGTATTTAAGTACTCCTCGTACAACAAGTCCATATGGGTACCGAATCATACGAGACCTTTGAGAAACATTTATGGAATGAGTTTTATTTGTCAAACTATATTCTCTTTTTTTAGAACCCGAAAAAAAAAAAACTTACCATCTTTCATTCCCACTGATATCTGCACCAGGTGATTTAATTCGAATTTGACTTATAGCTTCTTTTGAGCTTTTGTCAAACACATTGGAACGTATGGATAATGGTTCATCTAGGTGTACCAGTGTACCCAAATATTCTGCCGGCCCCACACCTTCTATATCCGTTGCATTAGCGGTATTATTACTTATACTGGTAGGTACAATCTGACTAAATGCAAAGATACTTATATCTGCATCCGTAACACGAACTGTCCACCAGTTCCAGTTTTCCGCTTGTACTTTTAAATCAAAGATTAATTCCTTGTCTGTGGCAAGGACTCTACCTATATCCACCGTCAGGGCCGTTAATGGTTGAGCTCTATATAAAATAAATAAAAAGAGGATAATTATAGTTGAAAGTACGGACAACATTGAATTGCGACACATGTTTTTACTATATAAAAAGTAGGAAAAAAAGGTTTAATTATGTTCTCGAAGTTATTATTTATACATGAATTATACCAGCTTGTTTTGTTTCGCGGCATTCTTTTTAGCCTTCTAGTAGGTAATAAAGGTGCTTCTTCTTCATCACTTGTATATCCACACGTACTACGAGCCCTTTCATTTAAATTTCCATAATAATACGGGTGATGTAAAGTATTATTTTGTGTTGGATACACTCTTCTTCCTGCTTTGCTTTTATCTGAAGAGATAGATTTATGAAAACTATCATGCCATCTAGTTAATATACTAGATTTATTAGGTTTTTGAGGTGATTGATAGTCTTTTACGTTATTCCTAAGCCTTGGTCTTCTACTGTACTCGCCACCAGACCATTCATCATCATCTTCTTCTTCTTCAAGTGTAGTAGGAATCCTTTGTGCATGTTGTTGAGAGTTTTTAAGGTAAAAGGCTTGTTTCAACCATTCACCAAGACCACCATCTCTTCTCTTTGAATCATATAACGATGATCCTGGAGTAGATCGAACCGATAATGGTCTATGCAAACCCGCACTTGATATATCTGATAAATAATTACAAGATTCGTTACCACTATATGGATAAACATAATGTTCATTTTCATCCGAGTCTAATTTTTTAAAATAAATAAATAATTCTTTTACACATAACATACATACTATATATTTTTTTCGTTTACCTTCTACATTTGATACAGCGTCAACCAAGTTTCTATGAAACACTTCGGCAGGACTTGCTGTCCCATGCATAATTGGCTTTGTTTGTTTTTTATTATTGTGTTTTTTACGACTTGTACTACAACTGTTAGCCTATACAGAGAATATGACTTTTTTTAAAAAAATATGTCTTTTTTTGGTATTTATGTCAGATTATGTATTCATTACCTCATTTCTAGGATTAATTCTTCTTCGCTCACTTTGGCTAGTAGTTAGCGGGACATTATTTAGCGAGACATTATTGTTAAAAGTGCTTGATAGCGTTGGAGCAGAAGGAGACATGGTCAGTGCATACGTCATTTCCGAAGGCAGAGAGGAAGCTAATTCGGTATTGTCATGTACAAGATGTTCAGTGGGTGTAATGTCAATCTTGGGAGTTGTAGCATGGTTGGTATAATTTGTTGCCGGGGCAACTTGCGTTACCAAGTTTTCATCAATAGGTTCAAACCGAGCCTTTTCTACTGTCATATTTTTATCAAAATTAGAAAGTAACAGGTCTCGACGAAGTGAGTGTGCATGTTTATCTGGAGCTAAAGCAAATTTACTACTTGATCTTCTTTTATTACTATCATCATTATTTGACCTAATAGATTCAGTTGGCATTAGTTTAATTGTATACAACTAAAAAAAAAAGAGAGAGAAAGACAGAAAAAAGAAAAAGCAAAAAAAAAAAACCAAGTCTAAGCTATTTTATTCTGAGCTTGGATAATTCGAACGAATAAAAATATTTGTATTAATTATAAACAGTGACTTCAAGAGGTGGAAGTTCGGGTAATGGATCATTTTCATCATTTACAGATAAGGTTACAATTCTAGCGAACGGACATAATAAATCAGTGGGATCGTATTGGTTCTCTTCTTCGAGCGGTGCTGGACATGACGAAATTTCATCATGCAGTTCCAACCCTCTGTCTTTTAACTCTTGATGGTTTGTTACTTGACCCCAAATATCAAGTACAGGTAAATCGTCAAATGATGGTAACTTTAAAGTACTTATTTCATCTGTTTGGTCCATCAGAGGCACATTATAAACTGCAATTGCATTTTCAAATTCTTCACGCATCGTCTTTTTTCTTAATTCCACATGTTGCGTTGATAAGCTCTCTTTAAAGTTTGGATACAACATTGTATAAGATCTTAAATAAATTAATTCTTCAAAATATCTCCTCCACGATTTAACCCATTCATTTGACCTTAGATCCGGTATAGTTATGTCTTGCATATCAAATCCGTAAACATCTGCAGTTCTAGCGGTGATGTAATCGTGAAACTCTCTCCAATGTTCAGGAAAGAATATTGCGCCAGAGTAACTAGGCCATTGCATCAAGAAAGGTTGATCCATCTTTTCAGCGAAACCAGCCTTTGATAATACTTGGTTAGGGTTAAAAGGGTATCTACCAGATGGGTCTGTTTCAATTAACGGAGGTCTATATAAACTAATACCAAACATATTCATCGTCTTTTCGGCCTCGACATATCGATATTTTAAAATAGTATATTTCGCCCATATATAATAATATTTCGACAATTCAACATCATTACTCAAAACAATTCCGTATTCGTCATTGCTGGCAGGATACCATGCTTCAGCAAATAAATGTGATTTGCCAGCTTGTGCTATACGATGGCGTACATTTTTGGTTCCCCTTTTCCAAATGAAATTAGTAACAAAAGTCTGCGTCAGTTGATCTGTTGAATGATCCATAAGAATTGACAATTCGACATTATCTCCCAAATAGTATGCGTTGGTAGCTGAATTCAGTAACCGTGCTAATGCATGAGGTTTTTTATCTGTGTTGATCAAAATCTTTATAGAAAAGGCGTTCCATTCTAGTTAATGTTAGCTTTACTCTCCCCCTTTTTTTTCAGCTGATATAAAAAAAAAATACCAAGTACTTACTTGAAAGTGTATCAACAGGTAATTCTGTTATCCAAAGAGCATGAGGTATATCACCCACAGGCAAATAAATAGTGGTTACATCCGAGATTTTACTTGCTGATTGTATACTTGAATAAAACGCATTTTCTTTATCTATATTATGAATCAAGACTTTGGGTTGAATAACGGACATGATTCTAGTCAGTCTATGCAGTAAACTATTGATGGCTTCCCAGTTTGAAGAAGTGTGCAGTACGCTGATATCATGAACAATAACATTTACAACGGATTTATCACATGCATGTGGAAGGTACACTTTTACCTGCAGATCAGATAATTTTCTAATACCACCCACCACGACATGTACATCTACATCCTCTTTAGATTCAAATTTACAAACAAGTGTAACCAAATTCTCTAAAGCTTGCATTGAATCCATATAAATGAAAATAGGCGCTGCTGTTGATGTTGTCGTCTCTGTTGATACAGTTCTATATCCATTGTTGCGATAAAACAAGTTGTCGTATATTGGTAAAGATTTCATATCTTGATTTTTTATAAATCTTTCAATGGCTTTACAAGTTTCTGATTTCTTTGATTTTTGTAAACGAACGTCTCCCCAATAGGCACGTTCGATGGGGTCTGTTGGTAGCGCAATAGAGGGAATGCCAGCATTCATATAAAGAATTCGACTGATAAATAAACCAGTCAATGGTTCAAGTGACACATTGGTATTTCCTTTCTCGATTTCTTCTAAAATAAACGGAACCCAAGAACGGTGAAGTAACCAACTATCATTAATCATATCTACAACTTGACTCTTCATCTGTCTACTACCCGAATTCATGGAAGTAGGTATACATTCAATTCTATCCTTATACTTTGTATTTAACACGGCAGCTTCTGTACCTAATAAAGACGACTTGTACTGTTTTGTTAAAGATAACTTTAACAGGTTTTCCAAGTATCTCTTTCCCGGTACAATATCTTGATCAATCAACCAAACAAAATCTGTTGAAATATGTCCCATGACCTGTAACCACTTGTGAGGAATACTATCTATATTATCCCTTGCCATTACCGTGACTCTTCTTCTATCCAGTGTCATAATTCGCGCATCTACTTCAGCTTTTTGATTCGTGTCACAAAGAATCCAGATATGTTCAGGTAAAGCTGTCTGAGTTAACACAGATTGGACTTGAATGTATAATTGTGTTACAGTTTTGGTGTGAATGATCGCCGTTACGGGGACTCGACGATGTTGCTTAGCAGGTAAAGTCGTTGGTAAAGATATACTGTTGGTAAGTCTACGTAATTCATCAAATGTGTGACCCAAGACAGCACCCTTTGAAAGTCGATGAACAAAAGAATTTTGACCAGGGTTTATGGCATCGAGATTATTAAAATTGACACGAGATGAAGAAACAGCACCTTTTTTTAAGAAAAGAGTTTGACGTTAAAGAGTTATACACTAACAAAAAAAAAAGTGTATAGAATTACCATTTTTTTCATTAAAAAGTTTATGTAGTAATGCATAATCAGTCAGTTGCTTCGATTCTTTAAATTCAGTTGTTTCTTCAAATGTAGATGTTTTTTGATTTGACAATTCTGTTGTACTTGTTCGAGATGTATTTGCCAAAAACAAGATGAATAATATAAGGATGGTAATGGATATTAAAATGACTGATCGAGGTCTTTTATTGAGTGAATTCGATTTTTTAATATCGTGTAAAGGGTTTTCCGGTGGATAAACAGAGTACTGTCTCGAGTTTGAAAGTTGTCTCCTTGAACGGGTTCCAGCCCTTTCCAAGTCATCTTCATCTATTGACATTTTTTCTTCAAGTAAAAAGAGAACTGTAGTTTTTTTTAAAAATAGAAAAAAAAACTAAATTTCAGCCCTTGGTTTCCATTCTGGAATTTAATATTCCATATATAGATGTCTAATGTCTCTCTTTTTTTCCTTTTGAGGTTTGAGTGTTCAAAAGGTATAAAGCTTATAGTTTTTGTGGTCACAGGTGTTGAAGATCTCATGCATTCAGATATAGTATACGTTTCTTTTTTTTTAAAAAAAAAAATATATAGAATTAATAATAAGCTTCTATACCTAGCCACAACTAAGCCATGTATAGTTCCAGTAGTATTTTGTCTTTTCTTACATAGGGTTTATCAGCATATTGTATTCGAGAGTATTATGAGTTATATCTTGTGGTACATTATCGTCATACTTTGAATTATAATAGAAACCGTGCGGTTGGATAACTAATAATAAAAAATAGAATGTGGCTTTATCGATTATACATATCTAATTACTACGTGAAATACGAAAAGCTACCATCACCCCAAAGGTATCCTGGTAAATGAAACATGCGCTAAAAATAATAAAAATCAAAACTGTAACACTACTATTTTTACTTTTTTTTTTCTCTAATTTGTGTAAAAAGAAAATATTCCGCTAGTTAGGGGATCAAAAAAACCCTTTTTTTTTAAAAAAAAAAAAAAAGTAAAACTACAGTGTTGCTAAATATAGTTACAATGGCTCTCGTTTTTTATAAGAATACACTATAGAAAAAAGGGTATAAGTTTACATACGCCAAAATATTGTAATGTAGGTGCAGAGTAAAGGTGAGAGAAATAATAGAATTGATAAAATATAATTGTTTATTTTTAAAAAAAGCTGTTTTCTGCATAGAATTAAACGCAGAAAGAGATGCAACAAGTACCTAAAAGTCGGGACAGTTTCCCCGAGGCTTCATTTTCTGTTGTTGCTGTTACAAACTGATAAAAAAAAAGATTAAGGGGTACAGTATATAGATGACGAGGAAGAGGTCCAGACGATGATGACTATATTGGCGTGGATTCTTCTCAGCCAGGTTCTCCCGAATAGTGGAAACACTTGAAAGAAAACTACATGGCCGAATCATCATATAGTTGTATTTATAATAAAACTTTTGAAATTATTATACTTTGTCGCATCTGGAAATTTTGCATGTCGTTTTTTTTCTTCTAACGTCTTGAATAAAATTAGTAAAACAATGAGCATGAAACAAAAAAGAAAACTTGGACAAAGTATTCTCCCATCGATAAGTACAACTTTATTCACTATATGATTGAAAAATTCCCAAAAACATATGGAGTACACTATCGAGCAAGTCAACGTTGGTGGTCTATTTACAAGGAAGATCCAGATACCTTTTTATTTCAGATCTAACCAAGAGGAAACACCAAAAAGCTTGAGGACAATCCGGGCGCAAACCATTGACGACGCTATTGATGAATTATCAGCCAAGTTTGAAGGAGTAAAAATTGGCAAGACCGCAGTTCGTGAAGGATGATTATGAACTTCACTTTTTTAAAGGGCGGTATTTCATGCAGAGAAGAGAAATCATGAGGATAATTTGGAGGAGTACCTGCATAACGGGAAATTAAAAAAAGTTAAAAGGGGGGAGCTCTCGGGTTTGTTATAGTTTAAGGAAAAAGTATAATATCGTTTGGTGGAACAGGTATACATCATGCCACAAGCGAAACCCAGATAGAAGGGTTTACTTTTACATGCATGCAAATATCTCTGTCATTCTCTGTATGTATTCATCTATTTTGGTAGCTGTAACAGCTGTAGTAGTAGTAGTAGTAGTAGTAGTAGTAGCCATAGAAAGGTAGCCTTGGTGATTTAAAAAGTGCTTTGATCTGATAAAACGTAGTACTTTGCTACAGTTTGAGAAGAGCTTACAATATATTTTCTTGGCATTATTTTGTAGCAATAGTAATACAGCTTTGTATATTTTAATGAAAGCAGTAAATTGCTGAAGCTGTACTTTTTGCAATAATTAGTTTATCTTTAAGCTTAAAAACATAGTATTTGTTTGATAAATAAGCCCCCCCTTTTTTTTTTTTGATGGCTTTTGATAACAGCCGAAAAGGTGATTTAAACACAAAAAAGACCAATTAAAATTTAAACAATTTGTAATTTTCAAGGGCGCACTACAGTTTTTGAGCTCGCGCTACACACTGTTAAATCAGATGCACAAACGGATTAGAAAACCAATAGCTTTTGTATTCCTAAATAGGTAAGTTATCGGAACAGTTTTTTTATTTTCATTATTAGGCTGAGGAGTGGCTCAGTATTATAATTATGTCTTTTATAAAACACTTGCTGTTATTTATTTTCTTGCTTTCCCCTTTTTCTACTTTAGCTCTAGGGGATGTGTTCATATACGGATCGAAAGGAATATGTAATAAACAGTTACCAAAAAGAGAAAAAAAAGAATCTAAAAATACCCTTTTTTTTTTTTACGCCACTGATTCCAAGCACGAATGAAGTTTATGTTTATAAGGAACAAGTGTTAAAAGCATTAAAACACCGAATGCTTCTAACCCAACCCTTGTCATACTCTTTTTGAAAAAGAAAAACTCTTTTTTTTACTGTCACTTTAGAGTTTTTTTTTGCCCTTTTTTTCTTTTATAATTACAATACCTTTACATCTCCTCTAGCAGGAGATTGCTTCGACTAGTTTGATTCTCAGCCATCTTTTTATAATTTTTTTTTATTCAGCATCATCAGCTCTCTCTCTCTCTCTTCCCCACTACTACTACTTCATCATCTCACTTTTTCTCTTTTCTCAACTTTTTTATTTTTCAGCATCAAACAGTAAATGAAGCTTACAAAGTCTTGTACTGTTATATTACTACTATTTTCTACCACATTAGCTGAGGAATATCCATGCTTTTCTCTAAGAGGATCTAAAACGTGTGCAGCGTTTCAAGGTTTTTACATTAGTCTAGTTGGCAATCAGAGACAATACCCCTTTCTTGCTAATGTAACGGATATCGATTCCTTTGATGCGGGCATGAAGAATCTAATGAAGACAGCCAGTCCATACTATCAAATGCTTGGATGTATGAATAAAGCTACCGAGACAACAACGATACCCTATGCACGTTATTCTTTATCATTTTTATGTGCATCCTTGATCCAAGATAATTTATATTCACTTCCTTGCAACTATCAAAATAATTTAAATCCACCACCATTATGTCAAAGTACCTGTTATGAATATATTTCAAGCGTTGGAGATATCACATCAAACCCTGATGTCTGTCCTAATCAATTAGAACAACAAAGTCAATTAGAAAATTTGAATTCAAGGTGTATATATTGGTCAGGGTTAAATGGAACTGTAAATTGTATTTTGGGTGTAGCAAACGAGCCAGAGAATTGTGGATTTCAGTTATTATCTGATGGATGTGAATATTGCGATAAATACAGTAAAGACTCTTGCTGTAGTTCATTACGTGGATGTAAAGCATTATCTGTTGGTGCAATTATCGGTATCATTATTGGTTGTTTAGCGTTTGCTTCTATTGTAGGTGCCATCATCTTTTATTTTCGTTGCAGAAATAGGAGATCAAAGAATGGCGTATCTTATACAAATACTGGTTTTAGTATGAAGACAAAGGTTGAAAATCAAAATGATAGTGCAAGTGCTTTAGGTTACGAATCATTAGGTTCACAAGGTGTACTTGTTTCACCTCAACAACATCACTTGTTATTTAATAAACCAACTATAAACACAACTGATTTATTAAACACATCAACACAATCACAACCACCGTTATTACCGCCACCATCATTATTACAACAACAATTAGAAGAATTTTATCAAGTAAAGCATCCTTATCCACCACAAATGGGAGATGAATTAGGATTACACGTAGGAGATATTGTTTGTGTAGCAATGAACTTTGATGATGGTTGGGCGCTTGGTTTTAACGTAACTACTGGTTTAAAGGGTGTATTTCCAATTGTATGTGTTTCACCTGCACCTGAAGAATTGCTGGAACAATTACTTTATGATCAACCAACAAATAAAACACTGGTAGAGGATGGTTCATTAGAGCATTTAAATATGCAACAAATTTGTGAAAACCTAAGAAGATCAATGAGTGCTTCTTCAAAGAGAACAATTCATACTTTACCAACATCGGAATTAACTCAACATAGTAATATACCTAGAAGAACTGCTAGTATGATGCGAAATTCATATGATTATCGTGAAAGTGATTCACCTACTTCTCCAACTTTAAATACTCCTTTATTTGATGTCAACATATTACAGCATCAAGCAAATCAACCAAGCCCATTATCACAACCAGAACCTGCGTTATTTCAACCTATCGAAACTTATGAAATGCATCGAAAACGTGAATCTAAACTTGAAGAATAAAAAAAACACACACACACACATTTACACATTTACTAAACAAATAAAAAAATAAATAAAAATTTACAATAAACAGTTTTTGGGGTGCATTTAAGAAAAAAAAAGGGGTGTCATTAGGATAGGTATTTTTGTACAGAAAAAATAAAAAAATATATTCTGCGTGTTTCTCTTTCCTTCTATATTATGAAAGCTAATGAACGAACAAAGATGGACAGTATTTTTGACACTGAATCTAGTGATTCCTCCTCTCCATTTTGGACCCGACCTTCAGTAACCTCTGAACCTATTGAATATTCCGAAAATAAAGAGTCGCAAGGTATTTAAAAGAAAGCAAGTTAATATAATAACATACCGTTGTTTATATTTTATTTTAATAAGTAGAGCCTTATTATTTTATGCAAAATCCAGCGGGACGACTTGAAGAAGGATTAACCTTGACAAGTGATACAGTCAATAAACGTCACCAAACTAAAATCCTGCTTGTATCATTAGTTGAGTCTCTTTGTCAAACGTATGCAGATTCACCAGAATCAACACGAAAGATATTTTTTGAAATCAGCAAGACTTTACGCTCACTAGGGTTTATTGATAATGAATTTTACGATGAAGTAGCGGGAATGCGATTTACTTATCATAAAGCGTTTGATCATTTATTTCATACAGCTGTTCAAGTAGTAAGACAACAAGACCTTCGCTTACCAAATCAACCCAAATTAATTACACTAGATAATGAACCTACCACCACTAATTTAACCTATTCACTCTCCATTCAAAATTCAAGGTATCGAAATGACTTTGTACAAGGTAATATATTGGGTCGTGGAGGATTTGCTAGTGCTTGGCGAGCACGTAATAAACTAGATGACATTGAATATGCTATAAAAAAGATTAAATTACTGAATAATGATGAAGGCTACGACAAAATATTTAGAGAAATTAAAAATTTAGCGCGATTAGAACATCATAACGTGGTGCGATATTATTCGTCTTGGTTAGAATATGCATCTGATGAACAAGAAGATAATAGTGACAGTGAATATGATGAAGAAGATGCTTCCATTACTAGTTTAACTGATCACCACCAGCAAGAAGAAAATCCTTCTTTTATTTCATTTGAAAATGATGATGACACAACAAATGGAGAACAAGGTGGGTTTACTCTTTTTATTCAAATGCAACTTTGTCCTAGTAAGTTTATATGGTGTAACACGCGCCTTTTATTATTTTTTCTAACTGAGTTGTTTATTAAAGGCACTTTGCATGAATACCTTAAATATAGAAATCAACATCATCGTATTTATTTCGACCAACAACAAAATATTGAATTATTTAAACAAATTCTAGAAGGTGCTGCCTACATACATCAAGAAGGTTTAATTCATCGTGATTTAAAGCCAAGTAACATTTTCTTATCAAAGAGACATCACGACAATGAACCCATGATACCAAAAATTGGTGATTTCGGGTTAGCTGCTAATGTACTCGACGATGCACGGGAAGAATATGATGTATACGTATCTTCTACTACTACTGAAAGTGATCATACAAGTGCCATCAATTTATTTAATACTATCACTTCTTCTTCTTCCGCTTCCTCTTCCTCTTCAGTCTTTGTATCGCGTCATGATAGTGTAGATTCAATTGTATCAAATCTATCGTCGCGTCCAAAACTTACTCGAACTAGAACAAGTGGCGTTGGAACTCGAACCGTAAGTGCTACATTGTGTACATATAAATACATTTACTTTGTATTTATTTATTTTATTTTGTATAATAGTATGCTGCACCTGAACAGATGGCTATACCTTCTTTACTCTACGACGAAAAAGCAGATATTTATTCACTTGGTATCATACTTTTTGAACTTTACCAACCATTTGACACTGCCATGGAACGAGCAGAATCCATCGACCGTTTAAAAAAGGGTGTATTACCACCTCATTTTATTGAAACATACCCTGCACAATCTCAAATCATATTATCCATGATGAACGTCAATCCCTGCTTACGTCCTACAGCACTGGAGATATTAAACCACGAATTGTTTCAACAGCTAGAGTATGAACCAGAACAGTCAAGTCTAGTACATGATCGTGAAATGGCTGAGATGCGTGATAGGTTTGCTCAGATGAAGAGCGAAAAGGAAGACCTTCAAAGACGTCTGGATGAGCTTGAGTCAAAGTTGAAAGATCGTAGCGTTGATCAAGTGAAAAGGAACGACAATAAGGCTGATGTAATGGGACGACATATATCAAAGATTCTGTTTACTTCCTAATCTACCTCTTCTCTAACATGCACTTTTTTCTTCTTTTTGTAAATACATATACCACCCCACTCTCTCTATCTCTTTTTAAAATATATAAACGTTTTTTTTTTTTTTTTTCGAAATGATGCCGCAAGGAAAAAAGAAGAAAAAGGGGGGAGTCAAATAATACTTGTTGATGCTAACTAAAGACATCAGTTTTTTTTAACAGGTACAGTAGCGGCTCTATTTAAAGGTGGCCGAAATGCGTGCAGTGGGATACATGAGCTAAAATAATCACTCACGTAAGAAATCACTGCTAAAATTAACAGTTATAATAAATATTGGTTTTTATTTTTTAAAGAAACAGGAAACGCTTTTTGGACCCACGTTATTTAATACAAATCTGTTGTTTTAAATATGTCTTTGATAAAAGAAATTAAAATCTAACTTTTTTGTTTTTTTTCGATTTTCATTTTTGGGGGTCAACCTTTTTGTGTTTTTGTAGTTATTTTATAATTACTTTTAATTCAATTTTTTTTTATCTTTGTGGAAAAAACATAGATAGTATAGAGCTCGTTTAAACGCTTCTAATCCATTTTAAATCATACTTTTCGACCTTTTTTTTGCGTAAAAAAATACACTTTTTTAGTGTAACATCGTGTAACCATTTTCAGAGCTTCGCGATTATCTGAAATGTAGTTTTTTATTGCCGTGTTTGGTTATAGCACGGAATGTAGATATTTAAAAACTATATATTGGATGTTCATAAATAAAAGTGCTACATATTTGATCACCCCTCAGTATCTCGCATAACTGCTACCACCTGGCGTAAATTCTGGAAAACAAAATTGACGTTTAAAGCCAAAAATATATGGTATAAACTAATGCACAACAAAATAAATACTCGTGTAGTCACCCACCGGCTAATGCCCGATATCGTCCAATCTCCTTTATGTCCACTCTGCACTACCGAATCGTTTCAACATCCTGAACACATGTTTATCAATTGCCAAAGGATATGGCAAATATGGAAAATATCCTTTCAATATCTTTTTCCTCGCCAACCTCAACTACACCTCCTCTCAGCTAAACAAGTCTCGTCTATTCTGTATACTTTCAGATTCCCGAAATTTTTTGAATCAAATTTGCCGCCCGCCTTTTTGTTTGGATCAATTCTCGAAGCTATTTGGATTCATTACTGGCGTTTCGTGTTCGATGAGATCCCTTTCATCCCGAATCAAGTCGTATGTACGGCCATCAAAATTTACCATCAATACACTGATCAAATCAACTTGGATTCGCCAACCTTAATCCCTTAACTACTCAATCTCCTTCACACCCACTAATACCTTAAATAATTTCTCAGTCAAAAGTCATACGATGTTACTGCTTTCTTCCACTTTTCCACTGCACATCCCTCTTTTGACATGTGACTTTTAATAATCTAATAATAAAAATTGGATTTATACAAAAAAAAAAAGTGCTACATCAAAACTGGGCCAGAAAACACGCTTTAAAGAAATCGTTATTTTAAGAACC
Organism: Helicostylum pulchrum; assembly: GCA_025677825.1. NCBI lineage: Eukaryota > Fungi > Mucoromycota > Mucoromycetes > Mucorales > Mucoraceae > Helicostylum > Helicostylum pulchrum. The sequence goes on along the minus strand of JAIXMO010000001.1, from coordinate 1,049,965 downwards.
GCTTAACTCAAATTTAAGCGTCTAAAACAGTGATTACTCGGTCAGTATTTTTTGTAAAAATATAACTTTAAATGTATTAGATGCGACTAAAAGAGTTCTTTATTATCATTGTTTTTTCCACAAATAAAAAAAGTAGATATCGAGTAATTTTAAAATAACCACAAAAACACAAAAGGGGTTGACCCTCCAAAATGGCCAAAAATAATTAAAAATCATCGACTGAAGAAAAAAACAAAAAACCGAGAAAAATATAAAAAACATGCAGTTTTCAATTTTTTTTATTAAAGAAAACATTCTAAAGAGTAACTTTCACAAAGTAACTTGGATAAAAGAATTATTTACTGATGTCTAATCATACAATGAAAATATCTCTTTTCGATCACCGAAAAATGACCTTTTTTAGAAGTTACTTCTAAACCTTCACTTTAAAACAAGCGTTTTTAAGAGAATAACGAATGATCAATAATGAATTATAATAGTTTAAATAGCTCTTGAACTAACCCAAGCTATTGTACAAAAAAATATGCTGTGTATCGTTTTCTGCAAGAGCCCAAACATTAAAATTATGTTTTATTCAATTAATTTTTTTATTGATGGCAATTAAAATAGTACAAAGCTATTTATTAGAATACCACATAACAGTGTATTTAAAAACTGCTAGCTATGATATATAGGACTTAAAGATATCTTTGTGTTCACTATATTTCGCTTACACTGCATTCCTTTCCAATCTTTCATCATTTAGCAACAGTCTGTATTTAATTACTTTTCCTAGTTAAATTTCCAAAGATTCACTGCTGATACGCACTCCGTTCAAGTATATGTTACTGTCCTCTCTCTATCAGTTTGATTGTTATCTCTTTGTTTTAGTAATATCCATTTGATTGTACACTTTTGAAGACTAGACGCTTTTATATAAATTAAATAAGACTTTTTTTTATTATCTGTGAATTTGGATTCCACCCTTAAATCGAATAGTAGTGATAGAGGTGTTAAAGCCGGGGGACTGAAGATGTTCTGGAGAAATCCACCCTTAAATCGATCCTACCTTTAAATCAGGCCACCCCTAAATAGGGCCGCTACTGTACCCCTTCACATCGCACACTGTACTTTTTTCACTGCGAAAATAAAATGAAATGACCTTTTTCACTTAGTACTTCCATCGTGCCGTATATATCTTAATAGGCCATGAGAGGGAAATGGACTGATTTATTTTGTTTGTACAATGTTGTTAACATAATATCATGTTTATACATATAAATAGGCACTACGCAAAAAAAAAAAAAAAAAAAAAAAAAAAGAACGTTCGTATAGTAGACGCTCTGTGCATGAAACTTTTTTTCTAGATTATTTTTAAAAAAGATGGATAAAAAAAAACGCGTTTTTATTTAATTTTTTAAGCGGCAGTAACTATTTTATGAGTGGCGGTCCATTGGTAATAATACAACAAGGCAATGGTAGGTTGACCAACCACACAAAAGACGATCCAAAAGATAGTGTTACCAAGCGCAGTACCTTTGCCTCTCCACTTTTCCAAAGGATGGGTGATTGCAATTAAAGGGATTTGACCGAGCATACCAAAAAAGGCAAAACCAGTAATGGAATGAGTTGGAATACCAACTAAAACTTCGTGCAATACAGCGGAGACGAAAAAGACGATTAATTGACAAGCAGCGGGGGGTACACCACGTTGAACAGCAGGAATATAAACGTGTCTTTTAAAGAAGAGATAAACGGGTCGGTTCCAGAGACGCCAATAAGTAGCCAAATTACCCGAGTTCCACCAAGCCAAATAAAACGTTCTATCTCCAAATCTTAATACTTCACTTAGGGCGTTTAAAAATGCATGAAATAAAGCGTAAAACATCAATAACCAAATCACCACAGCTGTAGTAGATAGTTTCAAGACACGTTCAACAATAGTAACAAAATTCTTTTCTTCCAGTGCTTTAATTGAGTTTGCTAAAGTAGGTTTGGCATATTGTTCTGTTAAAACGTACATCATCACAAGACACGTAATTAACTCTCCAACACGTTTCATAAAGAATGTTTTACGGAATTTAGGTGACCGAGGGTAAGAAGGTTGATAACATAACGTAGGTGCGAAAAAAAAGTATAACAAGTTCTTTGCATTTACGTTATTGGGATAAGCAACATCTGGTGTATAAAAGTCTTCAGTTTTACCACACACAAATGCGTCTCTTAACTCGTTATTTACCAAAGCAAATGATGTCAATTTTAAAAACGTAATTAAACAAATCACCAGCAAGCCAGAACCAACTATTGTATATATATAAAAAAAGGTTAAAACTAACTAAAAATTGATTTTCTATCTAAAACTTACCCATGGGATGATAGATTTGAGTGTAAGTAATATACGAGGGAAAAGTTAATAGAAAGATGAGATGTGATACATGAGTAAGTGCAACGACACGTTCCAAGATGGACAACTTTTTTAAGAAATCAGGTTTAGCGTCCTTGGCATGAATAGCTAATTTACCCATACCATATTCAACTACAAGTGAGATGGTTAAACTGAGTGGCACACACAGCCAAGCAAAAAAGAAGAGACCATAATCTCTATAGGGTATATAACTATGAGGGATTCCAATCAAAAGACCATATTTCATCCAATTTTCAATCACTAATCTAATGTTACTGGCACCCAACACAAGCACTAAATATATAAATATTAATAAAAAAATAAAGCATTCTGCTGCTGTAAAAAGTACATACTTCCAAGTCTCAAGAAACCACTATAGTTCTCTGGTGGTGCTTCTTTTGATAGAACAGATGCTTTTGTGAGTGTATGAATAGGTAATGTATGTGAATAGCCTTGATATACATGCTTTTTTTTCTCCTCCTTTTCTTCTTGTATTATTGAAACTCTTTTACTTGTCAAGTGTAAGTCTCTTCTTTGTCTTGAGTCTGATTGATCATCCTCACTATCCGTTACTACCTTTAAAGGTTTCCTTCTTATACTTGTCATTTACTATTGATCTTTTTTTTTTACAATTACAAATGAGAGAAAAGCAAAGAAGAAAAAAAAGCCCTTTTTCTCGTTCTCGCTTCCCTTTATAAATAAAAATATTTTACCTTATTTGAAACGCCGTGTTTACTTATAATCACATGTGTTTCAAATGTTGTTATCTTTTTTTTAACAATTTCTCTCTCTGTAGTTGCTGTGGTTATGATTTCCTTGGCAATTTTGTACTCTTTCAGATCGAAAAAGGTGTCGGGACATCGGAAGACAACAATCTTTGCGATCTGGCGGGTTAAAAAGTAATCCGCCAAGTAAATAGAACCTGTTTAAATTTTACATATACTGGTTTGAATGATTATAGTTTTTTATATGAAAGGTGACATAGTATAATCTAACACAAGATATTTAGGTCAGACTGTTAACGAAGGTAGTTCTCGTTTGTAAGCAGTATACTGCGTTAGCGTAATTATCGACGGTATCGACTCGAATAGAATATAGTAGATCTTATGCAGTTAAAAGATATCGCTGGGACTACATATACCGGGATCTACTTGGCTTGCGCAGGAAACTTTTTCACATGTGTGTGAGCGCAAAAAAAGATTGAATAAAATATTAACACCCCGGCATATTGTGGTTTTTTTTTTCTCTTTTTGTTGTAAACAGTTTGAATCATGCTTAGACAAATTACACGTCGTACATACAGTTCTTTAAATAGAGCAGGACCTATTCCTATCGGTAATAAAGCGCAACAAAAGGAAATGCTCGACTTAATTCGCAAGAAGCAAGAGAGTAACGCCAGTAGCAATGGTACTGATTTACATCAAGATGCCCCGAAAAAGCTCACACCTGAATTCAGTGGTGATGTTAACCCAAAAACTGGTGAAGTAAATGGCCCAAAAAATGAACCTGTCAAACATAACGATTGGAGTTTTGGAGGAAGAGTAACAGATTTTTAAATAAATAAAAAAGGGTATTATATGTGTATTTTATTATAAAGATTTCTTTAATTTAGCTTGTCTTGCCTTCTTTCGTTGATGATATTGCTTACGATAAGACTCAAAGCCTTCTTGAAATTGCTTGGGTATTTTTGATAAAAAGCTTAAACCACCTGATGATTTTCCTTGTCTGTTAAATTCTAGATTAAATGCTTGTAAAGCATTATTACAATGAGGTACAAATCTAGTATAATAATGAGTTTTTTTTTGTTCTTTATATCACAAGAATTGCTTACTTTTGTGCGTATACAATCTTTTCCGAGTACATTCCCGATCGATAAAAGAACACAAGTCCTCCTGCAACTGCCAACAAAGCAACTGTATTGATCAAGTGGAACATGAAAACCTAAAAAGAAAACAAAATAATCAATTAAATATACACACAAATATAGCTGTAATAAACTTTTTTTTTTTTACCTTGCTTGGGTCAAGAAATACAGCATAAAAGAAATATGTTAAAATGATGAATAGACTAACCAATAAACCTATTTTAGTTTTAGTTTTATTTGAATTATACTAGTATTATTATTTTTTCTTTTATTTTACTCTCGTATTTTCTCTTTCTTTTTACAAGTCTTGTCATATTTCCACGTAATCGTTCTTCGAAAATAACTAAATCTCTATAAGTAGCTTGGTTGTTCGTACGAGCATGTTGTCCATCTTTATTTAGTGCGCTCATCTTTAACTTATAAAAAAAAATTAAGTGTAAAAAATTAAAAAAAAAAAAGGTTTAAAATGACCGAAAAGTGATGTATTTGTGTGTTAAACTACCGCTCTGCAGCTGCAAAATTTGTTTTTTTCTTTAGTTGTTGTCATCATGACGTATAGGGAGATTTGTTTGCATATAATATAAATACACGTAAACCCATACATTTTTTTCTTTTTCTTTTTTATATAATTATTACAATTAAAATAACCTCACACACAAAAATGTCCTTCTTAACCAAGTCTACTCTCTTTGCCGCTATTGGTCGTTCCACTGCTGTTTCCAAGCCCATCTGTGTCCCCGCGGCCTCTCTTCACCTTTCATCTGTTCTCTACCGTGAATCCGTCGTAGATAAGGCTAAACACGTTGCAGAAGACGTGAACAAGGGAGTCGGTAAGAAAGTTAGCAATGCTATTAACGAAGCTGAAAAGGTCACCAATGCTGCTACACACAAGACCGAAGAATTAAAAGAAAACGTAACCCAACACGTCGCTTCCGTCAATAAGGATTTTGGTAACAAGGTGAGTCACGTCATGGATGACGCTGAAAATGTAGCTGAAACTGCTTCAAAGAAATCACAAGAATTAAAGAGAGACGCTTCTCAAAAGACACAAGAATTAAAGAAGGAAGCCGAAAACGTCAAGCATAAGGTTCCCTCTGAAAAGACCATCATCGAATCTGTAAAGGAAGGTGTCAAGACTGTTGAAAATATCGTTGAAAAGACCAAAGAAGCTGTAGGTTTAGGTGCTAAGAAATCTGGACATTCTGTTGATGAACTCAAGGATGAAGCTAAATTAGGCGCTAAAAAGGCAGCAAACTACGTCGATGAGACTAGAGAAAAGGCTTCTAAAGAAATCAAGCACAAGTTTTAAAACTGTTTAACCAATTTGTATATACAACAATAAATATATTTTTTCCTTTGTATATTTTTTTTATTTTATTTTATTCTGTTTCATATTGAACTACAATAGCTTCTTCTACATAAGCAACATCTTCTAAATTTCCAGGATGACAATCCTTTTGACACACAAAAACGAGTATCGTACCAAATTCCATACCTACATTCCAACTATCCAAAACTGCCTTCGTATCAATATTCTTTGCTTTTCCACTTAAATTCTCAACATTTTGTTCTCTTGTAGCATATTCAGTTGTAGGTAAAATGGATAAAATATTAGGCATAAGTTGAAATTCAAATACGCGAGGACCATTACAGTGTTTACAATGACTAGCAATCAATTGTTGTTGTTGTTGACTTAGCGAAGAATAAAATAAGGGTTGACCACTAAACCCATATCGCACACATTGAGAAGGTGAGCATTCAACTCTTTCTGTAAACTTTTTAAACTGTTTATCAACACCTCTAGGTAAATGCTGCTTTTCGTATGTTTCGCCTTGCCATGTTTCTCCTCCTTCATCTACTTCCATTAATAATTCCTTTTCCATGTCTAAATACTCTTTATATCGACTCATATCAATTCCCATATTGTCGTAATTATCCGTTCTTTCTTCATCAATATAAAGGTACTGTCCAGGAAATTGTGGTAATTGTGTTGTGTCTATAATAGGATCAGATACAATATTCAACTGCTGCATCTTATCAATGAGGGTATTATCTTCCTTCTTCTTTCCAACAATAGACGCCGCTGTAGGTTTCATACCGAATCCTGTTGTAGTGGCTGGTTTCATACCAAATCCTGTTGTTGCAGGCTTCATACCAAATCCTGTAGTCGTTGTTGGCTTCATTCCAAAGCCACCGCCTGTATTATTGGCATTACCAAACGATCCAGCTGAATTACCCCATAAATCACCCAACTGAAATTTCTGGTTATTAGCTGCTGCCACAGCTGCCTTTTTCTTTTCTTCTTTTTTACGTTTTTCCTCTTCCTTTTGACGTTGTGCTTTTAAATAAGTTTGATCAACTACCTGAGACCGAACAACTGAAAAACTATGTAAAATCGTTAGTTACTCAAACAAAAACCCTCTCTCTTCTCTTTTATTTACCTTCCCTCCTTTCTCATACAAGAACGTTTATTGCAGCCCCATACATAAAGTACTCTGTGGTAAGGTGAATCAGGTAATGGTACATAACTTTGAAAGATCAAGTACATGCTGTCTCCACAGACACGACACTGACATACTTTAGAAGAAGGTGGTGTTTTAGGATCGAGCCACACCTACAATAGTAAGGTAAAAAAAAAACCAGGAGAGCTTAATAAAATAGCCTTTTTTTTTTTTTACAGTAACTGCTTCAACTTACTGGTAAACCGCCAAGTTTGGTGATATAAGCATCGTTATCCAACTCAATTTCTCCATCGGGAATACCGAGAAGTACAGGTGCTTCTTTCTTGATTTGCTTTTTATTAGACATTGCTTAAAGAAAGATAACCTTTTTTTTTTTTTTTTTTTTTTTTCTCTTTGAACGTATAAAACTGTCACAATGACAGTAATAAGACATCATAAAACAAAAAAGCCAAAAAGGGAGTATACATATTAAAATTTTATTTATTAAATTTTATTTATTATTATTCCCTGGGAGGAAGACAAGGATCAGGATCTTGAGTGGTGCAGATGTTTCCCATAATAGTGATTAAAGTAGTAGTGTAAAATTTAATTGTAGTTAAAAAAGCAAAACAATTTAAGTTACTCTTTCAAACGGGACTATTTATAAGCAAAAAAAAAAAAAAAAAAAAAACCACAAAGAATCATAATACGGACAACATAAATACTAGAACAATGCAAGTTCTTTATTTTAAATTTTAGCAGCTGACCCAAAAACAATTTTCGCTTCTTCAAGCACAAGACTCGTATTAATAGGAATCAACTCTTGAGTGAATTCACGTACACAACACCAACGATTGGCAACAAATACATCTTGTTCCGCTCCTTCGATGTTATTAGCTACATCAAAAGCAGCTTGTTCGATAAGCAAAGCGCCCGCAAGTGTTCGGCCTAACGCAAACGTCAATTGTCGAGCATTCGATTCCATTTCGATTTTGCTAGTGGTTGCCTTGACAAACTGTTTAATATTATCTAATGCAATCTCAACAGACTTTGCTGCTTCTGATAATTTTGAACTTGTTTGAACTGACCGATTAATTTTTTCTTTAATCATCTAAATAATAATCCAAGTAAATAAAAAATAAAAAAAATAGTAGTACATCGAATGATTTGCACTTACGTTTTCAAAGGTAACAAGACACTGCCCCTTTGTCTCCTTCATAACACGAACAACATCCATAGACAATACATTAGTTGTTCCTTCCCAAATAGTATTTACTTGAGCATCACGAAGCTGACGTCCAATACCGACGTCTTCCATGTACCCTTGTCCACCCAGAGCTTCCATGGCTTCACTACACGCATTAACACCGATCTTGCACACATACGCTTTCGCAATCGGTGTCAAGAAACGAAGAATAGCTGCATCTCCCTCACTTTGCTCAACACATTCCGTACGACCTAACAACTCTACGCAGTAGAAAGAAATCTGTGCTCCTGCGCGGAAAATAAGCTCTAATTCGGCAAGTGTTGTAATATGAAGAGGTGTTTTATCCAACGTGTTATTAAACGCATGACGTTTATACGCAAAGTCTTTTGCAATAGCGAGGCATCGGCGAAGAGCACATACGACCCCCAAACAAGCATAGATACGTGTAATGTTAAGAATGGAAGCGATACCAGGTACACCACGACCAGGATTTCCAAGCTTTTGTTTTTGTGTGAGTGGATTATTAAAAAAAAATGTATATAAATTTTACCATTTTAGCTTTCATTCCACTTAATTGAAGTTCAGCAGTAGGTAAACCTTTCGTACCATACTTGTTCTTTAAGCGATGCACTCTTACACCGTTTAATTGACCGTCAGGTTGTCTCATTTCAGCAACGTAAAGTGAAAGACCTTTACTGCCTGTACGAACAGTACCGTCTTTAGGGTCGATGGTTCTTGCCAACAACATGGTTAAATCTGCAGTAGTGGCACTAGAGAACCACTTGAATCCTGAAATAGACCATGTTGATCCTTCAGTTAATTCCGCTTGGGTTTCTGACTGTCCAACATCACTGCCACCAGGGCGCTCTGTCATCCATTGTCCACTTGTCCAAAATTTTCTGGGATCTCGGCTATCATAAATATTATTTTTTTAAAAAAGGTTCATTTGATTCAAGTAAAAAGGGTGTTACCTTGTCAGTCGAGTATAGTAAGTGTTTTTCATTTCTTCTGTTCCTAATATTTCAATTACACGAGCAGCACCATCTACACAAAAAAAAATTAAAATATGTATCTATATTATAGTAGTCTCTTTATATTTACCTGTCATAGATAAAGGACAAGAATACATGGCAGAAGAAGGCATATAAAGGTACTGCTTTGCGAATTGATAAATACGAGAATACTGGCCATATTTTCTCTCGTACGCAATGGCAATCAAACTAAATAAAAAATAAATTATTACCATGCGATACATCGAAAAAAAAAACCCTTAAGTTTACCCTTCTTCAGCAGCTACATCATTTAACTCTTTCCACCCTTGCGCTGTTGAAATTTCATCTACTCTTCTGCACCAAGCATCATACTGCTTTAATTGAGGATGATTATTAGGTGTATCTACATTATCACCCATCACAAGAATATCTAATTGAATAAAAGTGTTAAATTTCCATCTAAGAAAAAGTTACCGTGTGTACCTTTAGTTACTCGATCACCAAATCGAGAGAGATCAGGTTCAATTTCAGCCAATACAGAAGCAGGCAAACTTTTTTTTAAAATGTTTTTAAATACAATGTCATCCTCGTATTGATTTTTCAAGTGTGGTGGTTCCTATTGTATGTATCAGTATCGTATGTGTGTGTATAACTCGTGTTATTATACTTGAAGAAATCCAGTATCAGAAGTAGCTGTAGGAAAAGGTTTTTGAGTATTCATTTTTAAAAAAAAGAAAGAAAAAAGAAAGTAGGGGTGGGAAAAGAGAGAAAGAAACGTAAGAACGGGATTAAATACGTTTATTCTTTTTGACACATGGCTAAATTATCAAGTAAGTATTCCCACCCTGTAATATAGCCTCCGATTGAAATAGTTTTTTGTAATCCCAAAGGTATTGGACTCTGTGTGGGTATTTGGCTTGTATATTATACAGAATCCTTCTTTCTTGATGATTTCATCTGCCTTCTCTTCACCATAAAACATCGAGCTTATAGAATCCGTTACAGTACCTCCTTAAACAAGGTACTCGTTCATCTCTCTATTTGTCATACCGCCTTTAACACAATAAAACAAAATAATGCATAAAGTAACTGAGGGGTAAAGTTTTTAACCGCTTACTCAAGCGTATATCTCGGAGTTTTTACACGTGAGAATTGTGCTATATCTAGGTAACATACTTGGGTCATCTGCCAAAACAACTCTGTTTTCATATATATATACAGCATAATAATACCAAGACATAAAGACCATATCACACCGTAAAGTTTCAAGAAATCTATTATAATACTTAAGAAGCCTGACCAGCTGAAACATCATTACGAATCTACATATATTACTTCATAAGTATGTTTTCGCATTGATCTTAATATATTACGTGGGGGAATACTGTAACTAGCCTATTTTCTTTACTCTGTAAAATTCTTACCGCTTTTGTATCGTATTATGCTGCATATACAACGAGTACTAAATCTTTAATATAACAATGTATATTATTACATAAGATAGGCGTTAACGAAATCTGGTAAAAACTATTTTTTTTCAAAATAGATATCTTGTAAACAGCAGCAGAATATCATAATATCGAAGCCACCAACACTTTAAATAAAGTGCTTACGTGTCAGTAGTTTGAGAGAAAAATGATACTAATTAGTAACTTTTTAGGCGTGAACCTTTTGAAATTTAACTAGGAAAAGTAGTTGAATACAGACTGTGGCTAAATGTTGCAAGATTGGAAAGGAATGCAGTGTAAGCCAAAAAAAGTGAACGCAAAAATACCTTTTAGTCCTATATACCATAACTAGCAGTTTTTAAATACATTGTTATGTGGTACTCCAATAAATAGCTTTGTACTATTTTAATTGACATCAATAAAAAAATTATTAGAATCTAATATAATTTTAATGTTTGAGCTCTTGCAGAAAACGATACACAGCATATTTTTTTGTAAAATATCTTGGGTGAGTTCAAGAACCGCTTCAAGTGTTATAATCCATTATTGTTCACTCATTATCATGTTAAAAACGCGTCTTTTGAAGTGAAGGTTTAGAAGTAACTTCTAAAAAAGGTCATTTTTCGGTGGTCGAAAAGAGATATTTTCATTATATGATTAGACATCAGTAAATAATTCTTTTACCTAAGTTACTTTGTGAAAGTTACTTTTTAGAATGTTTTTTTTATATTTTTCTCGATTTTTTGTTTTTTTCTTCAGTCGATGATTTTTGATCACTTTTGGTCATTTTGGGCGGTCAACCCCTTTTGTGTTTTTGTGGTTATTTTAAGATTACTCGATATCTACTTTTTTTATTTGTGGAAAAAACAATGATAATAAAGATCCCTTTTAGGCGCATCTAATACATTTAAAATTATATTTTTACAAAAAATACTGACCGAGTAATCACTGTTTTAGACGTTTTTTTTTTTTTTTTGCTTAAATTTGAGTTAAGCGGTCCTTAAAATGAGCATTTCTTTAAAGTGCGTTTTATCGTTCAATTTTAGTTGTAGCACTTTTATTTATACACATCCAATATATAGTTTTTAGATATCTACATTCGATTCTATAACCAAACACGGTAATAAAAAACTACATTTTACGTAATTGCGAAGCTCAGAAAATGGTTACACGATGTTACACTAAAAAAGTGTATTTTTTTTCCCAAAAAAAAAGTTTAAAACAGCGATTACTCTTTCATTTTTTGCATTAAAAATATCATTTGAAATGGATTAGAAGCGTCTAAATGAGTTTTATACTATGCATGTTCTGTTCACAAAGATAGGCAAGTTAGATCAGGAGTAATTGTGAAATAAAATCAAAAACACAAAAAGGGTTGACCCCCAAAAATGAAAATCGAAAAAAAAACAAAAAAGATTGTTTTTAATTTTTTTTATCGAAGATATAGTTAAAAAAACAACTTGGTACTATAGAACTTGGTTCCAAAAAGCGTTTAAAAAATAAAAACCAATATTTACTATAGCTGCTAATTTTAGCAGTGATTTCTTACGTGAGTGATTATTTTAGCTCAGGTATCTCAGTGAGCTTTTTTCTTTAGAAGTACTTATTCACTATTCGATATAAAGGTATGTTCGATTTAAGGATTTCGGCTGCCCGTAAATAGAGCTACTGTATTATCTACCACAAAACAATTTTAAGACTTATACTTTTATTATATTCTTCAATCTAAATATGGTATACTGTGCGGGTAAATCAACTATTTGAGACACGATCGAATATTAATTTCAAAGGAAATGTAGACAATGGTTATGAGTAATACTTACATTGGGATGTTCAAATTAATTATTATTGAAGATGAAAGAATAATTAAAAAGTTAGTGTCGTCAAAAAAAAAAGAAAAAAAAAAGTCATCATTACCTTCTTAAGTATTACTTTGGGAAAGCGGGCCTAGAAGCGTTTCGTTTAAGGAAAGCAACGGCAGTGTTTTTAAATCTTTCAGTTTTAGATTGACTGGTGTTTGGATCGAAAGAAGGGAAAGCGATATCAAGGATTAAACTAGCTGCGCCAGACAAACCAATGGCAAGAGCGGAGACTGCATCCCTAGCTTTGTGAGTAGCAGATAATTTTTGAAGCAGGCATTTTTTGTTGTTGCAAACAAACGTCCCTTTGATGGAGCGTAGAGATACTTTGCCATTTTTTGATACGACCGTTTTTAATGGATGGTCTAATTTTCCGTAGCAGAACAAACATGTCTGTAACGTATTATGCTCGTTTGTGATACAAACGGAAGTATAGCGACTGTGTATAACAGGTTTCCATTTACCACCATATTTAATATGCCCTTTAATGTTACTACCAACTCCATAGCCACGATCTCCAATAAACATGATTGATTTCGACTTGTTTCCAATGAATTTGCGCTCTTCCGAACATACGCGATCTTTTGTACTTCTTCACAGATCCACTAGCTATGCTGTTGTTTATTTCAGTGTCACTAATAGCGCCCTTCTCAATTATTTGCTGTTATAGGCATGTCTGTTTTAATTGAGCCACGCTTCCAAAGTACATCTTTTTACCCTGTAGATCATTTCCTTGTCCAGAGTACTGTGAGGGTATTATTTTCCACCAAGACCCGTCACAGTTCCAAATCTCTTTAAATTTCAGTCGAGGTTAATTACTTTTTTAGATTTAAAAAAATGCTTTTTTTGCATTATTTAGTGATAAAAAGTAAAAGGGAATATGTATGTACATTTTTTTTTTTATTAAATTTAAGAGAAAAGATGTCTATGCGCTAGTTTTTGTTGGCAATCTTCTGTTTTCATTCTTGGATTATAGAAAAGATTGGTTGTTTAAGTGATTCGTATGGCCAACTTCGAGAAAAAATAAATTTGCAAACTGCATCCCTAAAGCATTTTGACTGCGGCAAAGCATAGCATGACTAAGAAGAAAACAGAACCTATCTCTTGAGCTGCGACAATCATTTTTTCCAGTCATGAAATATCCACTTATTTCTTGAAGTTCCTTTCTTATATATATATCATTTAAACCGTTTTTACCACGATCAGCGAAGTAAACCTTCTGATTTTTTCCTTTTTTCTTGTCGAGAGTATCTAAAAAAAGTTGCTACTAAAGGACCTCTAGCTACACCATTGGGATTCCAACCTAGAGCCTTTTGGGTCTTACACAGATCCGATACAGCTTTAACATAAGCGTTGTAAGATTTTATTCCAAGCTGTAGAGGACTTCGGTCTGGCAATTTTCGACATTTACGACCACGCTTAGACACATGCTCCATCAAAAAGTAACTTAATTTTGAATCAAATACTGTTTGACCATCTTCAAAGTCTTGATCGTTACACCAAGCCTTTGATTTATATGTTAATATCATAGTTTAAAGATAGCTTGCTACTAAAAGAAAACTCACCTTCCATTCTTCCTGTTTAGCGGTGTATACCTTGATCGTGTTTACAAGACGATGTGACATACCTTGCGCTATAATCATCTGGTTACTGCGATGCATAGCTGAGCTGTTATCAACCATACGTTGAACACCTTCGTTATTAACCTCGACAGATGTACTTTTTTGACTATTGTTCATTATAGATACTCCGTATTTAAATATATAATCAAGTTAGTAAACATATTAAAGACATCTATGAGTTTGAGCCTTAGTATCTCAGCTTACAAGAAATAATTAAAACAATATCTGAAAGAATATAGCAAAGAGAAATATTTTAAGATGAAAAATATGTGTCTTTTTATAATGCGAATTATTAGTTAAAGAAGCACGTTTATTCATACCCAATACCCAATCGAAGGGATTCAAAATTAAAAACTTAAGCACTTTATCGGCTTTTTAGCTTTAATTTTTATTTCAGTCAGAGACTGGAAAAAAAATCCAGGTATTTTCGAGGAATTTTTCAAAAATTAGGCGTAAGACCAGAAAATGCTTTTTTTTATTTTATTTTTCCCTGCTAAATTTCAAGTCCAGCCAAAAATACTTCAGTCTGAGACTGGTCTGAGGAAGGATACACTGTCAAATCTGTAAGAAAAATTTCTCTGTAACGAAATTCAAACCGCACAAGAGAGCACATATTGCCGATTCTATCAACAAATTATTTGATAAGTATGAAATAGAGTGTCAAGCATCCCGATGTGTACCTTTACCTATTGCAAGTACATTTGCTAGGAAAGAAACTGTCATGGAAGATGATTCGACCAACGACTAGGATTTCGAAATGAAAGTTGCAGAGAGCATTGAACAACAATCTGTTCAATGTGCTAAAGTGGATGAACTTGAAGATAACTACGGCTTTGAATTGGAGGTTGATGACGATGAATCTTCTTTCAGAGAGATGGAACCAGTTGCCGAAGATGCTGCATTGATTGTAAACGATGAAAAAAGACAACAACCAGCCCGCTCGTAGACAAGTATATATCTTGAACGTTGCTAACTACGTCTTCAAATGGAACTTACACCTTTACAAATTAACCAATCCAAAACATGTATGCTGTGGAATCATTAAATAAAAAATAACGTCATTTTCGTTGTAATTCATCGTATTTTAGTCCTGTCGTATTCTTATTATTCCAATCTTGAATGAATTTCATTTGTTCCGTGAAAGTGATTACAATTTAATATTCCAATATGTCATTAGATTTGTCCAAATAGTCATGATATTCCATAAATAATACGCCTTGATGTTATCTAATTTATTTTTTGTTTTACATATTACTCGATAAATAAACAAACATTCGAGACTATTTTGGTATTGCAAGCAACTGCAAAGTGTATTTGTTTATATCCCCTTCTTTTGGACGATCAAACATCAAAAAAAAAAAAAAAAAGATGTCTGTACCTGAAGTAAAGTTTGATAGGTGTACAGCATTTGTTATTTTAATTGAAACTCTAAATTTCTTTAAAGTCTCGATCCATATTTATTCAAATTATTGTAAAGTTATCATTTTTTATTTATTTGTTTGTTTGCTTGTGCGTATAGATAATTACATAAAAGTTGAGGGGGGGGAGGGGGGATAAATGATATATTAATATATAGAGAAAAGAGGAAAGAAAAAAAATGTTTTTTTAAAAAAAGGGGGGGGGGGCGTCAGTACTTGTAT
Source organism: Helicostylum pulchrum (assembly GCA_025677825.1). Taxonomy (NCBI): domain Eukaryota; kingdom Fungi; phylum Mucoromycota; class Mucoromycetes; order Mucorales; family Mucoraceae; genus Helicostylum; species Helicostylum pulchrum. The sequence continues at coordinate 1,034,509 of JAIXMO010000001.1, read as the reverse complement.
TACTTCTTGATGTCATATCGTATGCAGAAAAGGGTGTATAATAAATAAATAATAAAAAGGGGGAGAGGTGTATAAGTTTTCGTCTATCATGATATAAATAGTGTTGTGTGTGTTGTATTAAATATTCGAGTCCTGCAAGAATATGTATATAAAAAAAATAATAATAAATAAAGAGCAAGTACTGCACAATTAGATTAAAAAAAAAAAGAAAAAAAGAAAAGAAAAAAAAAGTGTGTGTGTGTCTAGTAAATGGAACTAGTTACCATATCATCATCATCATCGTCATCATTCAACAAAGATAAATGCCTTCGAGTTGTAGGCCGTGGTGGTAACTGCCTGTAATAATTAAACTCGTCATCATCATCGTCAATATTATCTTCTTCCTCATCACTAAACCGGGGTTGATAATTGCTTGAACGTACAAAGTCGGAGGACCTTATATCATCATTGCTGCTGATATTACTTTCATCATAGGGCACGACTTCATCACTATCATTATAAGTAAAGTACCTGGTTCCTTGCTGCGGCAAAGTCTCACTATCCATTTGATTGTTTGTATCCAACAAGGTGATAGGAGGCATCGGGTCATTAAGACTGTATAATTCTGACGGAGGCGAATCCAACAAATTTTCTTCTCTGTTTGTATACGAATACCCTTCAAAGGCGCGATCCAAACTTTGACTTAGGATATAATCACTTCCAACCGGAGACAGTCTAGGTGTAAGACGCAAGAATTCACTATCGAAATGACTAAAATCTGTTTCTGAATAAAGGTTGGGTATGTACGGTGGTCTGATACGCTTTGTATAAATAAGGTTCCAGTCAATAAATTCGAAATAAGGGTCGGAACGAACACGGATGGCTCCATCGGAACCGGAACCTAAACGTCTATTAGGATCGCGTTTTAATAAACGCGCGATAAAATCTGCCGTTTCGATATCGATAAAGTCGGGAAACTGCAAACGATCACTTCGGATACGCCTGTACATGTCGTCTCTGTTCTCTGCCCAAAAGGGTGTAATACCTGTCAACATTTCAAACAATATGGTTCCCATACTCCAGTAATCGACTTGGTATGAATAAGGTTGCCCATTTAATATTTCTGGCGCTAAATATTCTGCTGTACCACAAAATGTGTCTGCACGCTGTTCTTCTAAACTTAATCCATCATAGAATTGTTTTGATAATCCAAAATCAGTTAATACCAAATGACCATCTGCAGTTAATAAGACATTTTCGGGTTTAAGATCTCTGTCATAATAAGTAAGTAGTGGTGTAAGCTTTTTAAATATTATTATTATACACACACGCTATTTTAAATCCTCTCTCTTTACCTGTAAAGTATACCTAATCGATGTAATTCTTGTATACCTAAAATTATTTCAGCGGTATAGAACCGACATCTGTCTGGGGGCAACATATGATTTATTCGTAATTGTGTTGCCAGATCACCTCCGACATGATAATCGAGTACAAGAAATAACTGGTTCATATCTTGAAAAGAGTAATGTAATTTAATCAAAAACGGGTGATGAATAGAAGCAATATCAGATAGAATTTGCTGTTCGGCCTTAATATGAATAATTTGACTTTGTTCGATTACGGCTCTTTTACTAATCGCTTTTAATGCTAATAGACGTGATGAATTACGATGTCGGACCAAAAGTACCTTATATAAATTATTTAAGGTTAGTTTTTTTTTTTTTTTGTGCTTCCCCCCCCCCCGGAATTAAAAGTGCTACACAATATGTCTTACTTTGCCCATACAGCCTCTGCCAATAACTTTAATCAGCTGGAAATCTTGTATTGTTACAGGTAAATCAGAAGCATTTGATAAACACGATGACAAGGTACTGGAAGGTGAATCGTTATGATGAGATGGAAATGATGTATAAGAAATAAATGATTCGACGGCATTTTCATTATTACTTGCAGCAGCAATAGCAGCAGCAGCAGCAGTTGATGTTGTTGTTGTTACGGTTTCAATATCGGGTGGCGGAGTAGTAGGGGTACAGGTAATAATGTCAGTAATAGTAGTAGTAGCGGGTGGTACTTGATCGTCGACAGCAAGATAAGATGCTTGTTGTACATAGGATTGAACAACTTGCTTTGGTATAACGTTATCTTCATCTCTTTGAGGTAAAAGAAATTCTTTAAACAGAGAACATGATTGAATGCTTATATCATTTACACAATGACGTAAGTATCTCTCAATATTATCTGAATTACTCTTTTGAGATGATTTATGAGAAAAACTATGTAATATCTTTCTAAAATTACTGCTACGCTTACTGTCGTTACTATTGACACTATTATTTCTATTTCTCATCATTTGTTGTTCCTGTTGCTGCTGCTTTTGTAACTTTGGTAGTGATATTTTACACTTTCTTGAATACTGTTTAATCTAAGTTTAAACACATTAGTTTTTTCCCTTCTTTTTTTTTTTTTAAACTGTAAATCTTTTATTTTTTTTTACTTTTTTACCCTTTTGTCAAATTCTTCAAAGTCTTCGTAAAATCGAATCAATACTAAATAACGTGTCGGCTCTTCCACAAGTAAAGTAAACACCTGGGATTTAAAATATATACGAAAAAAAAAATGAATTAAACAACCTCGAGCTTTCACACTCCATTTGATTATTCATGGGCTATGTTTCATAAAAATAAACAAGCACAGCAGTGGTATAATAAGGCACCACCTTCCTCTTCAAAATGTAACCTTTCTTTCCTTTTTTTTCTCTCTCTCCAAACTTTGTTTAAAAAATAATGCAACTTACGGATATTAAATGTTCTTTTGACTTTTCAACAGACTGGTACATCATGGTTGTTTCAATGACTCCAACGTAAGGTTGATTCACTTGTTGTCGCAAGTACTCCAAGTGTTTCTTCTTTTTATTAGTACTATACAACATTATTTTAAATTAAAATAAAGCACTTTAATTATATATAATTCAAAGAGATATGTATGTAATTAAAAAAAAAAAAAAAAAAAAAAAAAAAAGAGAAGAATAAACCGTATTAATAAAATAAATACCTAAAAAACTCGAAAAACCGGAGTTCTTAAAAAAAAGTGAAAGTATGACAAGCAGTTTTTTTTTATAATTTTTATTAATGTGCTTCGAAAATGGGATCGACTTTTTTTTATTTTATTTAGCACATTAAAATATTCTTTAGCGAGGCACTTGTCCTAAAAAAGGTTCCCTTATTTCCACGTCATGTTGGTGACACCATAAAAAAACATGCTTTTTTTATAACTATATACATCCTTCATTACATGTTTGTCCTGACTTGTTTTTAAAGTGTGCTAAAAAACAAGAATAATCACACTCTCTAGCGTACATCAATGCATTACATTACTTGTCCCCTTGAAGAAGAAGAAGAAGAAACATTCACTGCCGTCCGAAGCCTCGGAAGTAACAACATCTTTTACCAAACATAAATATTATTGCTGCAAATCGATTACCTAATTTACGACCAATAAAAAAAAAAAAAATTGTTTTTTTTTTGCGTGTAAAAAATGCATATAATGCGTGTAACGAAATAGTTTAACAAGAAAAAAAAAAAAAAAAAAAAGGTGACTCTTTTTTATATTCTGTTACGCGCGTCCAAATGCTTTTCCTAGTTGGCCAAATTAGGTAAACAGCAAAAAAGTATGTTTATATTTGATAAGAAGGAACTTTTATGGCGTTTTTTAAACCAATCTCATTTACAATGGATCAGCCTACCTAATGACTTGATTGGTACACACTTATCGGTTATTTAATTTCAAATAACAACCCCTCTCCTCCTCCCCTTTTATGTGAATGATTTATCGTGAGAAGTAGGTCAGCAGTGATTTTATAAAAAGATAAGTAAAAAAAAAAAAAAAAAAAGAATGATTGTTGTCATTTTTTTATCAGAGATATAATTAAACCATATATAAACGCAACATTTTTTACAAGTGTTGTTGTTGTTTTTGTAGTTGCAAATAAATGCAAATAATTACAAAAAAAAAGTGAGGTTAAAAAATAAAATAAAACCTACAGACATCATTGGATCTAATTAAGTGTAACATTATTGTTTCAAGGTCACATGAAGTCAAACCGTATTGTCATCTGTTTCCTTATCAAACGTATAAATACACATAAAAAACCTACAATCTTCTTCTTTTTCTCTATTCTTTTTTTAAAAAAAAAAAGTTTTTTTCTTTAAACACCCACACAACAACAACCTCTTTAACTGTAATGAAACTTAGTCTGATTGCTAGTGCCTTGTTAGTTGCTACTATTGCTTCTGCCAAACCTGTTTCTTATCAAGACAACTTGGCTCCACTGTACATATCTCCTGAAACCGAGACCATTGCCAACTCCTACATTGTCGTACTCAAGGACCATCTCTCCGGCACTGATATCAAGGAGCACGCCGGTTGGATCAACTCGATTTCCTCTAATAACCGATACAAGACCACCGACTGGTTGATCCCTCACACCACCACTGCTGGCATTGAGCACGTCTACGATACCCCCAACCTGAAAGGATACTCTGGTAAATTCGATGACCATATCTTGCAAGCTATTCGTGAATCTGACGATGTTGCCTTTGTCGAACACGACTCTATGGTCTATGCTAACGAATTACAGCGTAATGCACCCTGGGGACTCTCCCGTGTCTCTCACCCCGACCCACTCACCTTTAAAAACTATCAAAAGTACCAGTACGATGCTAACGGTGGTGAGGGCGTTAAAGTCTATGTGATTGATACCGGTGTCAATGTAGAGCACACTGATTTTGGAGGCCGTGCTTTATGGGGTAAGACAGTACCTAACGGTGATCGTGATGAAGACGGTAACGGTCATGGCTCTCATTGTGCAGGTACCATTGGTGGTACAAGATACGGTGTAGCCAAAAAAGCAATGCCTGTTGCGGTCAAAGTACTGAGATCAAACGGTAGTGGCACTATGTCAGATGTTGTAAGAGGTGTTGATTGGGCTACAGGCGAGCATTTGAAAGAAGAAGCGCGTGCACAACAAAAGGGTGAAAAGTACAAGGGTGCTGTGGCTAATATGAGTTTAGGTGGTGGTAAATCGCCTTCGTTGGATTTGGCTGTCAATGGTGCCGTGGACTCGGGTATTGTGTTTGCGGTGGCTGCTGGTAACGATAACTCAGATGCATGTAACTATTCTCCTGCTGCCGCTGAACTGGCAATTACAGTCGGTGCCTCGACGATTTCAGATGAAAGAGCGTACTTTTCCAACTATGGTGAATGTGTTGACGTGTTTGCCCCTGGTTTGAATATCTTGTCGGTATGGAGAGGAAGTCGATGGGCGACAAATACAATCTCGGGTACCTCGATGGCTTCTCCTCACGTTGCAGGTCTTGCTGCATACTTTTTAAGTTTGGAAACAGAAAAAGTATCTCCCAAGTTTATTAAGGATAAGATCTTGAATTTGGCTACAAAGGGTGCACTTGATAAGATTCCTGAAGGCACTCCCAATTTGTTAATCTATAACGATTCCGGTGAAAAGGATTTCAAGAGAATAATCAAGGATGGTGTTGATGGTGTCTTGAAGGAATTCTTTGGTGATATTTAAAAAATACCACACCCTTTGTTGTTTATATTCTTCTTTTTTTTGTATGTTTACTTTTTGTATTATGTAAATCATATCTCTCTCTTTCTCTCTCTCTTTCTCCCTTTCTCTTTTTTTTTTGTTACATTATGAACACCTTCTTGCAATTATTACCTCTTTTTTTTTTTCAATACGATCACACACTATGTTATGTTACATTTTTTTTTTCTTTTTTTCTTTAATCTTTTCAACTGTAAAAAATAAAAATAAAAAAAATACGTAAAAAAAAACTATAAATGCTCATATGATTTACATGTTATCACCGCGCTGTATCATGGGATGGCGAATATACATTTTTACTGCGGTTACCATATCGCGCTTATGATTTGTCAATATCGACTACTAAACTAAGCTGGTCTATTTTCTACCTTTCTCACCTGAATTAATTTTAATCAGCATATAATTAATGCATATTTGAGTTTTTCGTGTAGGTCATTTACATAACCTGATTGCGTAGCAGTGAAATCTTATTTGAATCATCTGATACAGTACTTATACTATCAAAATTGCCTCGTATTTCATTTTGGGCTGTTATAGATTCCAATATACGACACTTGATCTTGGGCCAATACTTTTATTTATCAGCTGAAAACATTAGCTAGGAACTTTATCATCGAGATTTATTCTCTCCTCTTTTTTTCGTTTCGCTTTTATATTCGTACTTACCAGGAGAACCAAGTAATTTTAGTATCTCTCACTATTGATCACTTACTATTTATTTGTATCTTACAAGCTATAAATGCGTTCACATATAAAACCCTTAATTCGTTATTAGTATTTACAAGATGATATACATTTAGTTACTGCCTTGGAAGAAGTATAATTAACAAGTAAATTGTGTGTAAAGACTCATGTGATACTCTCTCTTCTAAATATACTTGTTAACTTTTAAATTAAATTTTGTGTGTGTGTGCGCGATTATATGAGAATATAAACAAAACATCATAGTTTTCATATATTAGCAAAAAAAAAAAAAAAAAAAACTATAAACATTTTGAGCTTCTCGCTACGTCATAAAGTGTTCAGACACCAATGTTTTTTTTTCGTACGACCAATTTCACATATGTAAAAGATTTAGAAGCCGTAAACAGACTTTATGATAGTTTAATCCCTGATGCAGTTCTTCTATATTGTTTGTATTAGTCTGCGCTGTATAATATCTGATATCAGTTCCGCCTTCTAAGCTGCATTAGATCTACGGCCTCATTTGGACAAGGTACCAGAGACGACCGTTTATTTGAAAAGTCCGCTTTTTTACCATTTTGACAACTACCCCGCTTTTTAAGTTTTTTTTTTTTTTTTTTTTTTGCATTCGACAATGTTCGCAGTTATTGTTCTTAGTTTGATTCGGTATTTACAGTAGAAGGCTTGTTCTAAAAATTCAATCAAGAAATACTTGTCAAACGTATTTTGTGATACCTGTCATCATTAGCGCTACTCTTGTTCTTTAACATTGTGTGGCACGTTGATTTTTTGAAAAAAAAGATGTTTTTTCTTTACTTGGTCATGTTAGTGTTTTAACTCTTTTAAACAAGATTGAGCCCTTTTTTTAATTGACTGTCTGTCCGTTTTGAAAAATCAAACGTTATTACTTACAAACGAAAAAAGAGCAGTATATCTATTACAAAGGTGATTATGTTAATTAAATTTGAGTTAATATTATAGAGAAAGAGAGACTAAATCTATTATTAGAATTATCTATACTAGTTATAACCGATGCTATACGGCCCTTGCTTTACATTTATAAAAAAACGCTTGGAACGCTGTTTTACGATTATCAAAATAACTGCTGCTGATGAATTAAATGTACACACATAAACATAAACACATACGCACATACGTAACTTTTTCATACTTGTAAAATAAATAAATAAAAAAGGTATCGACTGACATCATATAAACATGTAAAGTGATACAAGATCAAGTAATATATTTTTATTCTTATATTCAATTGTAGTATATGTATAAATAGGGGAGGTATGTACATGTATATTGATAATTGTCAAAAAAAAATAATTTATATATGGTAGATACAAACAATTCTGCTTCTCTGAACTTTGTTTCTATTTAAACTTGGCCAAGCTCTTTAAACGCTAATGCCAGAATAACAGACACACACCAATAGAAACCCGAGAAGTTACTTTGGCCTCCCTAGTAGCTAGTTTACATCTAGTATAATGCCGCAAACTAAAGGAAAAAAAAAAATTTATATAAAATATGTTAAAAGCGAATTGAGCCATTTTTTTTTAAAGGAGAGAGATAGAGGGTAAATTATGAATCTTAACTGTACATGGAGAACAAAAAACGCTCAGCCCTGCATTTTTTATTGGGTTAAAAGAAATTCCACAAGTTTAGTTTTTCATCAGTAAAAAGACTGGTGGTATTAAGAGGTATATACTTACAATTGAGGGGAAAATAAAAATTAAATATTTGAAAAAAAAAAAAAAAAAAAAAGTCTCATTATTTAGAAAAAAACATGTGCTCGGTTATGATGGAACATCATCTTCAAGATCATGAGCCTAGAAAAGCGAAGGTATTTGTTTATTATACTTGCAAAGTCTATATTACCTGAGAGGCAATATGATTTATAGCGTGCACTTCCAAATCACCAGAGGACTTTCTCTTCTCGCCCTTATGCAGGAGGGTCACAGGTAAAAAAAAAAAGATAGAGGCAAATTTATCTCACACTTTGAAATTTAATTAATAAAAACGAGTTTTGTATGTAGTTATTACACAAAAAAAAAAAACCATAATTCAGGAACCAGTCTCCTTTGGATAAATCTTTAAAAAAATCAACTATATATAGTAAATAATTGAAGCTTACATAAAAAAATATAAAACAATTTCATCATTTATTACATCAATTGATGTCTCATATAATAACAAAAAAGCAATATTTAAGTTTTTTTTTTTTTTTTTTTTTTGATTTTGGACTAGTGTAAAGAGTACACACACACACACGAGACCTATGAAAGCTGATGAGATCATTAATAGTATGTATAGTCCCCGGTTGTCATTTGTTACGTAGTACATGTATAGTAGACAGGTTCTCTTCCGTATAGTCTAAATCACATGGGTGTAGAATAAAGAGAGGGAGAGAGAGAGAGAAAAAGAGAAAAAGAGAGAATGAGACAAGTATTCAAGAGTGTATTTAACCCCTCTCCCCTCATAAATAATTCAAATTGTTACCAGTAATGCAACCGGGACCCCGCTTATAAAAAAACTCTTGTCGGAATGCACAATGTGCTCTGTGTTTCTACCACGCTCAAAAAAAAAATGGTCAAATCAGCTGCATTTAACCTTAAATTTTTTATAACCTTTATTACACTCTTTAACATTAAAACTATATTTGGTCATTTCTGTTAAATTTTCTGGTATATAAATAGGGGGTTTTTTTTAGGGCAAATTTTTTTTTTTTTTTTTTTTTGTAACTTGCTGTTTTTCTCTTAAAGTTATTACATTATGACAACTGAAGATACCGTATCAGTAGATCGGGGTAATGCCAGTATTTCAACTCAATTTGCAGATGAATGTACATCGTTACTTCATGTAGACAGCAATACGTCTACCGTCATGGAAAATAGACCTTGTACCGTAATACAAACAAAAGAAATCTATACTTTTTTTTTTTTCTTACGTACCTCTCTTTTATATGTGTAGCTTCCTTTACGGATCCCAAAAATACCATCTATCATAAATTCAAGCAATCTAACATTTACACTCTTTTACCCTCCATACTACTCGGTTGCTTAATTTGGTTTGGAACTACACCAACTGATGAATTAACCGTTACGTCGATCAGATTACTAGCTGTATTTATGAGGTAATTTTTTTTTTTAAAAAAAAACTTCTACTCCAAATAATTAATCTCTTTTTCTACTTAGCTGTATATTTGCTTTAATCACTACATCAGTAGATATCTCTGTCCTTGTATTAAGTGCACTTACACTGCTATCACTTACAAAATCGTTCCAATGTACAGATCATACTACGGGAATGAGCACTGAATGTAGACTATGCGGGGAAGAAAACCCTTTAACCGGTACACCCTATGATTGCTCTGGCGGTAAAGAAGCCTTTCACCATTCGCTGGAAGGCTTCTCCAGTTCGGTCGTCTGGCTTATATTTGCTGCATTTCATTTAGGAAAGGCTGTAGAAGTTACTAAACTAGGTAAAAGAATTTCCTTAATTATGATTCGCTCTTTTGGAAAACGAGTCATCGGTCTCGCTTATGCTATCCTTCTTTCAGGTACAAAAAAAAAAAAAAAATCTCCTTTACATTTTTTTTTTGCTCACGCGTGGTATACTCTTTTTTAGAACTCTTATTAGCTCCTTTTGTACCAAGTAATACAGCCCGCGGAGGGGGTATTGTTTTACCCGTTGTTCATTCGATTGCCACAACATTAGGCTCCACTCCTTCTCATCAACCAAAAGTTGGCGGGTTCTTAATGTTGGTTGGCGCACATGCAAATCTATTATCTGCTTCCATGTTTTTAACAGGTACAGAATAACTCCAAATACAAAAGAATACATACTTATATAAAAAATAATAATTAGGTATGGCTCCTAATCCTATCGTGGTTGCTAAAGCCAATGCATTATACCCTGAACTCCAGTTTAATTTCATGACGTGGATTCAAGGAAGTTGTGTACCTGCTTTATTCTGTGCCGCTACTTTACCCCTTGTTCTCTCTTGGTCATGCGGTCTGTACAAATCAAAGACAAATGATGAAGAAGAATCTCAACAATTGAAAATCGACGGAGAGAATATTGTTCAGCATGCTGCTAAAGAGTTACATGAGATGGGTACTTTATCTTTAAAAGAACTGCAACTTTGTTTTGTACTGTTTGTTTGTCTTGTTTTATGGGTTACTTCGGGTTATACAAATATAGATTCGACTCTGGTTGCCTTGATTGGCATTGTAGCTCTGTTACACATGGGAACAGTAGAATGGTCTGATGTAGCCAATAATAAGAATGCTGTAAGTATATACACACAGAACAAAAAAAACAAAAAACAAAAAAAGTCATTATACTGATTACTTTTTACTAGTGGGAAACATTATTTTGGCTTGGTGGATTTGTAACCATTGCCAGTCAATTATCAGAAGCAGGAGCCTCGCAATTCTTGGGACACAAGATATCTGCTGCCATTACACACTTAAAGTTACCTGCCGTACCTGCTTTAGCCATTGCTTATTTCCTTACTACATTTATGTTTTCTTCCTTGAGCGCGCATACCGTTGCTTTTGTAGCTACCTTTTTAGACGCAGGTTTTGTTCTAGGCGCAAACCCAATGACCTTGACTTGTTTATTGGCTTATTTCGGTGCATTGGGTGGTTGCATGGTAAGAAAATTAGTAGAGCATATATATCTCTTACATACTAAAAAAAAACAATATATGATTTTAGACCAATTTTTCTACTGGTAGTTTGGCCATGTATTATGCTCCTGGTTACGTTACTCGATCCAAGTGGTTCATCATTGGTGGCCAAATGGCATTATTTTACTTGGCCGTTTATTTCACTATCGGTATGGGATGGTGGAAATTACTAGGATGGTGTTAAACTATAGACTTTTTTTTTTCTCTTTCCTTTTTTTTCTTTTTCTTCTTCTTAATATACCCCATAATAAATCATAACATCATATTTTTTTAATGCTATTGTGTGGTACAATGTTCAAGTATATACACTCAGCCAAATTGTTTACAGTCCGATACGGAGGCAGCAATAGTGAGTAAGAGATTTTTATGACCTGTTGAAATGTGATAAACTAATGTTTTCTTCCAAAAAATAAATCTTAAAAATCATAATGACGTGTTGTACCTCTTTTTTTTTTTTTTTAAAAAAAAAAAAAAAAAAGACGTCCTTTACTGTAGCAGACATCCATAGTGTGGTTATGAGCAACAAACCAGCCTATTTTAAAAAGACGAGTACAAGAAAGTTTGACGTGAAAAGCTTCAGTTATTTCAAGTGATTTATAATTTTGAAACCCAACGTTCTCTTTTTAATTAAAAATATCATTCTTCTCTTCTTTTTCTTTTTTCACCTTTATTATTTTTTTAACAAAAAAAAAAAAAAAAATGGCAGCACAATTGTATGAGACCACAAGTGGTCGTTTATTTCATGCTGGAGCAGTGGCTGTAATCACTGTAGGGTAAAGGAAAAATTTATAACTTTTTTTTTTTCTACGTACTTAAAAAGTGTTATTTTTTTTATATTTTTAGTTTACCTGCTCGCGGTAAAACACACGCTTCAAGATCACTTTGCCGTTATATGCGTTGGTTAGGCGTATCAACAAAAGTATTTAGTGTTGGTAACTACAGAAGAGAACGTTTAGGTTCACTTTCTGAAGATTGGTTTGATCCAAGTAAGTGAGAAAACAACACCGTTACCATTTCCCCCAGTTTTGCTAATCTATTCTTATTAGACAATAACAAGGCAACTGAAACACGTTTGCAAGTAGCTGATGAGTGCCTTGGAGATCTTATTACTTGGCTTCAAACAGGAGGTGGTCAAGTCGCTATCTTTGACGGTAACAACGTAACCGAAACAAGAAGAAAGCAGATTCACGATAAGCTATTAGCCAATGATATCAATGTATGTAGAACACACTCACTCAAAAATAATGCACCTAGACTTTAACTTTTCTTTTTTAGCCCTTATTTTTGGAATTTATTTGTAACAAACCAGATATCATTCTAGCCAATATTAGAAGTGTCAAAATTTCGTCACCAGATGTAAATATTTATCCAAAACCCCCCTTTTTTTTTGAGCAAGGAGAGTATTAATCTTTTTATATCTGTATAGTATGTTGGATGGGATCCAGAGGAAGCTGTAAAGGATTACAAGGTAAATATATATAAAAAAAAAGATCATAAAAGAATATAAAAATAACTAACCTATTTCAATTATAGCGTCGTATTAAACAGCACGAGGATAACTATGAAACAATAACAGACACAACTCTTCCCTTTGTTAAAAATATGAACGCGGGCGAACAATTTATTGTAAATAACGTGATAGGTTATCTCCAGGTAAGCAATATACTTTGTTCTTTTTTACGTAAAAATACTGATATCCCACATTCAAATAGTCACGTATCGTATATTATCTTATGAATCTGCATATTGAACGTCGTACGATTTATTTCGCAAGGGTAAAAAAAAAAAAAAATTACATACTTCTAGCCGTATATTATATCGTGTATTTATATCTATTTCTTTTAGTCCGGTCCTTCTCTTAATGACAACTCATATAAAGCAGACGCAAACCTTTCTCTTGAAGGAGAACAGTATGCCGAGAAATTAAAGGAATTCATGTTGAGTTATCATGAACAAAAAAACGCCAATAGATCTGTAGATGAACAACGTCCTTTAACTGTAAGTAAAAAAAAATATATATATATATATGTAAAGGAAGTGAGTTTATTGGAAGACTAAATAACCAAAAAAAAAAAAAGATTTGGACTTCAACACAAAAGAAAGCATTAGAAACTGCCATTCCTTTTATTAATGCTGGTATTCCAGTTAGACAACAATCTGTTCTTAACCAGTTAAATCCAGGTGAATCCGATGGTTTAACTACTGCTGAATTAAAAGAAAAGTTCCCTGAAGAAATTGCCAAAGTAAAAGAAAATCCATATCGTCATAGATATCCACGTGCAGAGGTAAGAAATGTCGCACACAATTCATGTCAAAATTATTGTACTTATTTTTACTTTTTTTAGTCATACCATGATTTGGCTGTAAGATTAGAATCAGTTATTATGGAACTTGAACGTGAAAAGAACGATGTTTTAATTGTTGCTCATGAAACCGTCTTGCGTTGTTTATACGCTTATTTGTTTGATAGACCTGCTACCGTAAGCCCACTATATACAATATAACAAAAAAAAAAAAAAAATTAACATTATTCTTTTCTAGGAAATTCCCACTATTTCTATCCCTCGCTATTGCCTTATTGAAATCACACCCTCTGCATACGGTTGTAAGGAATCCAGAATGGAGATTAATTAATTTTTTAATAATAAAATATTTAAAAAGCAAATCTATGTCCTTTACGTTGCATCGTGTCATACTTGGATCTACATGCTAAATCAGAACGTCCCGTTTTCAATTCTTTAGCAATTAAAGGCCACATACTTGCTTTTGATGTTTTACTCTTTTGTAATTTGACTTTTTGTACAATTTCCAGTAACTGCATTTCTTCATCATAAGACCAAGTGCCTTTAGTCACACCTGGTTTTAACGTATACAACCATCTTTTTCTACACTGCCTTGACGTTCGACCATGTATTAATTTAGCCACTTGGGCCCACGACGGCACCTCCCCTTGCTCATTTTTATACGAATTCACAGCGAATTGTAACGCTTTATCCTCTTCCTCGGACCAAAAATTCTTATGCTCTACATCATCATACTCGTCATCTGCACTATCCTTACGCTGAACATTCCACCATCGCATCAATTGTTCTGGTGTACGAGCGGGTAAATAAGTCATACGGATGGCTGTCCAGTTCGGCCCAAACATCTGTACTCCTTCCTTTATAAGTGACTTTTCAGCATCTGACAATCTCTGGTTCTTGATAATAGGTGGATCTGCATCCCTAAATTTTAAAACACGGTGCCATCGATACGAGCATTGTCTCTTTGTTCTATTCGGTATATGATTTAAAATGACATCCCAATCCTCTACACCATGCTTCTTTATTAACTCTAACAACACTTCATCTTCTTCTTTCGACCAGCTCCCCTTTTTGACATCCTTTACTGCAAGATATTCATTGTATTGATATTTACATTGTTTAGCATCTCTCGTCGGAAAGTTCTCTGCTATACTATTCCAATCGCTGTAATCTAACGTCTTTTTTTCTCCTAGTTGGTTCTCAACCGATCGTTTTAATTGTAAAAGTTCTTGCTGGTTCCAAGGTCCAACCTGATGTAACCGAATACTTTTATTTGGAGATTTTCGTACACTGATTTCATACCCAAGCCATTCGCACACCAATTTAGCCATCCTTGCCCTCCACGCCGGCTCGTTTTCTTCTTCGCCCTTTTTCAGTAAATCGCCATACAGGATCTCAAACTCTTTATCATTACGCACCGTCGCCCGAAACTTGTAAAAGCAGTGTACTCGATTTCTACCCGGTAATCCTTCCGCTACCTTTACAAAATTACCTTGAAAACGATACACACGTTCCCAAAACAACCTCGTCTCTTCTTTAGTCCACGGCCCTTTATTCAACGCCGGATCTAAATCATTCAACCAGACCAAACTACACTTTAGTGGTGATCTACCCGGTAACCCTTCCGCCACCTTTTTCCAATCCTGACCAAGCATAATCGTTCGTCGAAGCAACACATCCAGTTCATCCTGTGTCCATTTTTCTCTATTGATATTAGGATCTAATTTAGAATGATAATGGCCTCGTAACTGAGCACGACTTCGCCACGGTAAGTAATGATTAGCGATCTTTGTCCATGCCGACCCAAATTCTTCAAATCCTTTCACCAGTAATGCGTCTTCTGCTTCCGTCCACGGCCCTGAAGTTACTTTAGCAACACTTGTCCATTCATTAGCAATTCGTCTAGGAGATCGTTGAGGTAAGTATGCCTCGCTAATCTTGCTCCATTGTCCTTCTCCAAATTCTGCAATACCCTTTTCAAGTAAGTTTTTTTCAGATCGACTAAAGGGCCCTCGTATTAAATTAGGATTGAGTATATCTGTCCAACGTGCTTGACATTGGCCTGGCGACCGCGTAGGTAAACAATGTTGAACAAACTCGCTCCATTTTTTGCCATTGTGTTTAACATAGTTCTGTAATAATTCGTCTTCCCAAGGTAGCCATTTTTCGGATATGTTGTGAATGAAGCAGCGAGGTTTATATAATTTATTGAGTAGTGATAAGGGCGATCGTTTTATAAAGGCGGTTTTGGGTATTAACAAGGCAAACATATCTAGAAAAAAAAAAAGGAGCAAAAAAAAAAAAAAAAAACTGACATTCCCGATATGTATATCCGGTGGTTTAAAAAAAAAAAGTACTTATTGAAGATGGTCACAGATAGAGATAACAGTTTCGGTACCGGTCGATGCGACGATACAACGATAGGGTGTCGATTGTTGAAGGTATCCCAACGCACAATAGCGTTGAGAAGTTTCAGCGATATTTGTTTGTGATATCGTTGTGCTGCTTCGGCGATCGGTTACACGCATACACGATCGATTAAAAAAAGTGTGGTGCATTTACCTTTTATTCGCTGTAGTACTCCAATTTTAAGCGAACAGTATCCGTTTGCACCAGCATACCAAGCTTTGTTTGAAAGATGTGCACAGACTATATAAAAAAAATTGAAAAGCGATTTATTTAAGGGAAAAAAAGTGCGTTTCTTTATTAAAAAAGAGTTAGATGAACAAGTGTTGCATAAAATTTTGATTATGAAATATGACTTTTTAAATACAGGTGTGTCCACAGCTTCCGTGATGTTGTGATAGTTGCAAAGAGCGAATTATGGATAGTCATTTCTTTTTTTTTTTTACTGTAGCGCTTTTAAGTTACCTAGTATAATTAAACTTTCGTAAGGAAGTTTAATTATATCAATATCACTAAATATAAAAGAGGTAAAGTAGCGGCTGTATTTAAGAGCGGAAAAAACCGCCCCTTAAACCAAACATACCCTTATACAGTAGCGTCTCTACCTAAGGATGGCCGAAATGTGGAAGAAAATCCACCCTTATATATCAAGCAGTGAATAATTACTTCTAAAAAGAAAAAAGCTCACTGAGATACCTGGGTTTAAATAATCGCTCACATAAGAAATCACTGCAAAAAAAGGGAAAGTAGGCATACTCCCCCCCCCTACCTCTTTTTTTTTTTACTCTCTTCAGCTTTATCTGTCTACTTCCATCTTTCACAAGCATTAATTCAATTTATATTTCGATTATAAGGCGAGGTTATACTACTAGAGTAAGTATAAAAAAAGAAAGTATTTTTCAAAAACTACAAAGTGGTCATGGCGTTGTCACACCCTTAACGTGACACCAGCTTTGAACCTTTCAATTATACATACAAGTTGATTCAACAAAAAGTAAAAAATTTACATGAAACGGCATGGTATCCTTACGAGACTCTTTCTTGTACTGAAGTATTTTATTTTTAAACCAGACAGAAGGGGTTGAAGGTTTAAAAAAAAAGAAAGTCAGACATGAGCCTTACCAGTTGTGTACGCAGAAAGAGGGCGCTATTGACAAGTGGCTGTTATTTTGTGATAGAGTAATAGCAAGCAAGTAAATAGTGAACACCTATCTGGTTACTAGTTTTAAAAATAATAATAAAAGAGTTACGCATTTTAGAAAAAAATACAAATGGTATAGAAGCATGACATTAGAAATCATAAGAGTAAATAAAACGCTTTGAAATTTTTTTTTAAAAGTAAAAGAAAATAATTGTCAGAGTTCTTTACAAGTTTTATTTCTAAAGACATTTTTTTTTTTAGAAAAAATTAGACTTGAACAAAAATCCCTACACTTTTATATATAGTCAATTGAATAAAATAAATCTGTCTAATCAACCACAGTAACAAATAGCATGATTCTAATCACATTGAAACGCACTGCATTTCCCAAATAATATTATTTATTTACGCGTACATACACTAACAAGGGAGAGATAAAAAGTTTTGGTCTTTACCATAAAAAATCAATTCATGTGATTGAACTGAAACAACTATTTTGAATGGATTTTCTTGTTAATAAAACTACAAGAGGATAAATAATATTATTTGGGAAATGCAGTGCGTTTTTATGTGATCCGAACCGTGCTATTTGTTACTATGGTTGATTAGACAGTTATTTTATTTTATTGTTTCTTTAAAAGTACGCCTAGTTTCCGTAGTAAAAGTGGGAAATTGACAAGAAAGAGAGAAACTGTCTAATCAACCATAGTAACAAATAGCACGGTTCGGATCACATAAAAACAAGCTACATTTTAAAGAGCATTTTATTTTATTGACATGCAGTTTTATTAACAAGAAATAAGGATTTAAAAAATTTCGTAATCTCGGGAAACGAAATGTTTTTTTACCATAACAGTAATATCATGCAAAAAAAAATCAATTTTTACAGAACCATAAAATAAAAGAACTGTCTACTAGACCATAGTAAAAAATATCATAGTTGTACTTGAATAGGAACGCGCTAAATTTTAAAAGGAATATTATTTTATTTGCCCGTAGTTCTATTAACAAGAAATAGCGATTTAAAATAAAATCCTCTTGCAACCCCCCTTCCCGCTTTTAAAAGCCATAAAACAATAATAGCTGTAAACCATAATAGCAATAAACATTACGGTTGGAATCAAATGAAAACGCGCTACATTTTGGGAGATATATTTACAAGTACTTTTTAACTACAAAGAAAAAATCATAATTTTTGTGTTTACTTTTTTTTTTTTAACGTTACGGGTTTTTACATTGAAAAAATATACATTCAAAATATACAATGACTGAACATCATAATGAAGACAATGTTTTTGCATCTATTAAAACGACAGGTTATAAGCCATGAGAAAAGAAGACTCTTGAAAATTATCAAACAGTAGACGCCGGAGATGAGTCCCCGAACAAATGGAAAGAATCTCTCTGTCGAAGCAAGTATTCTTTTTTTTTATTTCAAGATTCCCTTAGTGAAGCTGAATTGTTACATGTATAAAAAAAGGTGGTCTTCATGAAGTTCCTCGCTTGTGCTGCAGCGCTCAAAGCCGGTGTAATAAAGAGAGCACTGCTCTTTATTGGTGTAAAAAGTACATGGAGGACACTGACAAACAGAATTAATAGACCTAAAACTCAATTGAATGACGAACAGTAAGATCACCTTATCAAATTTTTCGATAATAATACTCAAGAGTAGATATTTTTTTAAAAAAAATAGTAAGCAATAATAAATGTATTCATGCATTTGTCTTCAGACGGAAACTCTAATAACCAATCAAGTTCGTCTAGTGTAACACTTCCCGGAGAACTGTCTACTCAGTTTTATGACGAAAATGAAGTCACCCAAAGGAAAAAAGAACTAAAGAAATGTTGTTCAAAGACATTTCCCTATTACTGTTTTAAGGAGCTTAGACATCTGGCACATAGGCACTATAAAATAATGACTGTGGACGGTTATCCTGAAAGCGTAACCTGACTGATCTGGTTTGTCGTACTACATCAGCCTGTTGTGCCAGAATTCTGACGGCGTTTGACTTTACACTTTGAACTCTATACGAAGCTACGATTATAAAAGTATATAATAAACTGTATGCCTATATTCCTAATATAGGCAGCTTAATGGTAGTAGAAAATAGATACATTATTATTTATAAGTCACGTAGAAAAAAAAAGGAGGGAGAGAGGGAAGTAAATATAACTCTAATGAGGTACGTTATCGTTTCTCATTTCTTGGGTAGTCATAGGAATGAAATTATGGATATCTATTCCATTTGATAATAAGGTAGGCTCGTAGTGAGTAGGAACGATCTTGGGGATCAAATCAGGCTGTATAGACAATTCTATAAAAAAATAATTAGAATGAAATATATATAACGAAACGAGCACTGCTTACCATGACGTGAAAAATCAAACAAATTAGGCAACTCTTTACCATTCATCATTTTTACGTTGGGATCGCGAAGCTCGTCAAAAAATGGATCGGCTAAAGCTTGAAAAGCGGTAAGACGCTTAAGTGGTTCGTATTGTAAGGTCTTTGTGATAAAAGCGATAGCATTTTCGGGTGTACGAGATCGGAAAACCTTTGAAAAAGGGTGAGGTTTAATTTGAGGGAAACGATGTTCAGTATAAGAGGGGTTCATAGCTAATAATTGTTCTTTTGTAGGAGTACCCAAAACCTTAATAATCTCTACTAGTTGGTCAATGGCGCTTTCACCCGGGAATAATGGTTGACAAAGCATAAGTTCAGCCATAACACAACCTGCGGACCAGACGTCAATACTGCAGGTATAATTTGAAGCTCCAAATATGAGTTCAGGTGCGCGATAATAACGGGAGCAAATATAAGAAACATTGGGTTCTCCTGCATTAAGTGCCTTGGCACTAATTTTTTAAAAAAGAATTATTACAAGTTCTTTTTCTGCGCTTATACTTTATTCCTTTTCTTTCTTCCCCCTTACCTTCCAAAATCACATAATTTAAGAACACCAGTACTTGGATCAATTAATAAATTTTGAGGTTTAATATCACGATGACAAATACCAAGTGAATGAATATAAGCAAGAGCACGCATCAATTGATAAGTATAAAGCTTCACATAGAGAATGGGTACAGGTTGTCTAGCTTTAGCATAATTGCGTGAAGTACGGTACAATGTTTCTGGAATATACTCTAAAACCAAATTAAGATAAAGATCGTCCTTCTATTATTATTTATATTAGTAGAATAATCATGTATACATAAATATATATAACTAACCTTAATTTCATCGTGGCTATAAAAATAAGCCTTTAAAGCAACAACATTAGGATGCCATACACATTGCATAATTTGCAATTCTCGATTCTATTTTTTTTTTCCATCCTATTTTATTAATCTCTAGACATGTTACTCATCTTTTAACAAGTTTAGTATATACCTTGAACCGTCTATCTTGGAATACTTTTTTAATAGCAACACTTTCACCCGTTCCGACAACTTTAGCTTGATAAACAACACCAAAGGAACCATTACCTGCTACTTTATATGTTGTATATTTAAACGAAATATTTTGTCCTGTTTTACCATCTTTCGCTTCTTCTTCATGTACTTTAGTTGGGTCGTTATCACCACCTAAAATATTATAAGTATATTATAATTCATCTTTGTTTATTTTATTTTATTTTACCGGTGATTTTCATTCCACTCATGGGTCCGTGTGCCATTACTCGGGAACTATAAAATATAGAAACACATTAGTTTAATTAAAAAAAATAAAAATTGTTGTATAAGGATTTCTTACATTTATAATTTATTTGTTTTTTAAAAAAAGAAAAAAGAGGGTTTTTGTGATTAAAAAAAAGAAAAAAAGAAAAATATACAGTGCTTTGTGTTTGAAAATCAAAAGGAGAAAAAGATGGACGCACCAGGTTTTTCGCAACACCAGATTTTTTTTATTTTATCTAGCGCTACTATGTACACCCTATAGCCATCCACTTCAAAAGAAAGAAAACAAAAAAAAAACCTTTTCTTTATGCACTTTTATTGTTTAAAAAATGGGGAATGCACTTACAATTAAACAAGACGTTGACTTTTTTATCCTTGGTTTAGACTTTGCAGCAGACGATACGCTTATTGTTGGTGGTGGTGGAGACTCAAGCAGCCTTGGTTTTAAGAACAACTTGGTAAGGATTACATTCACCTGAAAGTTTTGAGGGAGAAATAAACACGTACTTTATTTTTTTAGGTTTCATTCAAGATTAATACATCTGCTAAAAAAATTACTCAACTCGACTCTGTACTGTTGTCAGATAAAGAGGATTGTCCAATGTCACTTGCCTGTCATCCCACGGGAGATCTATTAGCTGCTGGTATAAATAGTTCAGCAGACAAAATAGAAGACCGAAGAAATCTGAACTGCAGAATATTTAATACGAGTAGTGGACATCTTTTATTTAAATATGCTGTATCTACTAGTACTTGCAATGTGCCAAATGAATATCAGGTAACTAATTAAATATAAATATCAAGTAACAAACCAGCATAACTAACATGATGAAATTCATTTGAAGAAAGTTACCAGATTCAGTCAGTCAGGTAATTACTTGGTCACAGTATTTAGCGATGATAAAGTATCCGTCATAAATACTAAAGATTGGAGTTTGGCTTTTACTCCTGTACGTTTCGAGAACGTACAAGATGCTGCTTTTGACTTTAATGATAATCACATTGCTGTAGCAACAACTGCATCATTATTTATTCTTAAAATTGACGGAGAAATTGTGCAAGTAATTGATCGCCCAAAATTAAATAAGAAAACACCCTGTGAGATTAAAGCTTGTAGATATGGAATAGATAAACAAGGAAGACAAACGTTGTATGCTGTTGTAAACGCATCCATAAGAGGACGCGGATTTATTTGTGCTTGGAAATTAAAATTAAGGGGAGTACAGTATCCTGTAACTAAAGTAAAGACAGCAGGTATTAGCAGAGATAGTATTACGAGCTTTGCAATCAATCGTTCTGGTGATACTATAGCCTATGCGTCTAGAGACCTCAGCATTGGTTTCATTGATGCTCAACAATTGAAAGTAAGTTTGAAACTCCATTTTATGCAACAACAAAATCTAATAAGAAAAAAATAGCCATTGTTAAAGTTGAGGAAAGTAAGTGACTTTGATATTACTAGCTTAGCGTTCAATCGTGCTGGTACTTTATTAGCAAGCGCAGCTACAGATTATTGCTTTAGAGTAACCGTAGTACCTGATTTAAAGGGAAAAGGTATAATAAGAATGAGTTAAAATTATAATTTTTATATATTTACTTTTCTTTAAAATAGATTCAATTGCTGTTTCAACAGTCTTCATGTTTCTCGATATGTTATTGTTTGCTCTTTTAATGGATATTATTGTTAAGATGGTATATCACGGTACGTTGTGAGGTCACGCTTAAATAAACGCTATTATGCGTTGATTGACAACTGGCGTATGTACTTTCTACGTACAATGCTTTTGCGTTAGAAAATCGAATACTTATTCAAAAATAAAATTTTATATATTTATTCAATCGGTTGCTTTGTGTGTAATATACAATTTAGCGACGCTCCTTTCAAAAAATTTAGCGTACACAGCATTTACCTCTTTTTGAAAGCAGGTAATAGTTCAATTTCTGGAAACTGTGCCTTTATCGGAGGCAATAAGGTGTTTTGAAAACGGAATAACCATAATCATTTCAGATAAGATGATGGCACTGCGGCTTGGTAAAACTTCATTTGCCTTTCTTACAATTTCATAAACTAAAAGTAAATACTAGATAAATTTGCAAGTAATTTATAGAACCTAACCTTTTTCCATGACTGTATCCAGACAGTAATCTTTGATAGCCTCAAAGTTGAGTTCAATAAGTGCTGCAGTACGTCTTTGACCTTTTCCAATTACTGTACAGTTAAAAACTATCGGACATAACCGAGGGACTGATTTTTTCTCACATAATCCTAAATTTTAATGTGGAAGAAAGCCACCCTTATATCGAAGATACCCTTATTATCGTGCAGTGAATAATTATTACTTCTAAAGAAAAAAGCTCACTGAGATATATGAGTTTAAATAATCGCTCACATAAGAAATCACTGCTAAAATTAGCAGTTATAATAAATATTGATTTTTATTTTTTAAAGAAACAGGAAAAGTTTTTTGGACCCAAGTTTTTTAATACAAACTAGTTGTTTTAAATATATCCTTGATAAAAAAAATTAAAAACGTATCTTTTTGGTATTTTTTCGATTTTCATTTTTGGTGGTCAACCCCTTTTGTGCTTTTGCGGTTATTTCACAATTACTTCTTATCTAACTTTTCTATCTTTGTAAATAAAGCATTCATGGTATAGAACTTGGTTATACGCCTCTAGTCCATTTTAAATGATACTTTTAATGCAAAAACTGAAAGAGTAATCGCCGTTTAGGACGTTTTTTTTTTTTGGGTAAAAAAATACACTTTCTTAGTGTAACATCGTGTAACCATTTTCAGAGCTTCGCGATTACATTAAATATAGTTTTTTATTATCGTGTTTGGTTATAGAACCGAATGTAGATATCTAAAAACTATATATTGGATGTTTATAAATAAAAGTGCTACATCTAAAATTGAACGAGAAAACGTGCTTTAAAGAAATGTTCATTTTAAGGACCGCTTAACTCAAATTTAAGCGGAAAAAAAAAGTCCAAAACAGTGATTACTTGGTCAATATTTTTTGTAAAAATATAACTTTAAATGGATTAGATGCGCTTAAACGAGACCCATACCATCAACGTTTTTTTCTCAAATAAAAAAAAGTAGATATCGAGTAATTTTAAAATATACGCAAAAACACAAAAGGGGTTGACCCACCAAAATGGCCAAAAATGATCAAAAATCATCGATTGAAGAAAAAAACAAAAAATCGAGAAAAGTATAAAACAACATGCAATTTTCAATTTTGGCATTAAATAAAACATTCTAAGGAGTAACTTTTACTAAGCAACTTGGGTAAAAGAATAATTTCCTGATGTCTAATCATACAATGAAAACATCTTATTTCGATCACCGTAAAAGTGACCTTTTTTAGAAGTTACTTCTAAACCTTTACTTAAAAAGACGCGTTTTTAAAAGAATAACGGATGAACAATAATGGTTTATAACACTTTAAACGGTTCTTGAACTCACCCAAGTTATTGTACAAAAAAATATGCTGTGTATCATTTTCTGCAAGAGCTCAAACATTAAAATTATATTAGATTCTATTAAATTTTTTATTGATGTCAATTAAAATAGTACAAAGCTATTTATTGGAGTACCGCATAACAATGTATCTAAAATCTGCTAGCTATGGTATATAGGACTAAAAGGTATCTTTGCGCTTACTTTATTTGGCTTACATTGCATTCCTTTCCAATTTTTCATCACTTGGCAACAGTCTATATTTAACTACTTTTCCTAGTTAAATTTCAAAAGGTTCACTGCTGATACCCGTTCCATTCAAGTATAAATTTACTGTCTTTATAATTTAATTACTTTTTAAGGTTTATGTTACTATCCCATCTCTATCAGTTTGATTACTATCTCTTTGTTTTTAATAGTATCGATTTGATTGTACACTTTTAAAGACTAGACGCTTTTATAAAAGTTAAATAAAACTTTTTTTTTGTTATCATTTTTAAATTTATTTTATATATTTAGTGAAGTTGGATTCCACCTTTAAATCGAATAATGGTGGTAGAGGTTTTGAACGGGGGACCGAAGATGTTCCGGAGAAATCCACCCCTAAATTGATCGTACCCTTAAATCAGGCCACCCCTAAATAGAACCGCTACTGTAGCTCTTTAACCTTCTATATGATATAATGACAGAAAATAACATTTTCTGAAGGGAAAAAAACCTTCCATTATCGAGCAATAAATATAACGCATTTATTTATTAAATAAATATGAATTACGGATTATAAAATCCAGTTTTCTTCCAACTCTCGAGATATATAGAGAGCATATCACTTACATTAGGTGCCTGTTTTATATCAGGAGCTAAAATACACGTATTTTTTGTTTCCCATCCAATTAAGAATTTCTGCTCGCTGGTAAATAACTTTTGATATGATCCTAAAAGTTTGTGGCAAGGGTTATTTTGGTCTTTGGATACCTCTTGAACCCAGTCCTCAGGAGTAATAACTTCAAAATCCATACCACACTTTTTCATCGAGGTAATTAAAGAAGACCAGCTGACTTCTTTTGTGTTCACAATATGAAATATAGTTTCATCGGCAGATTTTGGAGATCGCGTAGCTGTGCTCATCATGATATCTACAATGGCATTACCGGCGTAATCGACTGGTATCCAATTTACTGTAATACCCAAGTCAGGCATCTAAAAAAAAAGGTAATTCAATTAACAAGCTCAGTTTTAGTATATATGTGATCTTACTTTCTTCATATAGCTTCCGCCACCGACCAATGTTAACGGGTGCATTTCGGTTGTGTTCCAAGCTCCAGTATTACTATCTCCGCATAGTTGTCCAACACGATGGACATAACAAGGCATATCTAGAAGGAAAATTAATATTGATACATTTTATAGACTGGATTAAAGCTTACTCTTTTTTTCTACTAGGTATTGAAACAATTGCTCAACAATAAATTTGGACTGGCCGTATCCCATAGGTAATGCGACTTGTGGATTATTTGGCATGGCTGTTTCTGGAACATATATACCGTAAGCCCCTGTGGCACTGACACTTGAAATAAAGTGAAAATGAATAGGGTTAATTTCTTTGTTTGCGAATTTAACCATGTTGTAAAGTCCTTTAATACACTCAGAATCATAATGAGCTACAGTTTGATTAAAGTCAAGCAGCCAAGCACACGCAAGTATCATTGTAGTTTCAGATCTGAGTTTGTTATAAATGTCGATAGATAATCCAAGATATTCCTCTTCTACGTTCATTGGTAAAGCTTGTACACGGCCTGCTTCATGTAACTCGGATTCAGGATATCCTCTCTTTTTAAACGAATCTGCAATTCTACCCATCAAATCTGTAGACTCATTTCCACGAACAAGAGCATATACAGTTTTGACCTTGGGGTTTCGAAGAAGCTTCAACAAGATAGCAGAACCAAGAGATCCTGTAGCGCCTGTTAACATCACCACATGTTCTCTATCATCATTGGGATCAGAATAATCAGTTACGACAGCCGGAATCAGATCTTTAGACGCGCTTTGTAAATACTTGTCAAGAATATCTGTTGTATCTTGATAATTAAATGTTTTTGTTACTGAAGTATCGTTAGTTTCCGTGGAACTAATAGCCTGTGTAAAATAATCCACCATACTAACAATAGTAGAATGTTCATACGTAAAGTCTTGTGGTACAGAGGCTATATCAGCAGAAAGATAATTTTGAAGCTGGATCGAGAATAATGAATTGAGCCCTTGCTTAAACAAGGACACGTCCTTTTGCAACGGGTTAACAGGATTTAAAACGCGTGTTAAAGCATCTACAACGATAGTCTCGATGGTACTATGATCTCGAACTTGGTGATTTTTTCGTTTACTTGAGTTCTCTGTAAAAAATTTAGCATACATAGCATCTACCTCGGTTTGAAAGTAGGCAATAGATCTCTTTCGGGAAATTGAGCCTTTAT
The DNA here is from genome assembly GCA_025677825.1 of Helicostylum pulchrum. NCBI lineage: Eukaryota > Fungi > Mucoromycota > Mucoromycetes > Mucorales > Mucoraceae > Helicostylum > Helicostylum pulchrum. Next base: position 1,008,052 of record JAIXMO010000001.1, on the reverse strand, counting down.
CAGTTGCGATGAGGTGTTTTGAATGTGGAATAACCATTATCATTTCGGGTAATATGACACTATGTCTTGGCGAGATTTCATTTGCCTTTCTTACAATTCCATAGACTAAAAGTAAATATTAGATAAAAATAGACAAACAGTTTATAGACCTAACCTTTTTCCTTAATTGTATCTGTATCATAATTCTCGATAGCATCAGCGCTGAGTTCAATAAGAGCTGCGGTACATGGTCGACCTTCTCCAATTACTGTGCAGCAAGAAACGATTGGACTAGATATTATTACTTCTTCCAAGGGTAAGGGGTCGGTTTTTTCTCCATTGATCCTATATTTTATTGACATTTAGTATATTGCAAAAAAATTATTTTTATACAAAAGAAAACTTACATGACTAAGATATCATCTGTACGACCTGCATAGTCGTATCCATTTTTTACGGTTTTACTCGCTACAAGCAAATCTTTGGAAGCATAGTCTCCGTTTTCTCTATTTGCAACACCCGTAGCTAGAAAAGGAGACCCTTTTTTAACAATTAATTGATACCTATCTCCGTCAAAGTGCTCTAAATAAGTATGCTTATCTCCGTCTTCCAAGAAAAAGTATGTACTGATATCATCACTTTTCTGCGAGACCTCGGATGTAAGCAAATTAAACGCTTCTGTTTTTTTTAAAAAAAAGAAAACGGAATATTAGTTATCCTGAATAATATTTGGTGTCATATTTTTACCTGATGATCCGAACATATTCACTACGCTTATCTTGTTTTTTAAATAAAAATCATTAATTGTATTGGGAGTAGGTGCTCCTCCTGATCTAGAATTAAATAATTAAGTAAATACATGTACAATTTCTATTTACTAAAAAAAAAGAAGAAATTTACGTAATATTCTTCAATTTTTGAAAAGGTTGAATATCTCCTGTTTCTTGTATATAATGCATGATTTGGTTGATGAAATAAGGCGTGGCATTCAATCGAGTTATATTCTCTCGTTTCATTACATCTATAGTATGTTTTGGTGTAGGTGGGAACTTATTACAAAAATAGATGGAGCCACCCGAGAAAATACAGTGATGGTTAGAATATGTACCAAACATTTGATAGCTAATAGAAAAAAGTTTTAAATTTTCTATTTTAACATTTATATGGAAGGTTCCTTACGATGGCGTTATACCAATCAAGATATCATTTTCGTCGTCTATGAACTCAAATTGTTTGCGTTTAAGGTATGTGCTTTGTAAAAATTGGAGAAAATACATTACAAATTGATTATTCCAAGCTACAATTTTTGGTGTACCGGTGGTTCCGGAACTAAAATTGTATGTAAAAACTATTAGCAAAGAAACATGATTGAAAAAAGCATTACCTGTGAACTATTGCAGCTATTTTTTCTATATCTGCCTCAGTAAAGTTTTGATCTAGTATTTGGTCCCATTTGGGGTTCAATGAGCTGTTTGATAATACTTGTAGATCGAGTTCAGGTACGGGAAAGCATTTAGCACCTACAATTTCTTTTGATACAAGCTCTTTAACATGCAAGTAAGACAATCCATATACAAAACACTGGGAACCTGTTTGCTTTAAAAGATGGCAAACTGTTGCAGGTGTATTACGAATAGATATCATTTGGACCGGAACACGAAGTTTGTAGAGCGCATAAAGTAAAATCGGGTAGTATACAGAGTGGTCTTCCAGTACGGAGACTACTTGTTCCTTACCTAACTTATCATGTAGCTCACACGCCAAGTTAGTAGTAATTAAATCCACTTGTCCATAAGTAAGAGTCTTTACTTCAAGCTCTCCGTTTGCAGAGTGGACTTCATATCGAAAATATATATTGTCCCTGAATTTCTTTGCTTGGCTTTTAAAAAGATTAATTAAAGAATAGTATTTTTTAGCATCAAAGGGAAAACTACTGATGGAAGACATATTTTCAAACGAGGCCATTATAATAAGGGTTTGTTAGAAGTAATATAAAGTAAAAGAACGACTTTTTTTTTGTAAACTATATCGAATATTTATATACATGGATCATTGGTTATCCATGCAGGAAAAAATCTCAGATCTTCTATCCAAAAATAACCTTTTCGATAGATTAGCGAATAAAGTAGTCAATATTTATCGAAGGCATCTTCCCAAACATATATTCAAATCGACCTCATTGGCCTATATAGTTGAGCCATTAGTCGATTTGAACGATATAATATTTTCAAGAGCGGAGGTATATTTTTGTTTGTCTTATTTTATGTATAATTTGATTTATTTCACAAACATTATATTATGATCAGCTATTGCTGCTTACACTAGTTCAGCCAGAATTGAAATAGTGAGCAAGGCAGTACTTGGTATGTAAGAAGTACCTCGAAACAGAAAGCTTTTTTTTATAAAACGTATGTGGTTGTCCTTTGCTACTGTCGAAAGAAAAAGCGAGGGGGGGGGGGTCATTGGTAGATCACGGATCTATTGCTGAAATTTAAGTATGATCAATACCAGATAATCGTTTTATTTATAACGCAAGCTTTAATTATTTACCGAACAAATATATCTGTAAAACGGTATACGTAGGAGGTAATGACAGATAATAATTATTTAGAGAACATATTATATATTTTATTGAGGGAAAAACCCTCCCATTATCGAGCAATAAATATAACGCATTTATTTATTAAATAAATATGAATTACGGATTATAAAATCCAGTTTTCTTCCAACTCTCGAGATATATAGAGAGCATATCACTTACATTAGGTGCCTGTTTTATATCAGGAGCTAAAATACACGTATTTTTTGTTTCCCATCCAATTAAGAATTTCTGCTCGCTGGTAAATAACTTTTGATATGATCCTAAAAGTTTGTGGCAAGGGTTATTTTGGTCTTTGGATACCTCTTGAACCCAGTCCTCAGGAGTAATAACTTCAAAATCCATACCACACTTTTTCATCGAGGTAATTAAAGAAGACCAGCTGACTTCTTTTGTGTTCACAATATGAAATATAGTTTCATCGGCAGATTTTGGAGATCGCGTAGCTGTGCTCATCATGATATCTACAATGGCATTACCGGCGTAATCGACTGGTATCCAATTTACTGTAATACCCAAGTCAGGCATCTAAAAAAAAAGGTAATTCAATTAACAAGCTCAGTTTTAGTATATATGTGATCTTACTTTCTTCATATAGCTTCCGCCACCGACCAATGTTAACGGGTGCATTTCGGTTGTGTTCCAAGCTCCAGTATTACTATCTCCGCATAGTTGTCCAACACGATGGACATAACAAGGCATATCTAGAAGGAAAATTAATATTGATACATTTTATAGACTGGATTAAAGCTTACTCTTTTTTTCTACTAGGTATTGAAACAATTGCTCAACAATAAATTTGGACTGGCCGTATCCCATAGGTAATGCGACTTGTGGATTATTTGGCATGGCTGTTTCTGGAACATATATACCGTAAGCCCCTGTGGCACTGACACTTGAAATAAAGTGAAAATGAATAGGGTTAATTTCTTTGTTTGCGAATTTAACCATGTTGTAAAGTCCTTTAATACACTCAGAATCATAATGAGCTACAGTTTGATTAAAGTCAAGCAGCCAAGCACACGCAAGTATCATTGTAGTTTCAGATCTGAGTTTGTTATAAATGTCGATAGATAATCCAAGATATTCCTCTTCTACGTTCATTGGTAAAGCTTGTACACGGCCTGCTTCATGTAACTCGGATTCAGGATATCCTCTCTTTTTAAACGAATCTGCAATTCTACCCATCAAATCTGTAGACTCATTTCCACGAACAAGAGCATATACAGTTTTGACCTTGGGGTTTCGAAGAAGCTTCAACAAGATAGCAGAACCAAGAGATCCTGTAGCGCCTGTTAACATCACCACATGTTCTCTATCATCATTGGGATCAGAATAATCAGTTACGACAGCCGGAATCAGATCTTTAGACGCGCTTTGTAAATACTTGTCAAGAATATCTGTTGTATCTTGATAATTAAACTTTTGCATAACTGGCATATATTTTGCCTTATTTGCGATAATAACTTGCGTGAAATAGTTAGTCATACTAAGAATAGTTGGATATTCGTAAATAAAATCTTGCGGTACAGGAGATATACTTTCTGAAAGATAGTTTTGGAGTTGAATAGACAACAGCGAATTAAGTCCTTGCTTAAAAAGAGATAAGTCGTTTTGTATCACTAAGGTTGGGCGTAAAACACGCATTACATTATCCATTACATTAGTCTCTATATCATTAGAATCGACGATATGATACATCTTACGCTTGCTAATTTTTTTGGAGATGGATTTAGCGTACATGTCATCTACTTCAGTTTGAAAGTATGTAATAGATCGTTTTCTGGAAACTGTCCCTTTGTCAGAAGCGATCAAGTGTTTTGAAAATGGAATGATTTTTACCATTTCGGGTAAAATGGTACTATGGTTTGGAGCTTCTTCGTTGGCTCTTCTTACGCTTTCATGAACTAAAAAAAATGCATGAATATAATTATGTACGTTTACTGTATACGTATATATTTATAAAAGTTGTATATCTAACCTTTCTCTATAACTGTATCTAAACAGTAATTTTTAACAACTTCAAAATCAAGCTCGATAAGCGCTGCGGTCAATTGTTGACCTTCCCCAATTACTGTACAGTTAGAAACCAATGGGTTCGACTTTATTACATCTTCCATTGGCAGTGGATTGGTTTTTTCCCCGTTGGCCCTATTTCACTTTTATTTAATATAATGTATATTTTGTGAAACTAATATCACTTACATTACTAAGATATCATCGGCACGACCTACATAGTTGTACCCATTTTCAACCACCTTGCTCTTAACTACTAAATCTTTGGTAGCATAATCACCGTTTCCCCTGGTTTGTATACCCGTAGCAAGAAATGGTGACCCTTTTCGAACAATTAGTTGGTACCTGTCCTCGTCATAGTGCTCTAAATAGGTATGTTTTTCTGCATCTTCAAGAAAGAAGTATGTGTTACTGTCAACTCTTTTTTGTGAAACTTCAGATGAGAATAGATTAAACGATTCTTTTTAAAACATATTTTGTCAGCTTGGTATAATAAATTATATATATATAATATATCTTACCAGACATGGAGAACATATTCAATACATTGATATTGTTCTTTAAGAAAAACTCATCTATTTTCTTAGGTGTTGCTGCTCCTCCAGTCCTAAAAACAAAGTATTATTAGGTTATATATTTATGATTTCATTCATCTAAAAATATACTCACGCAAGAAATTTTAAATTTTGAAAGGGTTGAACATCTCCTGTTTCCTCCATGTAGTGCATTATTTGATTAACAAAATATGGTGGGGCGTTCAACCGAGTTACATTTTCTTGTTTCATTACTGCAATAGTGCGTTTAGCCGTAGGTGGAAACTCTCGAAAATAATATATGGAGCCACCTGAGAGTATGCAATGATAGTTTGAATATGTACCAAACATGTGATATCTAAAACGAGAATTACTATTTTGTTTTATGTAAGGGGGTAATAAATGAGGTGATCCTTACGAAGGCGTAATACCGATTAATATATCATTTTCATCTTCAATAAACTCGAATTGTTTACGTTTATAAAATGTTTGCAAATATGTTTGAATAAAATACATCAAAAATTGATTACTCCAAATTACAGCCTTTGGCATATTGGTTGTTCCCGAACTAAAATAATTAGAAAATGGTCAGTAATATGATATAAATTATAAGCGAATAAAGAAAACACTTACCTGTGAACTATGGTCACCGGCCTATCCAAGTCTTTCTCCGTAAACTTTTGATCGAGTATTTCGCTCCACCTAGGATTCAAAGGTTTCTTAGATAAATTTTCGAGATCAAAATCAGGTATAGGGAAACACTCGACGCTTTTATTTTCCTCTGAAACGATATCTTTGATATGTTGATAATAAATACCGTAAACCAAACATTCGGAATTTACTTGCTGCAACAAACTGCATACAGCTGCAGACGAATTACGAACAGAGATCATTTGAACTGGAATACGGAGCTTATAGAGCGTATAGAGCATAACGAGATAATATACTGAATGATCTTCTAATAGAGATATAACAGACTTATTACCCAGTTTTTCGTATAAGACACAAGCCAAATTAGTAGCGATTAGATCCACCTGTCCATAAGTAAGCGTTTTCACTTCTATCTCTCCTTCACTGGATAGAACCTCATATCGAAGATATATATTGTGTTCGAACCTCTTCGCTTGTTTTTGAAAAAGATTAATAAAACAACAATAATCATGTACCGGAAATCGTGGCTCTTTAACAAGCGTTATATCATCAAAAGATGTCATTTATCAAAACTATTATTTTTATTTTATTTTTCGGAGTGTTGGGAAAGAAAAGAAAAGGTTTGAATTTATACAGCAACATTTATATTAAAAAAAAACTCGGAACACATTGGTCTTTTTTTTTTTGGGCGAGTTCCTGAAATTGCCTTATTTTGCGTATCAACGAGTATGATGCTATCAGAAAGATTAATTAGAAAATGATCTACAAGAAAATAAAATAGGTAGTTACTGAAAGCCCTCTTTTAAACAAAACAGAAAAGAAAAAATATTTATTAAAATTATGGGCTATAAAATCCAACCTCTTTCCAATGCTCCAGATAAGTTAATATTTTGTCGCTAACGGTGGGCGCTAGCTTCATACTAGGAGATAACTTGCGTGTGTTACTTGTCTCCCATCGAACTGAATGTCTTTGACCGTTGGTAAATAATTTTTGATAGAACCCTAAAAGTTTGTAACAAGGGTTATTTTGATCTTTAGACACTTCTTGAACCCAAGATTCTGGATCGATAACATCGAACTCCATTCCGCACTCTTTCATCGAGGCAATTAATGAAGACCAGCTTATTTCGTTTGTATTAATAATATGAAAGATGGTTTCATCAATAGACTCTGGGAAGCTGTTAGCTGTGTTCATCATAATATCTACAATGGTATCGCCAGCATAATCTACCGGCATCCAATTTACTGCAGTATCCAATCCAGGCATCTAAAAAAAAAAGATAATTCAATTAACAAGCTCAGTTTTAGTATATATGTGATCTTACTTTCTTCATATAGCTTCCGCCACCGACCAATGTTAACGGGTACATTTCGGTTGTGTTCCAAGCTCCAGTATTACTATCTCCGCATAGTTGTCCAACACGATGGACATAACAAGGCATATCTAGAAGGAAAATTAATATTGATACATTTTATAGACTGGATTAAAGCTTACTCTTTTTTTCTACTAGGTATTGAAACAATTGCTCAACAATAAATTTGGACTGGCCGTATCCCATAGGTAATGCGACTTGTGGATTATTTGGCATGGCTGTTTCTGGAACATATATACCGTAAGCCCCTGTGGCACTGACACTTGAAATAAAGTGAAAATGAATAGGGTTAATTTCTTTGTTTGCGAATTTAACCATGTTGTAAAGTCCTTTAATACACTCAGAATCATAATGAGCTACAGTTTGATTAAAGTCAAGCAGCCAAGCACACGCAAGTATCATTGTAGTTTCAGATCTGAGTTTGTTATAAATGTCGATAGATAATCCAAGATATTCCTCTTCTACGTTCATTGGTAAAGCTTGTACACGGCCTGCTTCATGTAACTCGGATTCAGGATATCCTCTCTTTTTAAACGAATCTGCAATTCTACCCATCAAATCTGTAGACTCATTTCCACGAACAAGAGCATATACAGTTTTGACCTTGGGGTTTCGAAGAAGCTTCAACAAGATAGCAGAACCAAGAGATCCTGTAGCGCCTGTTAACATCACCACATGTTCTCTATCATCATTGGGATCAGAATAATCAGTTACGACAGCCGGAATCAGATCTTTAGACGCGCTTTGTAAATACTTGTCAAGAATATCTGTTGTATCTTGATAATTAATTTTTTTAGTAACTGGTATCTCCTTGGTCTTATTTGCAATATTAGCTTGTGTAAAATAATTCACTATGGTGGTGATAGTAGGATAGTTGTACAAGAAATCTTGTGGAACAGGATACATATCTTCAGAAAGGTAGTTTTGAAGTTGAATTGATAGTAAAGAATTGAGTCCTTGGTTGAAAAGAGAAATATCCTTCTGTAACGCACTAGAAGGGTCCAGTACACGCGCTATATTTTTCATGACGCTCGTCTCGATAGTATTAGGATCTGCTCCGTGATGTACATTTTGTTTGTTTGTGCCTCCTGTGAGAAATTTAGCGTACATAGCATCTACTTCTGTTTGGAAGTAGGCAATGGATCGTTTTCTTGAAACAGTCCCTTTATCGGAGGTGACTAAATGTTTTGAAAATGGGATAATTTTTACCATTTCGGGCAAAATAGCGCTATGATTGGGTGCATCTTTGTTAGCCTTCCTTACACTTTCGTGAACTAAATAAAATAAAATTAGTAAAGTACTAAAACATTGATGTATATTTAACCTTTTTCTAAAACCGCATCAAGACAGTAATCTTTTGCAACTTGAAAGTTAAGTTCGATGAGTACGGCCGTACAAGGTTGAGCTTCACCGATGACAGTACAATGAGACACCAGAGAGTTTAACTTGATTGTATCTTCCATGGGTAAAGGATTAGTTTTTTCCCCATTAACCCTATTAAAATATTCTTAGTAAACTATTGTTAAAAAATGGGAAAGTTAGGGTAGTTTATTTACATTACTAAGGTGTCATCGGCACGTCCAACGTAGCAGTAGCCATTTTCGACTAACTTGCTTCTAACAACCAAATCCTTGGTGGCATACTCTCCGTTTTCTCTAGTTTGAATACCCGTAGCGAGAAATGGAGACCCCTTTCTAATAATTAATTGGTATCGTTCTCCATCAAAATGCTCTAAGTAAGCATGCTTTTCTGCATCCTCAAGAAAAAAATAAGTATTAGTGTCTACTCTCTTTTGGGAAACTTCAGATGACATTAAATGAAAGCATTCTTTTAAGAGTGTGTTAGTTACGACTTTTTATTTCTACTACATTTTATTTCTTACCAGACATGGATAGGATAGTGACCAAGTTGATTTTATGTTTTAAGAAAAAAGCATCCGTTTCTTTGGGTGTAGCTGCCCCTCCAGATCTATTTTTTGTTTTTGTTTTTGTTTGTTAAGTTATATTTGTAGAGTTTATCTCCTTAAAAAAACTTACATCAGTAATTTCAGTTTTTGAAAAGTTTGGATATCTCCTGTTTCCTGCATGTAGTGCATCATTTGATTGATAAAATAAGGAGGAGCATTCAAACGCGTTACATTCTCTTGGTGCATTACTTTAAATACTTCTTTTGCCGTAGGGGGGAAATTCTGGAAAAAGTACATGGAGCCACCAGAAAGAATAGAGTGGAAATTAGAGAATATACCAAACGTATGAAATCTAACTAATATGATTAAACATTTGATTTGAAAACGTAAATTGTCAATAAAATACTTACGACGGCGCGATAGCAACTAATACATCGTCTTTTGTTTGAATATACTCAAACTGTTTACGCTTGTAAAGCGTGTGTTGGTAAGCTTGGATATTGTATATTAAATATCGATTACACCAACGCACAACCTTTGGTGTAGCCGTAGTTCCGGAGCTACCGGAGTTATATAAAAAAGGAAACAAAAACATCAGCACACGTGCAATAAAAGAAAGAAAAAAAAGAACTACCTGTGAATCATAATTGCAATCTTATTCAAGTCGCTCTCGTTAAAATTTTGGTCTATAAGTTGATCATATTCTGGGTTTAATGGATACTTTGACAATTCTTCAAGGTTAAGTTCGGGTGAGAGAAAACATTCAATGCCCACGTTCTCTTCCAAGACGATATCTTTGATGGACAGATAGGATTTTCCGTAAATCAAACAGTCAGAATCAGTTTGCTTTAATAAATTAGAAACTGCTGCAGGCGAATTTCTAGTTGATATCATCTGAATTGGAATACGAAGTTTATAAAATGTGTAAAGTAGAATGAGATAATAAACAGAATGATCCTCTAGTATGGAAATGACCGTCTTTTTGTTTAATGATGCATGCAAAGAGCAAGCCAAGTTTGAAGAAATTAAATCAACCTGTCCATAAGTAAGAGTTTTGGTCTCAAGTTCTCCCTCTGCGCCTGTAACTTGATAACGAACATAGGTGTTGTCTTCAAAGATTTTCACCTGACTTTGAAAAAGGTTGATGAAAGTATAGTAGTCATTAGCTGAAAACTTTCCTTCCTTAATAAGTGATATATCATCAAAAGGCGCCATTGTAATTTTTTAAGAAGTTTTTTTTAAGAAAATAAAATAAAAGGGAAGCTGTAAATGAAGAAGAGAGTGATTAATAGGTATAATATTTTTAGCGCTGAAAATAAACCTTTTTTATATACAACAGGGGATCTTAATAACTAAAAATTTATCCCTATAAGTATCTCACTGAAAAAGCACCTCGAATATTTTTGGTTGAATTAAACTTTACTTTTCAGAGTAAAGATTATTCTTGGTATAAACATTTTAGCTGCGACTACTCAAATAGTAAACACGCATACATAATATTACTTTTTTCGACGTGTCAGCGAAATGTAGGAATTCATGACGAATTTATTTATCAAAAACAAACCGATCAGACGCATTTCAGCCTTTCCTAATAGCATTTATGGGTTTTGGATAAACTTATAAAGATATCTTTTTTTAATCTTATAATAAAAAAATATACATAATATGAAGAAATGCACTAAAATGTGTTAATGCAGCTCGCTAAAATTTAAAAGTGTTTTCTTGCCACGTAGCAAAAAAATAAAATAAATTGTGAAAGTTCTTTTTTTTGCCAGGTTTTTTTTTTAGTTAATTGAATCTACTCAACCCCTACTTTTCGATAGGCGCTCATACACATGTATGACTTGAATGTATTCTAAGTATAAAAAGATAAATAAATAAGAAAATTGATACAATCTAGAAAAACCTTTCGCTTTTTATATTACATAAATAACGGTCAACGCGAGCTTCATAAAACCCTTATACATAGCCTACTTTATTTTAATTGAATCTATATAATTACACCAGTGGGTAATCAATTTAAATCTCAAGCTAATATACTAAAATGAAAAGAAACTGGATGTGCTTATATATTTGCGAATATATATTTGCTGACTTTGATTCCTATATGCACTCGACTTACTAAAGTTAAACAAAATGTGAGTTGGATCAGGCTTTTTTAATACACAAGTTTAATGCAACGTATAAACGAATATAGATATCAATATCATCGCAAGTTACTCTCATTGACGATAGGTAACGCCAAGCGTTACTGAAAATATTTTCGGTCATGCGCATGTTACCTGGTTTACTTATTCATTTGGAAAGAAAGGAACCTCTGTTACTTTTTTTTAAAAAGAATAAAAAAAAAGGAGAGGATAGTCCTAAATATCTATATGGTTGACATAGAGGTTAAGTTTCAGGAAAAGTATACTCAAGTATCTCGAAGAAATAACCTTTCTATAAGTATTTTCAATTTAACAAACGACTGCTATAGTTTTTTATATATTGTATTCACCATTTTTCTGTCTGTACTCTTCACTCGTATTTAAAGACGCATACTCCATATAAACACTAACCTCTTTTAATTTGGAGGATCTACAGACAAACTAATAATAGATAAGGTCTAATAAACTTTTAAGAATATGCCCCTGTCTATCATTTTATTGTTTGAATTTATAAGATCTATGGGGTTCAGTCTATCCGATATCACATTGCAGAACTCTAATATAATCTTTATCAAGCAGAAAAATAGGTCTGTTGCCTAAAGTGCACCTTTTTTTTATGTCAGTCTGTTTAAGGGTTGAGAAAAAAATACCAGAAAAAAAACTACATACATATTGTCTTAAAGTAGAATAGTATAGCAATCTAAACATTGAAATTCTGTATTTTTAACAGTTTATCTATTTATATTAAACCAAATGCGTTCATTGTATTTCTTAAACTGTATTGCTTATCTGATTTTCTACTTTCTACAAACTCTTAAACTGTTACTTTTACGGGAAATTAACAAAGACTATTTCAAACTGGAATAAATATACTTTATTAATAGGGGGGGAAAATCGAAACTATTTATTATTTTGTAAATTTTATTAAAATCTACTAGTTGACAGAAACACAAGGTATTAAGTAATTGTGCTGTTTCTTGTTTGGTATAGACATTATGGTATACAACTGTTATGGTATACAACTATTATGGTATACAACTGTTATAGATATTAGTTAGTAATGTTTGTTTTTTCCCAAGTATGCCTTTAAAGATCGAGTATCATATACTGTTTTGGGGTGCTTCGATGATAAGGATTGGTACAAATTCAATTTGTCTTGATACCTGCGTTTAGCATTTTGAAACCAAGTAGAAACTATATAAAGCGCGTTTAGATTTTTCGGATTTTACACTGATAGAAAAAAAAACTTACTTTGAGTACTAGACTTTCCGGTTCTCTCAGCCAACACTTGTTTCTCTTTATTGGAAGGTGTGCTACCATCATTATCCAAGTACCAATCCATCAAGACATTTACTACATCTGGACCATAGTTTTTCCTACTTTTTTTCTCGATTTTTTCTTGGCTGGAGTAACGTATTCTTTTGTTTGGTGTAAGCCTTTCTGTGACACAGTTTTTTTCTCTTTCCATTCACTTGTACATTGGTACTACCTTCTTCATTCATGCCTTTTGTATTATTGATTTTAAGATTGATCCTTCCGTAAGCGTTGGAAATCGATGTATATAACTTGCCTAGTTTACGGCTCTGTTCCGAGTTCTCTTTGAGTATCTGTGTATCTGATAATAAATCCTTATACTTGAATACATCATTTATTTCGTCTCTATACTCTCTTTTAATTTCTTGAAAGGTACTTGAATCATGGTCTTTATTCTCATAAATGAAAACATTTAGTCTCTGAAGTAGTGCGGTGACTCGATTTTCATATTCTTTTGAACAATAATATTCGTCTCCTTCATCCACTGAATGTTCTTTTATTTCCGTCCCATCTTTATTTTCATTCGAGGTACAGTCAGTATTAGAGGGGTTGTAGTACTTATCCCGGCTTTCTTCATTTTCAAATATATCGTCATATGCAGTTTGATGAAAATATAAATTGGTGTAGTCTGTGGAACTGATTAGATCATATGCTTTTTCTTTGACTGTTGTTGAAGGATTAGTTACACCAGTGTGAGAGGGAGTCATCCTTGCCATACCCGAGTTGATGTATTGTTGTTGTTCTAACGAAATAGATGACCTAATTTCTTCAATAAAAGAATTATTGGCGATGAAATAATCCAATGAGCTTCGATTTAATTCAGACTGTAAAATTGCGGCAGAAGGAGGTAAAGAAATTAATTCTTCTTCTGGTACAATAGAATCGGTGGTTGATGATGATCTTCTTGTTGGTATACTAGAGATACTGCTACTACTACTGAAAGTTTCTTCTGGACATCCAACAGAAAACATGAGATCTGATGATGGTGAATCATTAAATAGTGTATCACTAAAGCTCGAATAAAATGGTTGTTCTGTTTCGTTATAACATCCTGTTGGATCTATCATATTCTTAAATAGATAGTCTTCCATTTGGTAATCTGCGGCATTAGGATGATAAGATACTCTGCGATTTTTATCAAGTATAATATCTTGTGGGTTAATAGCTACAGTCGAGTTGTTACGCACTTTAAAGTGCTGTTGTGTCGAGGGTGGTACATACGGGTCAGAAAAATTACACCCAAGACTTATTGAGGGGACACCAAAGTTTTCAACTCTACTCGGCTTATGATTTTTGCTACAGATACAAGCATACATTTTCCTTTCTTCAGAATAATAATAAAAGTGAAAGAATTTTTTTTTAGCAAAAAATCTAAACTAAATACCAATGTTAAGATGTTACACACAAATACACATTATATTCGCGTGTAGTAAAATGAAGCCCCTTTCAAAAAAAGAATCTTTGTGTTCAGGAAAAGTGCGATTTATATTGCTGAGTTTTTGAAAATAACCTTTTTAGCAGCAAAGACTTATTTCTATTGTACTTTAAGTTTTTATCGGCCCCACTTTTTTTTTTATTTTTCAAGCCTTTACAGGAAGATTTATAAAGTGACAAATAAAACATTTTGCTCTTTCTAAAAAATAATATCTTAATGACTGGTATCCATAACAAATGATATGAACTCTGTTATCATTAAGAGGTGTTTTTTTTTATTTTTACATTTGGGATTGTCTTCTCGGAAACAGTTTCCGAGGATTGAGTACATTAAAAGAGTAAATAAACAAGCCACGATTGACTGTCTTTACCCTTTTTTTTTATTTTTAACTTTTCTTGCATATTACTTTTTTGTCTTTTTTTGTTTGCTGTATTTTTATAATGGAGGAAGTTGTAGACAAAGGTAAAAAAAGAACTTCATCGGCTCTCGATGTACAAGAAGAAAATGGTGCCTCAAAATTTGGCTCAAGACTTTTAACAGAAGAAAACGACGTATTTAGTCAAAACGCTTGGTAACATATATGTATAAAAAGGGGTAAAGAAAAAGTAAAACTGATATGTAATAGGGATCATGCAGACTGGGACGAAGAGCAAGAAGAGTTGGCCAAAGAAAAAGTATCTGTACAACTCGAAAATCCTGTACCAGAAGACGAACAAGGTATAGTTATTATTTGTATAAAAAAAAAAAAAAAAACTAAGTGAAAAAATCAGAACAATATTATGCAGAACCAGCTGAATATTGGAACAAATTTTATGAAAAGAATGAAAATCGATTCTTTAAAGATCGTAATTGGTTAAAACTTGAATTTCCCGAATTATTTTCTACCAGTGAAGCAACCGCAGGAAAGAAGAGAGTGTTTGAAATTGGATGTGGAGCAGGAAATACAATGTATCCTTTATTAGAACAAAGTCAAAATCCAGATTTATTTGTATATGCTGCTGATTACTCAAAGACTGCTGTTGATGTTGTATTAGGAAATAAAAAGTACGATCCTACTCGCTCTTGTGCATTTGTTTGGGATCTTTCTAGTTCGGAAATACCAAGCGAAATTGAACCCGAGTCATTAGATATGATTGTTTTGATCTTTGTATTATCTGCATTAGCGCCTGAGCAATGGGACCAAGCCGTTAAAAATATTTATAAGGTAAAAAATAAGCTTATATCCATACATTTAATTCATCTCAGTATTTTAACGAATTATATATAAAAGATGTTAAAGCCTGGAGGGTTAGTCATGTTCCGTGATTATGGACGTTATGATCTTGCACAGTTGAGATTTAAAAAGAATCGTTTGTTAAAGGAAAACTTTTATATCCGTGGCGATGGTACACGCGTGTACTTTTTTACATCTGAAGAAATTGCTGCCATGTTTAAGGGTTCTGATCAAGAAAAGCCTCTCTTTGAAATTGAACAAAATGCTGTCGACCGTAGACTTATTGTGAATCGTCAACGTAAATTGAAAATGTACCGCGTTTGGCTTCAAGGCAAATTTAGAAAATTGTAAATAAATATTAATTAATTCTTAAGACTCCGTTAAAAAAGTTCACATTAAAAAAGATCCCCAAACGTACTCTTTTTTCGTGTCTTTTGATATACATACATATAAAAAGAGAGTATGAGCTCGTCAACTGGTGTGTCTGCCTCTAATAAAAACCAGCTTAGGCAGCGTCGAAAAGAACGTGTATTAAAAGACTCGGATAAGTCAGAACATCACTTATTACCTAGTGACAAAGTCGAAACCCAAAAACGGAACAACTGGTTTATTTCTGTTCTTTTAACATTATGGGCTTGTTACATTAGACTTTGGAAGATTTCGCAACCAGCATCTGTAGTTTTTGACGTAAATGAGTTTACTATTGTAACTACAAAAAAAAACAGATAGTAACAAAACTTACGTTATTATAGGAAGTACACTTTGGTGGGTTTGCAAGTAAATATATCAATAAGAAATTCTTTATGGATGTTCACCCGCCTGTAGGATAACAATTAGTTTTTTTTTACATATACAAATATATTGAATCGAATTTATAACCCTCTAGTTGGCAAAAATGATGATAACTTGGGCTGCCCAAGTTGTTGGATTTAATGGTTCATTTGACTTTAAGGAAATCGGAATGTAAGTTTATTCTTTCCTTTTTGAGGCATATTATCCATGTTTATAAAAATATGTTTATAGGGATTACCTTTCATCCCGCGTACCTTACGTACCTATTCGTGTATTTTGCGCTTTAAATGGTATTTTATTAGTACCCATATCTTACTGGACTATTCGAAATTCTGGATTTTCTGTCAAAGCTGCTATCTTAACTGCTTTTATGATCTGTTACGGTAAACCTCTATATTTTTTCGTATTAAAAAAAAAAGACTAACATGCAAAAAACAATTATAGAAAACGGTCTTATTACCAACAATCGTTTAATTTTATTAGACTCTATTCTACTCTTTTTTACCGGTTTTACTTTATTGATGTGGGTTAATTTTTGTAATCAGAGTAGACACCAGTTTACGACCCGGTGGTGGCTTTGGCTTGTAATGACAGGTACTGGCTTAGGCCTTACTGTCAGCTGTAAATGGGTTGGTTTATTTACAATTGCAACAATTGGTGCTGCTGTATTAAAAGAATTATGGGCCCTGTGGGGAGATCGTCGCACAGAAATGGTAAAAAAAAAAAAAAATCCCGGACCAAAGTATCTATCGCTCACCTTTTTGTTAGCGTACTTTTATCTATCACTTTTTCGCCCGTACAGTATGCTTAATTTTACTTCCGTGCTGTATCTACATGGCTTGCTTCCAGATTCACTTCAGTATGCTTCCTGAATCTGGATCTGGTACAAATTTCATGTCTCCCGAATTTCAAACTTCATTACGAGGTATCAAATTTCCTCAAACCACACCTGCCGGTAAATTAAGTTTAAACATATCTAGTATAACTCAAATTAACCCTTTTTTTTTTCTTTTTGGTAGATATTGTTTACGGCTCTAAAATTGATATTCGTCATATGGGCACTAACGGTGGTTACCTTCATTCTCATGATCATGCATACCCAGGTGGAAGTCGACGTAAGTTTAGGAAAGACAGAAAGTAATTCATGTTTATTTACTTTATTCTAATATTTTTAGAGCAGCAAGTAACATTATACTCTCATACTGATAATAACAATCGGTGGGTGATTAATAAAGCTAGTACAGATGATGTAAGATCTTTAGAGTATGTTCGACACGGTGATATCGTTCGTCTTACACATTTCAATACCAAAAGACGTCTTCATACACATGATGTTAGACCTACTACCAACGACGAAAAATATCAATATGAAGTCAGGTAAAAAAAATTATACATCGTATCTTATTAGTATTAAAACGGAATAGTGGTTACGGTTTTGAGGGATTTGAGGGAGATTCAAATGACAACTGGCGCGTTGAAATCGTGGAAGGACCTGATCCAGTTTCCAAAACTCGTTTGCGCGCTCGTCGTTCACAATTTCGATTGATATCCGAGACACAAAACTGTGCACTTTTTTCTAGAAAATATAAGTTACCTGATTGGGCTTTTAAACAACAAGAAGTAACCTGTATGAAAGATGCTAAATTACCAAAAACCATTTGGCAAATCGAAACCACAGAAACAGATTTCTGTAAGTTTACTGTCCCCAACTCTCCCCTTTTTTTTAAAAAAAAAACGTATCTAATCTTGTTATTTATTCTTTTAGTGCCTGAGGGGTATGAAACTGTATCATATAAACCAAAAGGCTTTTTTGGCAAGTTTTTAGAGTTAAATAAAGTGATGTGGCAGGTAAATCAAGGATTATCGTCTTCTCACACTTATGCATCTAGACCAAACGTATGTATTCAAGATATTTAGCAAAAAAAAAAAAACGCAAATTTGGGGGGTTAACGTTGGTTTTAAAATCATAATTTTTATTATAGGATTGGCCTTTCCTTCGTCGCGGTATCAGTTTTTGGTCAAAGGATCATCGCAAGATTTACTTACTCGGCAATCCATTTGTATTTTG
This sequence comes from Helicostylum pulchrum, assembly GCA_025677825.1. Classification (NCBI taxonomy): domain Eukaryota; kingdom Fungi; phylum Mucoromycota; class Mucoromycetes; order Mucorales; family Mucoraceae; genus Helicostylum; species Helicostylum pulchrum. The sequence goes on along the minus strand of JAIXMO010000001.1, from coordinate 990,026 downwards.
GTCATCGACAGCATGTATTATCGCCTATGTTGCATTAAAACTTGTTGCTTTGTTACTTTCACGGCGTAACATTATGACCAATCGTTGGAGAAAATACGATGGAGCAGTAGGCTTATTTTTCGTTTCATGGGCATTCCATTACTTCCCCTTCAATTTGATGGGCAGACAATTATTCCTTCACCATTACATGCCTTCACTTTATATGGCGGTTCTTGTTACTGGTGTCTTTTTTGACTTACTGACATCTTCTTTCCGTAACCCTGTTCGATGGTCTCTCCTCATCATGTGCATCATGACTGTGGTTTATGTATATACTATATTTATTCCTATCACATATGGCGAGCCTTGGACTACTTCTGCCTGTTCCAGTGCTACCTGGCGTTCTGATTGGGATTTCAATTGCAAGATGTAAGTCTATGCATATACATATAAATTATTGTATCTCAATCACATTTATATTTATAGATTTGACGAGAAATCTATCAGTAATAAAACCACTACATTTGCTGAAAATGAAGATTTAAACCCATCCGACAATAAAATTGTGCATGTCGTAGAAGAGATAGATGGCGAACAATATTTTAATGCTGAATAAAGTTGTACCGCCTTTTCTGTGTCAATAAAGTTTACTGAAGTGCAATTAGAGCTATTTATTTTTTCAGTAGCCCTTATTAGATCGCTATTGACCTTGTGATGAGCGTGTTTTTCTTTTTTAAAAAAATAGTTGAGACTGTGTCCCTATTTATTTTTAGTTGCAAAAAAAAAACTGTGCGCACACGCGCGTGTATAAAGTATATTCAAAAGGGCAAAAGGTATACATAAATGATCTCAATAGGGGTAAGTTTGTTTTATAGTCATGAACGTCTAACAAAAATAGACTTTTTGAAGTTAACAAACGGGTATACTATGAAGACCTTGTTAATTTACAATTGTTTTATTTTATTAGCATAGTTGTTCGCTTTGCAATTTTTTACTCCACATGATTTTTTTAAAATTTGGTACATCAATTCTAATCACGTCCGAAAGGGAACTCATAAATTGAGATTGGATTCTAGTTCCTTTTCTTTCTCTCTCTCTTTCTCTTTATAGTATTTAGGAATTATGCGGTGGCCAGCATATTACTTATAAAACTACATCATTTGATTTCCAAGTTTAAACTGGGAGTTAGAAAACACTGAGAAAAAAAAACTGAAAGTTTTGACGCATATAAAGTAACCAGGTTAGTATACTATCAACTGTATATATACTTTGGTTTAATACGAGATAAGTTTAATTTTAAGTTGCATCAATATACTTGTATCCTGTTTTCTTGTAAAGCACCTGAAAAGCACGTATAATTATGCGAATCTGTAAAAGAATATGGAATCGCTTAGAGATAGAAAAAATGGGGTTTTTTTCTTTCTTTGCCAATTTTTTTAAGGCAGTAATAACCTAAATAAACCTCCTTTATATATAAATATATACATGTATATACGCTATATTGTCAAAAGAGACTACATTACTATACTACTGTCTTATTCCGAAATCATCTAAAGAAGGGCACGAAAGGAGCAATAAGAATAGTAAAAAAAGAAAAACAAAATCAAAGAGAGGGGGAGAAGAGGAGAATGCCCAACGAAACAATGGATCACAAGTTTTATTCTTCTTTTACATATTTAAGGTTTTACTTGAAAAAAAAGTATGCTACAAAAACTATCTCGAACAATAGCAAGGGGGGGGGGGGAGATAGAAGCAACGCTAGCTTTTTTTTTTTATCTTTTTACATCAGGTATATAAAACTATAAACATTTACCTTCTTTCTTCTTTATTTTCATTTCGTTAATTTTTTTTATATTTTCTCATTACTTATATATATATATAAAAGTATATTAACAGCTCATATACATATATATAAAAGTGAATATGAAGCTATTTACTAAAAGTGGATTCCATTTTGCATTATTTACCTTATTCGGGTTAACAATTGCTCAAAATCAAACAACAGCTGAACCACCGAGTTCATTAAATACCACCAGCCCTCACCCACCTCCTAGTAAGTCATATGGACCTGAATATATGTGAGCGAAGCCTGTACTAATGCTTATTATAATTGACTTTAGGTTTGTGCACTACTTATCCGGACAATGGTATTTGCCAGGTTAGTATTTATAAAACAGATACATTGTCAACAAACACTAACTAAAAATTTTACGTTTAAAAAAAAAGGGTTTCGTCAATTATTCAGTTTTTACAAAAGGCGCGCCAGTTGTTATGATTGAAAAACAACTTGAACCACTTGTAAATATGACTCGTTTACTTGGCAAAGTAGCTCCGACCTGTGTTGATGCTTACTACCGATATTCATGTTCACTTGCCTATCCTAAATGCGGAGAAAATGGAGCCGGTAATAGAACCAAACCAAAAAAAAATAAAAAAAAATCGAGTAACTGATTTATTTTATTTATTTTTTTTAAAAAAAAGCACCTACAATGGGATGTCAGTCTGCTTGTCAGGATGTAGAACATGAATGCAGGAATATCTTTATGTTGACTGGTAAGGGCCTTTTACCAGACTGTAATAAAAAGTCTCCTCTTACTGGTCAGCCCCTTTCATCAGATGGCAGTTGTAATGCTATTGCACCTCAAATTGATGATCCTCATGCATTCTATAATCTATCAGCTGTTACACCTGGCTTTATCATGTCGGACTGTCCCGCGCCTTTTATGAAAGATCCCATTGCAAAGCTAGGTAGTTCCGCTACTACAAGTGATATCTATTGCCGCGCTGGTTGCTGCATCCCTTGTCCAGCTCAAAATTATGTAACTATAGTATATATATATATCGTATTATAGAATGAAATACTTATACAAAATGATATAGTTTTATCCTGAAGGATGGGCAGAGCATGGCTTTTTAGCTACAGATATTCTTCGATTTATTTCGTCTGTGGTATCTTTCTTTATGCTTGTTAGTTATTTGATATTGCCAGATAAGCGAAGACATCCTTCTTTGCTTATTTTAAATGTATCAGCAAGTATATTTTTATTCAGTATGGTAGTTTATTTCTCTATTGGCAACCCTCAAAAGCTCCAATGTGCCAATATAGTTGAAGTTAGTACTCAAGATAATAATATTTTATGTGCCACGCAAGGTAAACATTATACAAAAAAAAAAAAAGAACTCCTTTGTTTATTCTTACTGTATAAAAAAAAATAGGTGCTATTTTAATTTTTTCATCCCTGTCTACATGCTGCTGGAGTGCGGCACTGATTCTTAATCTTCATTTACATACTGTATGGAACTCAAATTTCTTTACCAATCGATACGGTATCTTGAACGTTTTATGCTGGGGATATCCTTCAGTTATTATGGCAGTGTCGCTCGGTTTACATCAAATCAAGTTTGAATTTGCTAATTTATGCTTGGTTTCAGTGGATAGGATTTTTGAGATTTTCTTTTACCCCATGGCAGCCATTGTATGCCCAGCGTTTATTATTCATATTTCAACCTTTTTTTATATTGCTAAAATCGCGTTTCAAGAAGGCGTTCAATCGGATATGTCTCAGTCCATGTCTCGCGGTTCCATGACCAATCCTGCGCCCGGTCGTCGCCACAAACATGTTATTACCGCAGTACAAATCCAGTGGCGTGCATTGTTACTCGCCTTTCTTGCGTGCGGAACAGTAGTGTTTTACTGGATTTTTTACTTTACTCAAATTCATCGCGTAGTAAGTTTGGAAAAAGATCATAGTATTACAAACCACTGGTTAGAATGTATGTTGTCACCTGGTGGTCATCAAAATAGTTGTGTTTATATTATCAGAGATCATTTACCACCTTATGGGTTAATGATGGCAGCAGAAACCTTGGTGAGTACGCAAGGTATCTGGCTGTTTGTTATTTTCGGAAAAAGATCATTATGGAGAGAATGGAACGACTTAATTTACGACTTGCGTGTTTCATTCAATTCAAGGAGAATGGAAAAGAATGGAGAACAATTCTTTGCTCTTTAAAAAATACTTAGTAATAATAATAATAATAAAAACACACATTTAAAAAAAAGGAAAAGATCTCAATCACAAAATAGTACTCATAAACCAAATTACAAGATGAAGAGAAAACAAATTGCTAAAATGTCCTGGATGGGATTAACAATCTAGGAAAAACGATCAATAAATGATTCAATGTTAAACCAAAACCGAAAGCGAAAAAATTTGTTTCCAAAACAGCAAGTGTAAATGGAGTATGATACTGTGATATTTATTATGGGTAATAATAAATAACGACAGGTGCTTTGCAATTGAGATGAGAAATAAAGACAAAATTTTCATTTTGAAGTTATATAAACATCATTAATTTATTTGCAAAGGTTCATAATAAAAAAAGGTAACGGATAGGAGACAGAGAGAAAGAATTTACTCTTCATCATCTTCAGCGGCACCACCAGCAGCAGCAGCTCTCTTTCTCTTGACACGACCAGCACGGCCACCACCGAGAGGAGAGGTCAAAGAGAAATCAATGTGCTTTTGAGAGTCCAAACGAACGATGAAAGAGGGAACATTGACGATTTGCTTACCGACACGAATATGACGTTGACGGATCAAAACACGAGCGTGATGAATAGACTTGGCAAGACCCAACTTGAAAACTTGGGTTTGGAGACGACGTTCCAAGAAATCTTCAATCTTGAGGGCAAGAACGTAATCGAGCTTCATACGAGATTCATCGAGGACACCAATACGAACAAGACGACGGATAAGGGCATTACCTTCAAAGAGACGACGAGGATCCTTTTCATCCAACTTTAAAAGTTCACGAGCAGCACGACGAATCTTGGAAAGAGTAAGTCCAACTCTCCAGATTTCCTTCTTGTTCTTGAGACCGAACTCACCAATCAACTTGAGTTCTTGATCAAGACGAGCAGACTCGAAAGGACGCTTGGGGACGTTGGAAGTCTTACTGTAGTTTCTAACGGTACCGGTCATACTTGTTAGTAGAGTTTAAAGAGAAGGAACAAAAGAGGAACCCTTTCTTTTTCTTTTTTATTTTGCAAAAAAAAAAAAAGCCCCAGTACCGCTTTTTTTTTTTTCTGAAAAGTGAAAATTTTTTCCTATTCAAATCTTTGTCCAATTGGCTAATACTAATAAGCCACTCAATATCATATAATACATATTTTTTGTGTAGTTATAACACTAGTAGCATTATTAAAAAAATTACACCAAAAAAACACACGTATAAAATCGTTGACTGATAGTACCAAACACTTTTTTTTTTCAAATGTACACACATATTTATTTAGTATTTAATACGTTATGTTTATATTAATCAAATAAAAAAATATACAATGTGGCCCGAAAAGAAATGCTTCTCTAAGCCACAACAATTTTTTTTTTAACTCTGGGAAGCCTTTAATAATAATTTTTTTCCTCTGAACTTTTTTTTTCGGTCTCTTTCCATACCACTTCGTACAAGATGCCTCACTCGTTCGGTCGTAAGTATTTTTATGCACTCGAATAAAACTAGCAGCATATTAGGAATCGACGATGAAAAAAAAAATTTACAGTATTGTTGATGAGCATTTTTATTATTAAACAGTTCGCGCTCGTACTCGCCACATGTTCTCTCGTAAGTTCAGAGAGCATGGTTCCATCCCTCTCAGCACTTACTTGAAGACTTACAAGGTTGGAGATATCGTTGATATCAAGGCTAATGCTGCTGTCCAAAAGGGTATGCCCCATAAGTTCTATCACGGGTAAATACATTTATAAAAAAAATAGGTTATATGAAGGGTTCTTTTTTTTATTAATTATATATACTTTTTTTTTTCTAGTCGTACTGGTGTCATCTATAACGTTACCAAGTCCGCCGTCGGTGTCCTCGTTCACAAGAACGTTGGTAACCGTTATTTGGAAAAGCGTGTCAATGTCCGTATTGAACATATCAAGCACTCCAAGTGTCGTCAAGAATTTTTGGATCGTGTTGTCACCAACGCTCAAAAGAAGAAGGAAGCTAAGGCTGCCGGTGGTAAGTTTTATTTTATTTAATTTTATTTTGACTTGTTACTTAATATTATCATTATCATTGTAGTCTCTTTCAACCTCAAGAGAATCCCTGCTCAACCTCGTGAAGCTCGTCACATCTCCACCAAGTTCAATGTTCCTCAAACCATTGCTCCTATTGCTTATGAGACCCTCTTGTAAAGAAGCTCAAACTATTTTGATTTCTTTTTTTTTTTAAAAAAAAAGAATGAAAATTTTCTCTTCTTTGTTGATGAAATAAAATTATTAAAAAAAAAAAAAGGTTCCATAATTTTATAGTGTTTTTTGGGATATCTGTGTTCTCTTTTTTTTATTTTTTATTACATTTGCATAATTTTTTTTTTATTAGCGATATCTACGTTTAGCAGGACTACGACTACGACTGTCGGAACGACTACGTCTACGACGACGAGGAGGAGTACTACTTCTTCTACGTCTACGAGGAGAAGGAGATCGAGTACGAGAACGAGAACGCGAACGAGAGCGAGAGTCACTGCTGCTATAACTTGACGAAGAGCTACCACTATCGCTATCACTTCCAGAAGAGCTACCAGAAGAAGAACTATCACTATCAGAAGAAGAGCTATCACTACCAGAACTATCACGCTTCATAACTTGTTGAGGAGCAGTTCTTAACCATTCACGTAACTCTTCAGTCAATGAACCAAGACCAATACTAGTCCAATAATTGATAGCAAAACGGGTATTCTTTGGGTTATCCTTGGGGAACATACCAGAAAGACTTTCAAGCATAAAAGGATCTAATAAACGTTCTTTAAGAGTTTTAAGACCCAAGAATTCACTGATTTCTTGAAACAAAATCTTGACGAAAATACGAGATGCTGAAGTTGTATCCTCTTCTGTTAACCGAATAATATGGAATGCTGTCCATGGAAGAGAATCAGTATTGAAAAGATGAGCAAATAGTTTACCAATGTTTCGAAGTCGATTTGTTTCATAACGATGAATCGTCTCATAAATTTCACTAAACGCGTTTGTAAAGTTATCTACCCAAGTACGGTTCATTTTACAGAAACGTTCTGCCATTAAACCATAGTACTTAAGATATGTACGTTCTTGTGAAGCACACTCAATAATCATATTACAAAGTTCAACCTATAATTTATATATTATTAGTATATATACTCCCCCCCCCCGCTCACAAATATATGTCGTTACCTCATGTCCTTCAGGAATATGTAATTTCATCAATTTATGACATGCTTCTTCAAAGTTAACACTAGACATGACAGTTAAATAAATCTTTCTACGAAGTTCAATAATATCGTTATTTGTTTGATCCATAATTTCCATCTTGCTCTCTTCCCCTTCTTCATCGTCTTCACTTCCACTTCCACTCTCATCATCACCAGAGGAACCACTATCATCAGACTCATCTTCACCTAAAATCTCTGCTTTAATAGCACTATACTTTTCTTCATTCTCTGTGTAATCAGGATCGTACTTGAAAATATTAAGCATTTCTTCTGCATCGAGATCATCATCATCTAGACTAATGTTGTGCGTAATCTGATCATCTTCTTCTACTAAATCAAGTTCTTCCATAACTGGCTGGTTATCCTTATATTTATCTTTTCTAACTTGGAATAAAACTTCAATCATGTACTGAATACGTTTATCAATTTCTCCTTCGTGTAAAACTGCTCTGAAACGTTCATAAATAGCATTGTTGGCTCTAGGAGAAACATTAGCTAAAAGTGCACCTACTTCACGCATAAGTCCAACTGCAATCTCAACAGAGTCATCAGTGGGTCTTTCCAATAACAACGCTAAAATTTGAAGTACTAATACTTTATCCGCAATAAGTTGATTTGTTAAATGCGCAATAAACATGGTAGTGGCTAAACAAGAAGTCTACCATCACAAAAAAAAAATTAGTATACTGTTTAAGCCAGTGATAATAGATGAACTTACCTTGTCATTACGTCTAAAAGCTCTTCTAAATTGAAGCACCAAACGCGTCAACAGTAATGCACCAACAGCAGGCAATTTAGTATTTATAACTGCAGTAACAGCAGCATACACAGGTGTAAAAGGTAAACTTGCAGTTTGCGCCTTCATCATACTACGACAATAAAGTCCTCTTCCTCTCACCAGATTTTCACCAAAGAGTTCAGGTATAAGCATTTTAACATTAGATGTGTTAACTTTATTGATGAGACCATTGATTGATTTTTTCAACGCTTCCCATGTAATGCGTTGATACTCTTCACTACTCGTGTCTTTTACATTTTGTTGTAACTGACGTAAGCGATGAGGTGGGATGTAAGCTCCACCGCCCCGTGTCGTATTCTTTATCGTCTCTACTTGTTTTAACCCATTAAAGCGCCCTTCTGATTCAATCTCGCGACTCATTTTTTCTTCTTTTTTATTTTGAGAGGATTGCAAATGGATCAATGACAAAAAGATGCGAGAAAAAAAAAAATAGCACTTGACGTAGGGTAAACTTGTAAACTGGATTTTAAATATATAAAAAAAAAGTGACTTCTTTTATAAAAACATTCAAATGGTAGGGATAACTAATGATGGGTGTCTTGATTTGAGGCCGTATTTCGAATTGACATCATTATACCTTTGATGTTTACGGCACCATTGATATCTCTGCGCCAATCATTCTTTCCATCGAAGCAAATTTTACAAACCTACGAACAGGGCAGTACATAGTAACTGATATTAGTACATGTATACATACCCAAAAATTCGTAACTTTTTTCTGCCAAAAAAAAATATTTGCAGACTTACTTTCTATGCTTATTTTCTAGAGTTCCATGACACCCTGAGCTTGTAATCGAGGCACAGAATTCGTCTACCAGTTCAGCCAAAGATTTCTTTGCTATTACGACCATTGTCTTCTATTTATTAACGAAAATGTTATAGATAGATATATGCAGCATATAATTATCGGTGCAGATATATTCCTTTTCATTGTTTGTAAATGTTACAGAGGTCAAATACAAGAAACATTGTTCCAAACTTGCAGTCTTTGATCTTTTTAACTGACATTGAGATATTTTGAATCTCATTTTGACCCCGATTGTATCACAAAAAAAAACTGGTTAGAGATCTCTCGTATCTGTCAATTAGGCAACCCTCGCTATCAGAAAAACTTACAATATCAATAAAACTACGACCTTTTCCCCACGATTAATTTCGAACCCATAATCCCTCCTAAAACGCCTGGATCTGCGTATTATACCGTAGAAAATAATCGGATCCAGCAGTTTATAAAAACAAAAAGTACAAAAACCCTCAATACAGCATAAAAAACTTATTAACGACTCACGTAATTATATGTGTATGCAAAATGTTTGCTGACTGTGAGATTCGAACTCACGCCTCTTGCGAGACCGCAACTTGAGTGCGGCGCCTTAGACCAACTCGGCCAAATCAGCTTGTTTCTGTTAGACCAAGTAATTTATTAAGAGCCCAAAAATATGTTAAATCATGTGATATACACATGATGAATTGGCTGAGCCGGACATGTATTATGTCCGGCTCGGATTACGAGCCTCCGGGATTATAACGTTTAATGATGGCTTTAAGGATTTTATAAAACTCAAAAACCTTTATTTTTGTTGTAGATAATGCTTTCTATTTGTACCAATTGCACAATTCTGGGTGATATATGCACACTATATATTTACACCTTTTGATTACTATTTTAAAGTCTGCTCTGTTGCCTTATTTTGACAAGTACAAATTTACTACAGGTAAATCTATACCGCGTGTATTTTCCTTATAAAAGATGTCCGTGACACTGTTACGCAAAATAGCACCTGTTTGTTATTCTTTATCGTGATCTGCTCAATACAAATAAATCGGTACGTTTGTTATTCACAACTCCCTATTTTACTATCGTCTGATTCAACTGTCATTGAAATCTTCTCATTCATATAAATAGCCATTCGTATTGTTTTCAAATAATAAAATCTCTTGCTTTACTTTTATTGACTTAATAATAATATATTAGCAAATATATCACTAGACTCTAGTTGAAAGCCTGGGTTAAACGTCAAAAGCTACAGAATACCAAAACATTTGAATCTAGAATAATTCAAGCTATATGCGCTATTCCTACTAGTTGGAAAAATTATTTTGATATTCATTAAATAACTCGTTATCAAAGAGTATAAATAGCCCCTATAATGAGCAATGTACATTATTTAAAATATAATTTACTTCGAATCATTACAAATACAAGATTTATATATATAGAACACAAATTATAATGATGTGTACATATAAATGAAGGGGTGATAGAAAGAGAAAATGGGGTATATAATGCTATAATCCGTACCTCTAGCTGTAAGTACAAGTTCAACATTTCTATGCGTGAATGGTTCTCTTAGCGGCGCTTCCGTATTAAATGGCTATTTTCTATCACTTTCTGCTGATTAACTTTGGCTTTTTTCTGTTGCAATGCTTGTGCAGTTGAAGTTGGGTTGTTGTGTGATAGTATTTTTTGAGTTGATACTTAACTCTACGGCTATCTTTTTCCCTCTTTGCCTATTGTTTCCCCTTTAGGAATGGGGGGGGGGGAGAGTTTAAGGTAGAGAGGGGTTTTTACTGACGTTGGCATTTAGTATTTGTAAACACGGATGGTTTACCCGCCGAAAAATAACATTTACTTTTTATGTTTGCATTGATATATTATTTCTGAACGACTTGGCTAACTACTTAATCATTGTTTACGCGGTAACATGAGTCGCAGGGAAGCATACTGTCTCTGGTAACAAATTTTAAAAAAAAAACTTAAAGTGTTGTTTAGTTGAGAGTAAAATCTTTTCAAAAGGCTTCCTTCTATTACTGTATGCGCATTGGGTTTGATTTACCGTTGAGGCTACATACAGAATTATAGCTGGAAGAGGCTATTCCGGTATGCGAACCCTTATTCTCTACTTCTCTTCTGATCTCTTTTAATCCAATTTTTTGTATAAAGTCCTGCTATGTAATACATTTATTTCTCTGCATATGTCAAATCCGTTTCATTTATGGTTATTGGCATTGAACTTTTATCACTGACAAGTCACACAACCACGTATATTTTTTTTTTAAAAAAAAAACCCTATTTTTCTTTCTTCTTTTTATACACATATTAAAGCATTTGAATAACAATGGGTTCATCGGATCTTAATTTAAAAAAGTCATGGCATCCCGCCACGTTTAAAAATCAGGAGCGAGTATGGAAAGAAGAACAAAAGAAGAAGGAAGAGGACTCTAAAATTGAGCAAATGAGAAAAGAGTTAGCAGAAGAAAGACAACTTCAAGACCTTCAACAGATGCAAGAAGATGCAGGCACAAAGCAACGTTCGAATAAATTAGACTGGATGTATGCTTCACCTAATGCTAATTTGAATGGTACTGCCGACAACAGTATGGAAGATTTCTTGTTGGGAAAGAAGAATGTAGATGAATTGTTACGTGCTAAACAAAGACAAGAAATTGTAAAGATTTGTTAGATCTATAATATGAATAAAACGAATACTAATTGAATGTTTGATATAGCAAGCTGCTACCAGCGCCGAAGAAGAAAGATTTTCTCTTTCTAACGCAAACGCCAATACCGAACGTGATATTCAAAGTAAGATTCGTGAAGATCCTTTACTCATGATTAAGAAACGTGAACAAATGGCCTTGAAAGCTATTGTCGAAAACCCATTAAAGTTGAAGGAATTAAAAAAGAAAAGTAAGAAGGATAAAAAGGACAAAAAGAGTAGTAGTAGTAGTAGCAAATCATCGCATCACCACAGACATAGATCATCTGAGCGTAAGGAGGATCATAGAAGTAGTAAAAGTTCTTCTCGTAAAGAAGAGCGTAGTTCCAGAAGAGACGATGATCGATCCAGCAGAGATTACGGTCGCTCCAGTAGAGATGATAGATATTCTAGTAGCAGTAGAAGAAGAAGTGCTTCACCACGCCGTAGATAAATGTAACAATAATAAAGTTTTCTTCATATCATTATGTACATACGCCTTTAATACCGATGAACCAATCGTAATAATTATCCCTTTTTTTTACATACATGAATCCGCCTATTATTTGGATAAGGGGAATACGTTAAAGAGACACTGTACCCTGAAAACTTCTACATTATCATACACTAGATATACTCACTTATTAGTACTGTCTAGTATACATATTGAAACGATATTTATTTATAAACATATGCAAGATAGCTTTATTCTTTTGGGAGTCGACCTACTACAAAATGCAATGATTTATTTAGGCACGATAAAAAATATATATTTACACAACGAAGATCATTTTCGCAGTCGCCCTCTTTACTCTTTATTTATTTAGCATTCACCATCATTATAGAAGAGCCAAACAAAGCGACAAGCAAGAATACACACTTGTTGAAAATCTTTTTTTTTAAAAAAAAGTGTGTATGGTAGAAGAAAGAGGAGTGCTACGTTAAAGAAAGTCAAGAAATTATTTTCATTCTTTTCATTCTTTTACTCGGAAAATTAGAATAAAGGAGGAGTCGTTTAGATGCGGTTGATCGCCTTATACACTAGTACGTGTCACTATTAAGAATTACATGTTCATAAATAAGTGTGGTGTAAATATATTACGAGATAAGGATTGTTGTCATTGTATAAAAAAAATCTACAAGTTTGTTATATTTCCAAGGAAGAAATACTATGAACGGTAAGAAATTAGAAGAAGAATGGATATCTTCCTCGAGTGATTTCTACGAAGGTGTCTCCGCCAAAAACTCGAGAATCCGGGTACGATTTCAAAGAGTTTGTGAATTTACACTGTTACAAGATTTGCGACAAAATAATTCACCGTCTCCAAAAGTCTTATCTGCGTCAGATAGTTTGAAAATCTTGAGTTCCTTTTTTTAGCAAAATTATCGTATTGGGTTTATAAAGAGGAAGTTGTTGCACGAAAAAAACAAGCTCGAATATACAAGTATTCATGTATAAAACGACCTATTTATTCCAACTGTTTTTAGCAGTTTTTTTTTTTTTTTTTTACTTTTATACTAATAGATACTATAAAAATTAGCAGCTATCGCAACAAAGCAATCTCTCTTATTAAGGCAATCTTTTCTCGTAAGGCACAATTTTACACAATCTGTTCTTTTTATTCTCCAAGATTTTACAGCTTTATGACATAATACTGCCATGTCCTTTAAATTAACTAAAATTCTTGTTTAAAAACTATATCTAGATTTTTAATATTTTCCCGCGACTACAATAAACTAATAAAGCTATTTTTATATAAACAAAAAACATTAGCTTTCTAATCAAGTCTAGTTTTATTTTGAGTATTCATGCGACGCTTTTTTTTTCGCGGACACCAATTCAGCCAACGGAGATGTCCATAATAAGAGCTTTCTGTCAACAGAGGCCGGGTCCTTTATCTTCAGTATCGACACTAGCGTGTGAGTGAATGAACTGATTATACGTTTGTTTACGCGTTTCAATGAAACACATTGATATAATACTATGAAAGTATATCTCTCCATATTAATCAAGATATAGTAGAAATAATACATGGATATCCGTTCGTTAAATGGGGTTTTTTTTATTAATGTACGACAGTCTTCATCCAAAGATAAGGAAACTATCTGGTGCTTTTTTTTTGTCACGCAATGTTCTATATACAGTTTGTGTTACGAGAAAAAAAGTAAAAGGCGTCTATTAGAGAGATTTATCATGATATCATTTTAACGTAGTAAAAAAAAAACGGAGTTAATCCTACCCATACGCACCGCATAAACAAAACAAAAAAGTAGTATATATACACTCGTCTCTTATAACCTTTCTTTTTTTCCATCTTTACAGAAAAAACAAAAAATTAAATCATGCCCTCTATCAAAATTGGTGATTATTTGATCAAGCGTCTCAAGGAGATTAACATTGAGACTATTTTCGGCGTACCTGGCGACTACAATATGGTAAGAAAATATACATAAATTTAAAGATACAAGTCTAAATATATCTGTAGCCTTTCCTAGACCTTATTGAAGATGATAAAGATCTTGTTTGGGGAAACAATGCCAACGAGTTAAATGCAGCTTATGCCGCAGATGGATATGCTCGTATTCGTGGCGCAGGTGCTGTCGTGACTACATTTGGTGTAGGCGAGTTATCTGCTATCAACGGTATCGCTGGTTCTTATTCTGAAATGTTGCCTGTTATTCATATTGTTGGTACACCCGTCACTTCATCTCAGAACTCTCATGCATTGTTACATCACTCACTTGGTAATGGTGATTTTCAAGTATTCACTAAAATGTCTTCTATGGTAACTGCTGCAGCAGTTCATTTATCTCGTGAAGGAGCATTAGAAGAAATCGATCATGTCATCAGTACTGCCTACATGTGCAAGAGACCAGGCTATATAGGGCTCCCTCTCGATTTTATGTTAAAGGAAGTTCAAGTATCTGAATCTCAGCTAAAACCTTTGGTGCTCTATAACAAACCTAACCCAAAGGAGGTCCAAGAGATTGCATTACAGAAGATCTTGGAAGAAATTTCAGAAGCAAAGAGACCAGCTATTATCGTTGACGGTTGTATCCTTCGACAAAACCTATCAAAAGAAGCCAACGCATTTGTCCTCCGCTCTGGATTTCCTACATTTTCTGCACCTATGGGTAAAGGAGCTATTGATGAATCATTACCTAATTTCCGAGGTTGTTACAGTGGAAATGTTACATTGGAAGGAATCTCAAAAGAAATTGAAGACGCTGATTTATTAATTGAATTAGGTTCAATTAAATCTGATTTCAATACAGGTAATTTCTCCTACGGTCTGGAAAAGAAAAAGACCATTTCTTTACACAGCTTTGGAACGACAATTTACCATGCCGATTATAACCATGTTTGTATGTCTGAACTTTTACTCTTATTGACCGAAAAGTTACCTGAAAAGGCTGCCCCTATTGATTTCGGTCCACGTGTTCGACCAGAACCTATTGATGACAGTACACAAGAGATTACACATAATTATCTTTGGAACAAGGTACCTTCTTATATTGCATCCAATAGTATTGTCGTAGCTGAAACAGGAACTGCCGAGTTTGGTGTATTTAATATGGATAGTCCAAAGGGAACTACATTTATCAGCCAAATTCTCTGGGGATCTATTGGGTATACAGTAGGAGCAGCACTCGGTGCAGGTATGGCAGATCGTCAACGTATTGTTTACTTGTTTGTTGGGGATGGATCCTTTCAATTAACCGCTCAAGAGGTTTCAGTTTATATTCGACATGGATTAACACCCGTTATATTCTTATTGAATAATAATGGTTACCTTATTGAGAAACTAATTCATGGACCTCAAAGATCCTATAACAATTATCAAATGTGGGAGTATAGTAAGACGCTTGAATTCTTTGGTGGTCATTTGGAACAAAATCGTGCTAATGGTAAACGACCATCTCAAATTGGATTTGAAGGCAAAGTAAATACAAGAACCGAATTTGAAAACGCAATGAAACAGGTTACTGAAGAGCCAAACAAGATTCACTTTTTAGAGGTTATTATGCCTCAATTTGACGCACCTCGTGAACTTAAAATTCTCGTTTCTACTTCTGAAAATCGTTAAAATATTTAATAATAACAATAAAAAAAGGGAGAAAGTGTGCATTTCTAAATTTTATAAAGGAGCATTCTTTATTTACAAAATTATTTACAATTGCTTGTGTGAGTGTGCGTGTTTGCGCGTGTTAGGGAGTCTAACGATCATTTCTTCGACCATGCAGGAGTCCATCTTGAAAAGAATCCTGTTCGATGATCAAAATCATGTTTTCGGTGATTATCGAGCGAATTCCTAACAGATTCTTTACCAAATCCACCAAACCAATTTCTCTTCATTTCAGGTCGATCCATATTATATATATACGATAAAGGTTCGCTTTGATATCTTTCATCATCATCTAGGTCGTCATCAGAAGAGGTTTGATCATGCGATTTTCGATTTAACTCTTGTGAATGTCTTTCAAGGTTTCCGTCTCGATTTAATTCAAAGTTAAAAGCTCGTCTTTCCAGAGACAATAAATAGTTCTCGTCGTCGTAGTTATTAATAACACCATAACCATACCAATCAAAGTTAGTATCCGAATTTAAGCTATCGCCGAAACTTGACGGAGAAGTAGCTACCATCGGCGAGGATTCGTCAGATGAATTCGAAGACATGGATAGAGGTATACTAAGCGAACTTTTATTATTGTTATCAAGTGTGACAATTTCGTCTACAGAGGGTCTGTGCGCACCAGAGAAACTCCGCCTCGAGTCCTTTTGAGTCAAGGTAAAAGGTATACGCTTGCATTCCATAATAGAAGGTAAACTAGGTCTTCTAATAGAATGCTTATGTTCCTTTTTATATCTATATTCGTCATGTGGCGGTGTTTTTGCTGCTTTTAATAGGTTAATAATTTCAGTCTCATGTTTCGCTTGTGCGATATCTAAAGGTGTTGACCCATATTTATCTTTAATATCGACTCGAGCATTATTTCTTATTAACAAATCTACAATACGAATACATCCATTTGCACAAGCAACATGAAGCGCTGTAGATCCAGTTGCTCTATGTACTGCTTGTGTCTTGTCTGTACTATGTTTCTTCGGCCACCTAGGAAAAAAAAAAAAGTGAGTCAAAAAAAAAAAGAGACACACACATACACGCATTACATTTCTTACTTTTGCATATTGACATCAGCACCTCGGTCAATAAGGTATTGAACTACAGCAATATTATTATCATTAATACAAGCAACTTGTAGAGGCACAAAGCCGTTTACGACGGAGTCAATAGGAACACCGTGGTCAAGAGCAAATTTTACTAGTCCTAAAAGAGCGTGTTATGATAAGCATTTTTTTTTTATGTTTTATTTTAAATAAAAAGTGTAATAGTTTACCGACATTGCCAGTAATAGAAGCCCAATGAAGACCCAACAAGTTTTCCTTTAACTTTTCTTTTTTAGCGTCATTAGTTTGTAACATTGTTAATGTCAGAAGAAGTATGTGTAAAAAAAAAACTAAAAGAGAGAGAAAAATAGAAAACAAATGAAACAAAAAAAAGAGCGGATTTATAAAAATAGGTGAGCCTTTTTCATAATTTTATTATAGAAAATGTTAATTTTTTTTTTTGTGTGTGAGTGCTGATTACATGAAGAGGAAAATGCTGTGTATGTGTGTATAAGATCGTAATAAATAATTAATTAAAGACGTCCTTGTAAAATATACTCAATACTAGTATTGATATATTCTTTTTTAGGCGTCATGTCAAAACCAAAGAATGCACTAAGTTGCTCTCGAACTAATAATAAAAGGGTTAATATACAAGTAAATACCATTGATCATATCATATTTACCCTGTTTTTTGGTAATGCTCATCAAGTTGGCTGTTTGAAGGATATTTCTAATTTCTGATAAAATCTCTTCATCGGTTGGAAAACCGGGAGGTGTCATAGGCTGCATACCACCTTGTGACAATGGTATGGAGAATTGACTCATTGGTCTAATTGGCATTTCATATTCACTTTGGTTTCCTGGCATCATCATGTGAGGTTGACCTCCCATCATACTTCCACCCATCATACCACTAGATCTATCGTACATCATACTGCCATTACCACCACCCATCATAGGCGTAATATGACCACTAGTTGCGTAATCAGGTCCAAAGCTATGTACTGACATAGCTTGAGATCCTCTTGGCATAGGCGGCGTCATCATGAAATCTTGTGTAGCTGCTCCACCATATTCTGATCCACCAATAACTGAACCTTGGAATCCCATCGGACTTTGTGATCGATTACCACCACGTTTCTCAAATCCAGCGACATTAGTATCTCTATAGTAATCATATTCACCACCAGCTTGACTTCCACCATACTGAGTACGACTATCATACATGCCAGATTGATTACCTCGAGAACCATGTGTCTGATAACTCTTGTAAGTATTTCCGGTAACACCAGTTTCTTTACTACCAGTTGAGCCTAATTCCCAAAGTTCTTGTTCATAAACACTCCATTTCTTAAGAGGAATCATCTTTTCGTCAAACTTTTCATCATCAGCGACAATAATCTTCTTTTGTTTTTTATCACCAACAACAACACGGGTATTACCCCAAGAGAAATCATCAAAATGCCAGAACGAATAAATGGGTAAAAAGAAAGAGAAAACCGGAATAGCCAAGATATAAAATATCATCCAACCAATATGTTGCCATTGACGTTTCAAGATGAATAAAATGGCTTGTAAACCATATATACCAGCCAACATACATAAAGCCAGGATAGGAATAGGACCCGTTTTAGAAGCAATCACATAAATAAGATAAACCAAATAAATAACAGAAACAGGTAAAGTCAAGGTACCAATCAAATCAATCAATACAACAAATCGCATAGAGAAGCAACAGAAACCACAAAGATCTGGAAGTAAAACTACTTCAAACAAGTTATGAATAGTAGAATTAATCCAACGACGACGTTGCGATAAAAGAATTTGCCAACGATCAGGAGCCACAGTCTTACATTGAGCATGCGCCGTAAATTTCATCTTGTATTGAGGGAAATGTTTCATCATTAAAGTAGTCAAATAACGATCTTCACCGAGATGCAACAAGTTCTTTTTATGTAGCGTATCAACATGATTATCAGAATAATCGTAAATTACTTTGGGAGAGATAATAAGTGGTTCGTTTTTGACAGGTGTACGAATACGGTACATACAGAAACAACCAGGTAAACAAGTGACAGAACCAAACAAGGATTCAAAGGCCTTTGCAAGATGATGGGAAATATAGTACTCGTATACTTGAATCATCGTAGTCCAAGATCTATCTTCATTGACCAATTTAGTTTCGCCACAAAGACCAATAATACGCCCATCATGTAACATACGAGAAATCATATGGTTTAAAGCGTCAGACATTACTTCTGTATCAGAATCCACCATAAGAATATATTCATAAAAGGAAGGATTGACACCAATGACATTTTTAATTTGATGATACATTTCCAATTCGAGAGGTGTCATTTCACTATCGAAATGTACCTTGTTTAAAAAGTTCATACAGATCATTTGAGAATCACGTTTACCACGATTACCAGGTTTAGCACGTTCAGACGCTTTACCGACTTTAACAATAACAACATAAGGAACAACATGACCTTCACATTCATAAAGTCCAGAATAGACTTTACCATAATTCAATTGTTTTGAACCTTCACCAATCGATTTAAACATTAAAGGCTCTGGATCATTCTTTGTATCATAGCCAAGGACATCTAATACAATACGAGGTGTAGGTCTGTCATTACCACTACCCATAATCATACCATCAGCAATAATATAGAGCAATTTACGTTTATCATCATAATTCATCACAGTTAATGAATCGATTGTCTTTTTTAAAGACTCTTCATCTTCCGTGTAACAAGGTACTTGACAAATAACAAATTTATCATGATCTTCAGGTGTAGGTGCACCACCAAACTGAAGCGCAGCTAAAAATTTCACCACAATAACAAAGCACATCAGAACAGCTGCAGCCAAAAGCATATAGTTGGTAAACATACAGCGAGCAGATTCACGTTCGTCAACATCACCAATATAAAAGAAATTGTTAAGGCAATTCAAGTTCATCTCTTGTTCTTCAGGAGTCATGGAACCACGATATTGATTCCATTTATCGGTTGCATCTGTGCCACTGAATTTTGTAAATATTTCTTCTACAGTTGGATTCAAGAAATGGTAATCGGTAGCAGTAGAACCGGAATCAAATATTTTACTTGTAGACATGTAATCATTAATATCGTACACTTTACCATTGATAGCAAGCGCTAAACGACTCCAACTTTGATAATCTTCATAGAGTTGATTTACAGGGACTACAACTTTACCCTTTCTATAAAGTGTCATGGTAGGAATAAAGTAATCCCAATACCAACGAGGATCGGCTAATTTAGGTAAAGTAGGTACAGTACGTTGGTCACCCGAATTATGAACAAAATTTGCCAATACAACGGTATTATTTGGAATGATTTTGATATTAGCCGAGTTAACTAAACCAGCGCAAGCAACCGTTAAAGGAGGAGGTACAGAATAAGAAACATCTAACCCAGCCACTTGAGACATTAAATCCGGCGTACCAATATAAGCAGAAGCACCATGTTGACTCTTTGCGAAATTTGTAATATCGTAAACATGACCACGTACACTAACATACATATCATCAGGGATACCATGAGCTTGTACATTTGCACTTGAGTACATATTTCTTGTACCAGGACAAATAACTTCACCAAGACCAACAATAACAAAAATAGTAATAGTCGAAAAGAAGAAAATAATAATACAAAGTGTCACTTTTTCACGCCATGCCATTTGCACATCTTCTCGTTTCATTTTACCAAACCAACGTAAGAAGGGTGAAGGAATCCACCATGTCATAAGCCAAACGAATCGGATCCACCATATACGTACGGCTGTAATAGGCACTTCTTCTACTGATTCATGTTGTGGCGTATGGTAATCTTCAACCATTTTACTCATATCCATATTTGGACCAAATCTAGTATTTTAAGGAGTTAAAATTCTATAAATAATTGTATAATCCAAGTTTTTTTTTTCTTACCCGTCTGATAATCCCTTCATTCCCCATTCAGATTCTTCTCCCCACTGACTTCCTTCATTATCACGCTTCATGCCATCTTCACTATCCATATAACTAGCACCATCAAATGTTCTACCAGGACCCATATTTCCCATATACCCAGCATTAGGAGGAAATAAACGATCTTCTTGATAATAACCTGCAGGTACAGCAGCAGAAGCAACAGGCGCACCTCCCGCAACAGCACCAACGGCAGAGGCGATAGAATTATTTAACATATGTTGTTCATTATGATTTGGTAATTCTTGTTTAGCGTCAAGACCTTTAGCACGGTCCCGTTCTTCCTTTTCAGCTGCACGTAAACCATCTTCTAATTCTTTCCAGGTTTCGTATGAGAACCAAATCATATCGTGACCCATAAAAGCTTGAGATTCGTTCCAATTCATGACAGTCTTTATATCATCAACTTGTTCTCTTTCAGATTTAGTTTGATCGACCTGTAAAGATCTAACAAAACTTTGATATCGCACCAAGAATTCACCAAACATATAATAATTTGCATAATTTATTGTGCTCTTAAAAGTCAAATCGGCTAATAAAAATGAACGGACTTGAGCCTTAACTCGTTTGGGATCGAATACGTCGCCAGATTGTGTATCATTAGGTCGAATATGAATAACATTATAAATGCGGGTATCTGACATACTATAGAATAAATCACGTAATGTCATATATAATTGATCCATCACCGTAGTAACTTGCATATTTTGATAAGCATCTTCTGCATCATGAATTAGTTTTTGCTTTCTGATTTCATCTGCATCTGGTTCACCTGTTTCTGGAACAGGAGCATTAGGATCTCTTACTGTATTATTACGGCGTTTGTTGGGACGTTTCATAGAAGGTGCACGAGTAGGTTTACTTGTCAACTGAGCTTTGACAATTGTACGATCATCTTTAGGATGAGATTCAGTAGCCATAGCAGAACTTTCAAATAGAGTAGAAACAAAGCTATTGGTACTATTATCGCGTAACAAACTAACAAAATCTGGTGAAAGATCATCTAAATTTTTTTCTAAAAAGTAATCGACGGTATAATGAACATTTCCCGAAAAGTGGTTGATACCAAAAGAATAAGCATGGCCAGATTTTGAAAAGGATGGATGAGACCCATATGTACGTTGAACATTTGCTAAAAAGTTGGCATTGGTAGCTTCAGTAGCACCATTTTGATATTTAGCACAGTCTCGATCCATTGCACCTATAATACCACCTAAACCCAAAGCTGCAGACTTGTTTACATCGCGCATCATATCTTGTTCTTTACCAACCAAAAGATCAAGACAAGCAGAGTTATCGAGTACATTTATTTTTGGAATAGGTACACCATCACGTATCATGGCACCATTAAGACCTTCGGAATCATTAAACCTTTGATCGATAATAAATTGATTTACACGTTCATTTGCAAAGTTTGCGCAAAACTCCTCAAACCCATTTGACTTGAAGTTTTGAAACCCAAATTGATCTAAGATACCAACAAAATTAGCTGGTTCACCATCGCTGTAACACATCTTTGTATTTAAAGATTCGACAATCCAAAGAAACAATACATGATAAAGGGCTCTTGATAAGGCGTCTCTTTGTTCCGTAGCACCTTGGGTATTCAAAAACATAGTACAAAGTTCTTTACGTATCAGTCTTAATTTATATGTAAGTGATTGTTCAAGCTTGGTAGGAGAAACACCCAAAATAACGGAGACAGTTTCTAATACATCGTGATTTCGAACACAACAGGCCTCTTGAGCTTGATTGCCAGTATCATCATCTTGAAATTGTAGATTACCTAAATGTAAAATAGCAGCCAACAATTGAAATATTTGAGTTACAGTCTTTGCTTTAAATCCACAAACTTTGAGTGAACTCTTGAGATCAGCAAAAGCTATTTCATCATTAATTTCGGGTACTTTAATTGTCTTTGATTGCGCAAGATAATTAAAAGATTCAGGAGGGAAATTTAAATGTAAAGCAACTTGTTCATCTTGACTTGTACCAGCCAAAAGAGAGTAAAACACATTAAAAGATCGCTCTTCCTTTGGAATGAGTGTCACGCGAGATTTATCAAATGCATAACTTAAAGTCTTTGCACCGAGAATACGACCTCTTTCAGAAAATTGAAGCTCTTGAAAAATACCATATTTTGAAGCGGATGAATTTTGTAGAGTTCGTGTATTACCAAATGCTTCCAGAATAACAAGTGAATTTTGAATTTGTTGTTGTAGTTTTGTTTCCTTTTTAGAGTGTGTTGATAATAAAAGGATTTGACTTAGGATATGTGATCTAGTCGTACTCTTACCAGAACCAGTAATACCACTAGTTAAAAATAATAATTTTAATTTACATGCCCAATTATACAATTGCCCTTATTATATAAATATACAACCCCCACAAAAAAAAACACCCCTTTTATACTCTTTTCTCTTTCTCTCTATCTCTATCTCTATCTCTCTCTATATCTCTCTCTATTAAAATCCTAACCCCGACTGAGAAGCTTTTTTGTTTACCTTAATATAATACTTTGATCTTCACCCGTTCTACGCATATGGAAATACACCCTCGCAGCCAAATCGTAAACATGGGGCTGCATAAACGACTTGTTTTCTACAACATTTCTATAGCCAATATCAGCATACGATTTCAATGTAGCATCATTAAGAATCTCTAATGGTTGATACGGATTGACTACGATCAAGTTAGAGTGACCAATACGAGTATAAGGTTGATTACGCTTAAATCTACTAGACAGTAAGTTTGTGATGCTATCCTCAGTAGGTGGCTGTTGCTGACCTTGGCTTAATAAGCATGTCAAATCTATACGTGAATCGTCTTGCATTGAATTACACACACACAATCCCTTTCTTTTTTTAGGTTTATTTATAAATGTATATAAAAAAAGTGTAAAGAAATATAAAGAGAAGGAAGGAAAGAAAAAAAAAGGGAAAAAAAAAGGATATTGTATTTATAAGATGTACATAAAAAACATGCATTTATTACAATTTTTTCACCCTCTTTTCTCTCCTATAATTTGGTGCAACATCGAATTATTTGTTAAGTGCACCACATTATGCTTTTCACTCCTTTTTTTAAATCACCACCACCCACCGTGACTGTCACAGGAGCTTTTTTTTTGGTACTTTTTGTACGCGACGTGTTATTTTTGTTTTTAAGAAAAACCACTCATAAAGAAAGAAAAAGAAAAAAATTATGAAGGTTTACGAGACTATAACTCGTAAAGTAAGTTGATACATATAAAAAAAAAGTATCGATATATTACATATAAAAAGTGGCATATTAAACCTTTTTTGTTTTTGTTTTTTTTCCAGGAGTTAAAAGAAAAGTTTCAACCGATTACAATCACACTGTTACCATGGAATTATCCTACTTCAATGAAGGCCATCGAGGGTAGAACAACTTCAGAAATAGGACGTGTTAGTTATATTGTAGAGTTTAAAAGCGGTCAAGTTGAAAAGGTGATTAAATAATAATAACCCCTCCTTTAAAGTTATAAGCTAATAAAAAATTGATAGATACCGTACAGTGACTTTAATGAAGCCAATAAGAAATTAATCGAGGATTTTGAGTTACGTCAGTTTTGTCAAGAAGACCCAGGAAACAGAAAAAGAGTACACGTATTTCAAACGCAACCCGGGCCTAAAAAGAAGGTACGATTTCAAGTGAAAAATGATGATTACAATCAAGATACTTCTAGTACAGCCATTAGCTCCGAAGAATATGAATCAGAAGAAGAAGAAGAAGAATATGCTGGTGAATCAGAAGAAGAAACTGAAATATCCACTGTTTCAAGAAGTGGTCGCGTAGTTAAACGATCTCAATCATTTGAAAGCGAATTTTATCCTGCATCGTCTTCTCCACTTGATCGAAAGAGTCGTATAGAATATACATGTCGTGTACCTATTCCTACCGATCGAAATATAATTAAATATCACTCTAACCGCTGCTATCGTTGTCATAAACCGGGAACTCATGTTGGTAGATTGGATGTACCTATTGGTCCTAATAGTAAAAAGTGTCGATTATTATTTTGTAATACCTGTTCATGCGTTATACACAACAGCTGTTTACCTTCTTTGTCCAATTCTTATTTTGATAATGGTGAATTAACCTGTGTTAAATGCCAAAAGAATACAAAATGTAGTCACTGCTCTACGAGTATTGTCGATAATTCAAATACGATACCGTTTCGATGTTATATCTGTTTTAGAGCATTTCATAAGAACTGTATTAAGCCTGGCGTATCTTCTAGTTTAACTGATAAAACAGATGATTTGGATTTTGTTGAATTCTATAAGAATGGTAAATGTATTGAATGCAACACATTTGGCACAGCACCCGGTTCAATTGTAGGCGAAAGAGTAGTCGATAACAAGAATGAATGCTTAATTAAATGGAAAAATTTATCTTATCGTCATACAAATTGGGTTTCTGACAGCTGGATGCAAGGAGCTCAACCTTCTGCTCACAGAGCCTATATTAAAAAGAGAGAAGAAAACCCTAGTATAGCGACAAATGAAATACCAATTGAATGGACTATTGTGGATAGAATATTAAATGTAGAGTGGGAAAATAAGCTCCAACGTATACCAAGACGTATTCTTGTTGTTTATAAAGATACCAGTTATGAAGATGGTAAATTCTCTTTTGTGTGTGTGTGTGTGTGTGTGTGTGTGTGTGTGTGTGTGTGTTTTTTTTATTATACTTATTTCTATATTCTAGCTGTTTGGGATACACCTCCTGAAGAACAAAATATTGAGTTATATCCTGATTATAAACTTGCACTTGACAGGTACATTCAATCTACTCAAGTTAAACCGCCCGTTGGTGTTAAAAAGTTGATCGGTGAAGTCCGCAAACTTGCCAAAACAGAAAGTTATGAAAAGCATGAATTGAAATTCCAACCTGACTTCATTAAAGGTGGTACTTTAATGAAGCATCAACTTGAAGCTTTAAAGTGAGTCTCGATATAAATATATATAAAAAACACTAAAAAAATAATAATAACAAAATCTTAATTGTAGCTGGTTATTATATCAATGGGAAAATAAGCAATCTTGTATTCTGGCCGATGATATGGGTTTAGGAAAGACTATTCAAATCATTAGTTATTTGTACACTTTATATGTAAAATACGACATCTATCCGTTCATTATTGTTGTACCTAACAGTACTGCTACAAACTGGATCCGTGAATTTACTAAGTGGGCACCTGAATTAACTGTAGCCCCGTACTTTGGCGGTAGCGTAGGTCGTAAATTAGCTTTGGAAAATGAAATTTTTGATAGCCGAATGAGCTTGAAATGTCATGTTGTCGTTACAACATATGAATCCTCTATGGAAGCAACTAAATTGCAACACCTTTTCTGGCCTGTTATGGTTGTAGATGAATCTCAACGTTTGAAAAATGATGAATCCTTGTTATTTAAAACATTAAAAAAGTACAATACCGATCAAATTACATTATTAACTGGTACACCGCTTCAAAATAACTTAAAGGAATTATTCAACATTATGAACTTTATTCAACCACGCGGATTTCATGGAAGCGAGGCTGATAATTACACTGATATGACCAGAGTCAAGATAGCTGAACTTCATACTCGTTTAAGACCTCATTTCTTGAGGCGTACCAAAGAAGAGGTACTCAAAACACTTCCACCTAAATACGAATTAATTGTGCCCGTTTCCATGACCCCAATTCAAAAAGAAGTCTATAAACAATGTCTCAGTCGAGAGATATTTGAAACTCTCAGTCTTGCCACTGGTTCGAAGGTTCAAAAGGGTTTAAGTTCAATCTTTATGAACCTGAGAAAGCTTTTAAATCATCCTTATTTATTAGACGGTGTAGAAACTGCTCAACCTACACCTAAAGAAACTCAAAATGCAATGATTAACGCCTGTGGTAAATTAATCCTGTTTCATCAAATGTTACCCAAGCTCAAAGCTAAAGGCCATCGTGTCTTACTATTTTCAACCATGACTCGTACATTAGATGTTTTAGAAGATTATATGACTCACCAAAACATAAAGTATTGTCGTTTAGATGGTAGTTGTAGTGAACGTAATCGTGTTCGTAGCATCGATGCATTCAATGCTCCAAACTCTCAAATTGACGTCTTTTTATTATCTACGCGTGCCGGTGGTGTTGGTATTAATCTAGCTTCGGCGGATACAATCATCATTTGGGATTCAGATTTTAACCCTTACGCAGATTTACAAGCTATCAGTCGAGCACATCGTATAGGTCAAAGCAACATGGTCTTAATCCTTCGTCTTATGACTCGTTTAACTGTAGAAGAAAAGATATTGCAGATCGGAAAGCGAAAGATGGCATTAGAACATTTAGTTGTAGAACGTATGAATGAAAACGAAGAAGAAAAGATTGAAGATTTTGAATCCATTTTAAAGTTTGGTGCTGAGGCTTTATTTTCGGATGATGACTCAAAGGATATTCATTATGACTCTGCTGCTATTGATGCCTTATTAGATCGTGAAAAGTATCGCCAAGTTGCACTCGAAAAACAAAAGGAGGAGATTCAAGAGGCTGAAAAAGGAAATGTTAAAGCTGCTGAACAAGGTATCAATTTTTCTTTTGCTAAAGTCTGGAAAGTAGATGGTTCGATGGACGATCTTCCTTCTGATACGGATGATACTGTAGAGGGAAATACATCCGAAGATTTTTGGCAAAAGTTTATAAAACAACAAGAACTTGAGGCCGCCAGAAAGAAGGAAGAAAAGAGGTTAGCCTTTGAAAACCTTGGTAGAGGTGCTCGTAAAAGAGCTGCCGTTGTAAGATCCCCTCCCCCTTTTTTTTGTATGTACATACTCTTTTTTTTATGTTGCTGATAATTTATTTTGTAGACTTATACTGAAAACTCGAAGAGAACTGCAAAACCAAATAAATTAGGAGAAAATGATGATGCTTTCGTATTTGACGACGCTCATATTGGAAGTTCTGAAGACGAAGCTGATGTAAACGTTAATGATGATCCTTTATTACAACAAAATCAACAAGTGGTACCTCCTATGTCAAGTATGATCAATTGGAATAGTGCTCAACAAGTTCAACCAGTTAAATTTGCTGGACCAATGCAACCTATTCAACCTGCCCAACATCTCCAATTTCCTCCTGACGTTTCCGTTTTCATTACTGAAGCATATAAGCATCAACTATTTGACCAGATTTTTCGAGCAGCCATTCCATATGTACAAAAGATTAAGGCCGTCTATACAAAGGCGATCAAGGAAAACTACCATGAAACACAAGCTTTCCGTGTAGTATCTGAACAGTTATACCATGAATTATTTCGTGAGCTTGATAATAATTTTAAAATGATATTTATGGACCAATATAACCGACACAAATCTCAGGACCCCATCTTATTCGACCGTGTCTACCGAGCTCAACATGACCTTCTTAAAATACATCTTGCTACACTTGGTGACTATATTCAAAGAGATGTTCTGAGCCTCTATTTGGAGTTAAAAGCCTCTGCTGTAACCAAAACACAAGTCAGCCCTGTTCCACCCAGCCAGGTAACAATCGCTCCAGCTAATAAAAATGCTTCACCAGATTCCTTACAACGTCAGATAGAGCAACAACGGACACAAGATTATATGGCTCGAGAAGCTGAAATGCGCCATCAAGCTGAAATGCAACAACAACAACAACAACAACAACAACAACAACAACAAAATTATCAATTTAGGCCATATATTAACAACCAACCGCCACCACAGACTCCTTGTATGCTTCAATACGAAGCCGTACAACAACAACAACAAAATCAGTTACTTGTACATCAAACCATGATTCGAAATCAAGAACAGGCCTATAGAAACTCTCAATCGAACATCAGACCTTCACCTGTTCCCATTCAAATGAGACCAGACCACGAAACCAATATCGAATCTCAAAGGATATTGTATGCAGAAGATATTCAAAAACAAAAGAGTCTAGTACATCGGGCTGTAAACCAACGACTTGAAATTCACGAAGCTCAAACGATACGAGATAATCAACAAGCATTATTAAACCAACAAGAATTACAGAGACAACACCAACTTCAGCAATTACAAGAGCGTCAATTACAAGAGCAGCGAGAACGTGAACAACAACGAGTACTAGCCCAGGTCTTAAGAGAAGCGCAACTAGAAAAAGAACGAAAAGCACAAGCGCAAGCGCAAGTACAAGCACAAGCACAAGCACAAGCACAAGCACAAGAACAAGCTCACGCACAAGCAGAAGAACAAGCTCAAGCTCAAGCTCAAGCTCACGCTCACGCTCACGCACAAACACAAGCACAAGCTCACGCACAAGCACAAGAACAAGCTCACGCACAAGCAGAAGAACAAGCACAAACACAAGCACAAGCACAGGCTCAAGCTCAAGCTCAGATAGAAGGACCACAACGGATTGAATCCCCAACCCCAACCGCACATTTATCGCCGGAAATGCTTTCAAAATTACAAACCTACCTTACGGAGCATGTGGGTGAAGAAATAAATTTAGAAGAAGTCCTTGCTAGGTTGAAAGAGGAATCCACACAAGAAGCTGTGCGTAAAGAACAAGTAGAAGCCGATCTATTGCTTCAACAACAACGACATAATAATAATAATAATCAACAGCAACAACAACAAGCAGAAGCACAAAAGCTTCAACAATTGCGTGACGAGGAAGCTACACAAAGACGTAAACAAGAGATTGAAGAAGAGTCTCGAAGACTGAGAGATATGCAAGAACATTTATTAGCGCGGGATGGTGGATCAGATCCTCGTCGATCTCCACCACAGTTGGGTTATGTTGACCCTGCTCAACTGTCTAGACAAAATGCAGAGTATTTTCGAAATATTAGTCCTGGTGTACTCAAATCTTTGTTTAGTGCTCCTCCTCCCTTTACTGATACGAATAACGAAGGGGTGTAAAAAAAGTTCGATTTACTTGTGCATATTTTTTCTAATAAAAACTCTC
Organism: Helicostylum pulchrum; assembly: GCA_025677825.1. Classification (NCBI taxonomy): domain Eukaryota; kingdom Fungi; phylum Mucoromycota; class Mucoromycetes; order Mucorales; family Mucoraceae; genus Helicostylum; species Helicostylum pulchrum. The sequence goes on along the minus strand of JAIXMO010000001.1, from coordinate 960,358 downwards.
CCCCATTTTTATATATTTTAACTATAATATCCGTTATTGAGTCGATATATTTTTACTACATCTTCTAGTTACGCAACTGGTACTTTATACTCTTAAAACAGCATAAATTTACCACGATAAAAGCATTTTTGTAGCACCTATTTTACATACAAAAAGGCTTCCCCGCTCAATATATTAGCCATAGTAACTTACCCCTTTCCTCCCCCTTTTTTTTTTGTTTGTTAAAAAAAAGAATAATATGGACCCACAAGAGATAAACGAAATTTCACTTCGTTTGACGCAACAATGGAAAGAACTAATAAAGTCGCGATTAAAGAAAAAACAAGGCCAGCCGCAATTGTTTTTAAAGAGTTTAGAAACTCAAAGTCAAATAGCCTTCAAGTACGAAGACCCAAACCTACTTGTAAATATATACATGGTTTAAAAAAACTCATTTTCTAAAAAAAATAGGAAAGTAGGAAAAAGCCATGGACATTATACCTCTTCAAAGGTTATACGAAGAAGCTGAGTTAAAAGGTGAAGGGTCATTAGAGGATAAAGTTATTCAAAGGTTGTTACATTGGTTTAAAACAGAGTTTTTCACTTGGGTAAATAATGCGCCTTGTGATTATTGCCATAGTGTAAAGTATTTTTTAGGTATAAAGTATAATACAAAAAAGTTGATACCCTTTTTTTTTCTCGGTGTAGGATAAAACCAAGTCGATTGGTTATACACAACCTACGATAGATGAATTAAGATATGATGCACACGCTGTAGAAACTTATTTCTGCTCGACTTGTAATTCAGTTACTCGGTTTCCTAGATATGGGTAAATAGCCTTTCTTATTTATTTATTTGGGGGAAACTTAATCATTGTTTTTTTTAGTGATCCAGAAAAGCTGTTAGAAACGAAACGAGGAAGATGTGGAGAATGGGCAAATGTCAGTTATTTATAACTCGTTAAAAAAAAAGAAGAGACACTAATAAGTATTTTTTTTTTTAAAAAAAAATAGTGCTTTACACTTTGTTGTCGTGCAGTGGGAGCAGAAGCAAGAATTGTGTACGATACGACGGATCATGTATGGACAGAAGTGTATTCAGAACAAGAGAAGCGTTGGATCCACTGTGACTCTTGTGAAGAAGCTTGGGATAGAGTAATTGTGAAACATATGCATACCTTGGATTTTTTTTTTAATTTATTGCATATTATAGCCATTATTGTATAGTGTAGGTTGGAACAAGGAGCTTAATTATTGTACTGCATTTTCTGTACATGAAGCAGTAGATGTTACTAAGAGATATACAAGAAACTGGGCACAAGTTTTACAAAGACGTAATAAAGTAACAGAAGTGGAATTAGCCTTGGTAAAAAAGAAAAAAGAAAAAAAAGGATTTGTTTTTAATACAAAAAAAAATATAGTTTTTGGATGAATTAACAATAAAACGTCAACAGCACTTGGATCAAAACACAAAAATCATGTTGAATGAAAGAAGAGTAAAGGAGTTGATACAATTAGAAGAGGAAAGTAAAAAATATATAGTAAAAGATGATGAACTTGCTGGTAGACAAAGTGGTTCATTGGCCTGGAGAACAAACCGTGGTGAAACTGGTTCTACTAGTACAATGACTGATTTAAAAATGAATGGCGATCTAAGTAAGTTTTTTTTTAAAAAAAAATAAATAAAAAAGATAGTCTAAATTTAATGATGTATACATGTAGAACCATATCCACTCTGTACACAAAACTCTACAGATAAATTGATTTTATTGGGTTCGACTAGTATGCAACAGGATAATGGTCAATTATTGTTGCCTAATAGTTCTATCATACGCATCACAAAGTCAATTCCTGATCAAATTGGAGCAGTTTATAATAGACAGGCAATTCAATTAAACGATAATTTAAAAGGAATTGAAGTAGAGTTTGCTTTTCGTATAACAGATGGTAATGGACTTCCAGCAAAAAATGGAGCAGATGGATTTGCTTTTATAATTCAAGCCCAAGGTGAAAATGCATTGGGAGAAGGCGGATGTCAATTAGGATATGGTGGTATTAAAAACAGGTAAGAAGAAGGAAAGAAAAAGAATAATATATTTTATTTAAACAAGTATACATACTAGTTTGGCGGTTGAATTTGATACATATCAAAGGTAAATAATTAAATCTGTTTATATAAATAAATCTAATCTGTATCTATTTAGTTCTGATAGATGCGCTGATCCTTCAGGGAATCATATCAGTGTTCAAGCAAGACCAGTTCCATTTACGAATTCAGCTCATCATGATGCCTCTTTAGGTCATACGTCCCGTATCCCTTCACTTCAAAATGGTAAATGGATGAAATCTAAAATCAGATTATTAGACAGTGGCGATATTGAAATCGGATTAGGGGAATACAACGACAACGTATACATTAAAGTACTAACCGTACAAAATCAAAACTTTAAAAAGTATTTTTGCACTGAATTAAACCAAGCATGGATTGGGTTTACTGCAAGTACAGGTGGACTCTCACAAAATCATGATATTCAGTTTATTTCTCTTAAAGAATATCGAACAACTTGATATATATATAGCTCCTTTTGCTGTTTTCTTTTTCGTCTCCTTGGTTGGTATTCATATATTCAATAAATATTATTTATAGGCATCTTTCTTCTTTCCCCCGTATTGATCATGCATCCCTTATACTGTATTCCCCTTCTTCTTTTTGAATTCCCCCTTATATATAAACATTATAGGGGGGCTGATAAACGAGGAACAAGTACATACAAAATTATCTCTTTTCTTCTTATTCCTCTCTCTCTTTTTTTTCTTTTTTCGATTATACAAAATGCGTATTTATATAGTTTATTTCGTTTTCTTACTTTGTGTCATTTTACAAGCCGATGCAAATGATCAATATATAAAACGTGCAGAAGAAACAGGTATAAATGTTTAAAAATTTAAAATTTAAAATTTATTGTCAAGGCTAATAAATGAATTTATAGGTAGTGCACATCCACCATCCGATAATAACAATAATCAACCACAACCACAACCACCACCACCACCGCAACAACAACCGCAACCAACTCCTACAGCTACGGCAGTAGTAACTGCGCAAACAAATGCTGGTGGACCACCGGTTGGCAATAGCATGCCTCCACAACAACAACAACCAGGAGGTGGAAACGGACCAATGAATACTGCTGTCTCACCACCTGGCAATGGTACACATGCGAATGCAACACAATCAGTGCCTCCAAACAACGCCAATCCATTTGTTGGTAAACCAACTTATGCGTCCTTCTCGAATGATATTCCACCTGCTTATTTAACTTGGAAAAAACCAATTCCCAATCAAACATTTCCACCACTTTACAAGATTGGTGTATCTAATATTACTTTCGAATGGACTGTGGATCCAAACGTATTAAAAGTTCAGCCCGGTAATTTAACTGTCGCTTTAGCTAACCCACAAAAACAAACATTTACTGCAACCGTTGTACCTGGTACAGCTACTTCTGCTAATTGGGATTTAGCTCATCTTCAACCTGGTTCTCCTTTAATGGTAGGGTATTATACCGTATGGGTTTATGATCAAAGAGGCCCAAAGGCTTTTCCTAGCCCTGGTTGGTTAATGCCCGATTCAAGATTAGTAGTTGCCATGTATTCTACTGAAGCCTATGTAGGTCGAACAGATTGTAAGTAAAATGTGTATTACCTAATAGACGTTATTTTTTATATTAACTTTTACCTCATTTGTTAGCCATGTTTTGTCCTACTTGTTATTTAGGTGGAGGATCTTCTTTCCGCGAATCATTTTTGCCTTTGTTAACGGCTGTCGGAGTAGCCATTTTTACGTCTGTTATTATGATTATTTCAATTCTAAACTAAAAAAAAAATATACATACATAGTAAATAGATGCATAGTATTTGTACACAGTCCATACTTCATTACCTTTTTTTTTTCTATTTAAATTACCCTTTTATAAATATACATTTATGTTATTAGCTATAAAGTATCGTTATATACAAAAAGAAAAAGAAAAAAGAAGAATTTTTTTTTCAATAGTGTTTAGTTTGTAAATTCTCGATTAATTTTGAAAGGGGGTGATACTAATTAAATATTTGTTACTAATGTGTATCTCTCTCAACATATTTTCTTAGCGTTTTATAACCCATTACATGGCGTCACAACTTTAAAGTTTTATAAAAGAAATAATCGGGAATGGACAACAGCTGGCAGAGAATGTTTATTATAAACAAACCCAAACGCTACCTGATCCATTCCTTCGATATGTATTTATATTTTAACCGAAGTTTAGTTGTGGTTCTATAGACATACCACATATCGTTCCCATCATAGTGGCCACGTTTCTATTAAGGATCTACGCCATTAATACTCAGCCCTAGTTCTCTTTTAATTGACTATAAATAGCCAACATTATTTCCCAAAAAGCTTTTTTTATTTCTTTGCATCTTTTTCCATTTTATTTATACTCGTATATATATCACAAATGAAGGCTCTTATTCTTGTTGGAGGTAAGGAAGAAGAAACAATAGTGTCAGTTCAATATATATTAATTGATTTATAGGTTTTGGAACCCGTCTTAGACCACTTACTCTTACACTTCCTAAACCACTTGTTGAGTTCGCTAATAGACCTATGATTCTTCATCAAATTGAGAGCTTAGCCAAGGTAAAAAATAAAAATAAAAAACAGACTAAAAAAAATGAGTATTAAAAACTCTCTGCTTAGGCTGGTGTAACAGATATTGTTTTGGCTGTCAACTATCGACCTGAAATCATGGTGGCTGCTTTGAAAGAGTATGAAGCAATTTATAATGTAAAGATTACATTTTCAGTTGAAACTGAACCTTTGGGTACAGCAGGCCCATTAGCTTTAGCTCGTGATATATTAGCAAAGGACGATTCACCTTTCTTTGTTTTAAACAGCGATGTTATTTGCGATTTTCCCTTTGAACAATTAATAGCCTTTCATTTATCTCATGGTGGTGAAGGTACCATTGCTGTTACCAAAGTAGACGATCCTTCAAAGTATGGTGTAGTAGTAAACAGACCTGGTTGTACCAAGATTGAAAGATTTGTTGAAAAGCCAAAGGAATTTATTTCCAACAAGATTAATGCTGGTATGTATATTTTGAGCCCCTCTGTTTTGGACCGTATTGAGGTAAGAAAAAGAAGAAAAAAATATTATTATTTGAAAAATATAGTTACTTATTCTCTCTTTTTTTTTTAGCTTAAGCCTACTTCTATTGAAAAGGAAGTTTTCCCTTCCATTGCTCAAGCAGGGCAATTACATACTTTCGATTTGGAAGGGTTCTGGATGGATATTGGTCAACCTAAAGATTTCTTGACTGGTACTTGTCTTTACTTGACTCATTTAGCAAAGAAGAAGCCAGAAGATTTAGTTGACCCAGCATTAGAGCATGTACACAAAGGTAACGTTATGATTCACCCTTCTGCTAAGATTGGTAAGGATTGTCGTATTGGTCCCAACGTTACAGTGGGTCCCAACGTAGTCATTGGTGATGGTGTTCGTCTTCAACGTTGCGTTATTTTAGAAAGTGTCAAAATCAAGGATTTCGCTTGGGTAAATTCTAGTATTATCGGTTGGAATTCTACTATCGGCCGTTGGTCTCGTATCGAAGGCTGCTCTGTACTTGGTGACGATGTCACGGTCAATGATGAAGTTTATGTTAATGGTGGGTCTATTTTACCTCATAAGGCTATTTCTACTAATATCACTGAGCCACAAATTATTATGTAAATATATCCCCCCCACTTCCCTTCCTCATTAATATTATACAAACTACACACTTGTTTATATCAAATTGGTATAAGTCAATGCTATTTTTTTTTAAAGTACATATTTTATTTCCCCCGTTTAAATCATAATTATTAAAAAATGTATCTTTGTTACAATTAAATTACTTTGATCTACGCATAGTACAGTAGCGGCTCTATTTAAGGGGGGCTGAAATCTGGAAGAAATCCACCCTTATATCGAACATACCCTTAAATCAGGTCACCCCTAATGCTACTGTAGATCGTATGATGCTTATGCTTATTTTATGTGTGAATGGCTTCTTAGTGGTACTTCCGTATTAAGCGGTTACTTTCTACGGGTCGAGTTTCTTCTACTGTTGTTCTTCTACTGCTGAAGTTTGGGTTATATAATGGTATAATTCGACTAAGTACTAGTACTTGGTAATGTATTGGCTTTAAAAGTCAAATAAACAGTCAGTTTTTTTTTGGGTCAAGCTTTATCTTATCAAGTGTTGTCGTTTCGTTTCTTTTTTTTTTAAAAAAAATGGAGCCCGAGGTACCAGACAATAAACCGACAAAAAATAACCAAGAGTGGTACGATGAAGTTTATTTTGATTCCGATCAAGACTCTGAAGGAGAGTATGAGGGAGGCATTGGTTTAATGGGCCAACAAAAAAAGACACAAAGTAAGAATAAAAAATGTTTTTTTTTTAGAAAAGGGTTTTAATATTTTGCAACTTCTAGTTAATAAACCGAAAAAGAAGGTTATCAGTAACGATGAGCTATTATACGATCCTGAATTAGACGAAAAAGATGAGGAATGGGTTTCTAAACAAATTGATAGTAAGTGTAAATCAAGTAATTTTTTTTTGCTGTTGATGAATTGATCCAATTTTTTCTCTTTCTTGAAAATAGAGGATTCCTCAAGAACAGAAGATATACCACTAGACAATAAAACAGACGCCATTTTAACTTGTCCCATGTGTTTTACTACACTATGTTATAGTTGCCAAAGACATGAAAAATATGCAAATCAATTTCGAGCCATGTTTGTTCGTAACTGTCACACAGTACCTGGTGAAAAATACAAAATACCTGGTGAAAAAGACGAATCCTATTTTAAAGTAACTTGTGAGACCTGTGGTATTCAAGTTGCCATGTTAGATGATGATGAAATCTACCATTTTTTTAATGTGGTAGCAACTGGAAGATAATATAAAATGTACATGTATAAAAATAAAATAAAAAGGTAAATTTATTATTTCAAACAGAAGAGACATAATTTCCTGGAAAGACACCAACGACACCTCTTAACTTTCCAGTCCACCAGTCATTTACATCTTCAGTTCTGTTGACTAATTCAATCTTGTCATCTTTTTTGAATGATAAATCACCCTCTGCCTGAGCATCATAATCATAAAGTGCCAGCACGTACCTAATTCTTGTTGGAGGAGTTGGTGCAGCAGATCTATTAGGTGAAACTAAACCACCACCTGTAGGAGAGGATTGTTGTCCATAACTTGGTTGATTATAAGATGGTTTTTCTTCATACATGGGTAGATGTTGTTGCTGAGTAGGGTATACGTGCTGTTGCTGCTGTTGTTGTTGAGGCTGTTGATAAGTTTCATAATTCTGTTGATACTGCTGAGGCTGCTGAGCTTGTTGAGGTTGTTGAGACTGATATCCAATAGACAAAGGTTGAGCCTGGTCTGCATGTTTTAATGCGGCTCTTTCTTGCAATGTTAACTTGGAACTATTAGCGCCTCCCGAAACAGTTAACCAAGCTTTTCCTCCAGATTTAAGTAAATCCATATTCTCAATTTCGGATCTGGCATCAAATTGCTGTAACCTCCACTGAAATCCAGCCTCGACAGCCATCTCATGAGTGACAAAATATCCATCATTTGCAGTTAATAATTCGTAACAGCGAGCGTAAATCATACCGAATATTTTACACTGCAAATGATACATGTGCTCGAAAATGGGTTGAACAAAATCAAACTGTAAACGAAAGAATACAGGTAATTGAGACTTTAATGCATTATTCAAATATTCATAATCTTGAGTTGCAGTATCTAATTGACTTTGGATTTTAAATATCGACTTTTCTTCGTTTAATGTACGTTCAGCTTTTGCCGTCAATTTGTTAAGACTAACACGGTAACGATCATAATCGATCAATTTGTGGTTACGTTTAACAATTGTCTTTTGAATCATTTTTACAATTTCTTGTAACTCTAGTGCTGGTCGAATTACAAAATGATCGATTGAATCCTTTTTTGGCGTAGAATATATATTAATTATCTAATGCTATATCTATACAAATATATATTACTCACTAATTCAGGTAAAATTTCATCACGGCAGTAAGCCATAGCTGCTTCGGCATCATTAGCAGCTTGTACAGCAGCAGCTTGTGTAGGTTGTACTCTACGCTGAACTCCGCCTTCTTCTGTTTCTACTCCAATTTGAGTGCTATAAATAACGGATAGGTAACTAGCCATTTCCGATTGATGAGATAATAATGCTGCAAAATATGTTAAATATGAGTTATACGATATGTACACACACACACATATATATATTTATATATATATATATTACCAGAAACACCATCACGAAAGCATTGGCCTTCTACTTTTAACTGAGCTGCAACCTTTGTACTTTCATTAAACCGAGTTTCCAATTGTATAAAATCGGCATCCTTTGTAACTGGAATAAATAAGTGTTATTTATTTTCCGTTTGTTTTTTTTGGCAAATATTTTTTTTATTACCATCTGTCTTTTTAGACATTATTTGATGAGGCAAACGGCTCATTGCTTTTTGTAACCCCTAACCAATAGAACTAACGTTAATAAATAGATATATAGTACACGTATAAGTAGTAGTTTTTACCTTCCAGCTCATATTACTATTATTATTATTATTTAAATAAAGAAAGAAACAGAGAATTTGGACACCAAAACAAAACAGAAAAAGGTACGTTCAAGCGCCGACGAAACTGAAGATGGAGCGACTTTAAATCGTCCATGTGCTATTGACAGAAAACCAAGCATTAAAGCGGATCTCAAAGCTAATTAGAACAATACGACATTTACATCGCCTTAAGTCTTACTATACTAGAAATTCGATCTATTGATCATCGGCTTTTTATTTAGTTTGAAGCTTTTAGTAAACTTAAGAAGTTAATAATGTGTACCACCTACTTTATTAGGCACTTATTGCATCTTTCTATTTTACATAATCATCCCACTGTTAACTCTCTTACCGAAATGCAGGATTTTTTAAAAGGAAATATTCAATTACTACTTTTAACAAACAGGTAGCGTTGGTGAATGTAATGAGCCTCGGCTTTACTAATAAATAAATAAATCATTTTAAAACGAACTCGTTTAGTTAACAAATACACTGGGATTACTTATATAAAAAGTTACACCTTGTAATATAAAGCTTAATAAAAGGTTTTGTACACACTTTCACAATGTTGTTTATATATAACGCTATACTTTTATCTTTGTCGTTCCTTCAGTTTGGACAAGCACAACCTATCTTTCCAAAAGGGCAATTTAAAATTGCGTTACAAAAAGAGTATACGAATAATAACAGCACGCAGCAGCAACAGCCTTTGGTTTCTTTTTTAGCAAAGCAAAAGCAAACATCATATAACCATAACAGCGGTAAAGCCAAAAAAAAAAAGAAAAGAGTTGGAATAACAGAATAGCTTATTATTATCATTAGGTTATCATGGTGAAATAAGTGTAGGAACTCCACCTCAGAAATTTAATGTTATATTTGATACAGGTAGTTCTGATCTCTGGGTAGTTTCTTCCAAATGTGAAAGTGATATTTGTTCAAGTCATCAAAAGTTTGATTATCATCAATCGGCAACGTATAATTCAGATAAAGAACACGACGATGGGGATGAAGAACAAGAAGAAGAAGAAGAAGAAGACGAAGAAGCAGAAAAAATCCAAGTAAATTATGGTACTGGATCTATGCAAGGTAATTTAGGTAGAGATACAGTTCGATTAGCTAATGATGCAATTGAGATCAAAAACCAAGTCATTGCAGACGCTTATACATTGTCAAGAGATTTTATCGGTACACCCTTTCATGGTATATTTGGTCTTGGTCTTGCAGGACTAACTAGTTCACGGCACGATCCACCATTCCAATCAATGATTGATCAAAACTTGATAGACCAGCCTATTTTTGGTATTTATTCTCAACATAACGCGGGCGAAATAGATTTTGGGGGAATAGATACAAGTCGATTTGAAGGTGAAATAAGTTATGTAGATAATATAGATAGTAGCTATTGGATGATGTCCGTAGATAAATTCGAGTTTCAAGACAAGGAGTTTCTTAGTAGGAAAGCAATTATTGATAGTGGCTCTACATTAATTATTATGAACAAACAAGACTCTACATTATATCATAGTGTAATTCCTGGTGCTACAAGTAACGGCGACGGAACTTGGTCTTTTCCATGTAAAAGTGTCAATGATTTAGACCCACTATTAATTCAAATGGGTGAAACTACTTTATCTATACCAACTGATAAATTGTTCTTGACTCCTGTCAGTTCAACAAGTACGAATTGTTTATCAGGTGTATCTAATCAAGAAATGGAACATGAAAATACTTGGATTTTAGGTGACGTATTCATGAGAAACTTTTATACTGTAAGTAGCAGCATTTTTTTTTTTACAAGTAAATACAAGTTATTATATATTTATGCAAAAATAAAATAAAAAATCTCTAGGTATTTGATATGGGTCAAAATCGATTAGGTTTCGCTAACGCTGTACAAGATGATAGTATAACTGATCCAGCCTATAAACAAGTATTACTCTGATTTTTCTTCTTGTAATAATAAACTATCCTTTTCTTCTGCTTCAAGTCGATGAAATATATCGTCCAATTCTTTCGCTTGTGTATCTGGAATAAACTTTATAGATAAAGGTCGTTTTAATAGTGCATGTGTTCGAATCAATGTATTTAACAATGGTGTATAATCCTGTAAAGCACGATGTACATTTCCCTATTACTTTGTTATAAACTTTTTACATATATACACACATATATTTAAATATACTCACTCTTTCTCTTTTCACTGTAGAAGTAGGTTCATATAAAATTCGACATTTTCTTAAATTTCTAGATACTTTGACCCCTCGAATAGTTAAATGATCTAACGTAACCCATTTAGTGGGTAGCGTCTCCATGGTGTACATGGTAGAAATAGCTCGGTTTAGTCGTTCAGATAATCGTTCTTGTGCAATAGTAGGTGCTGAATCAAATTCGTTAAAGTTGATAGGTCTAGCAGGAGAAGTATATAAATCTAAAGCACCTGTATCAGGAGATATCTATGTAGTAAGTCAGCACACAAACACAAACACATCAAATGCTTTATCGTATTATGCTTTTACCAGTGTGCCATCCTCATGTCGCTTCTTTTCACGCTTAGTTTTAAAGAATCGAAGATAAGGACCAGGGATCATAGTTTCGTCCAAGATCTGTTGGTTCTGTGGTGTATAACGAGGCAATTTGGGAGGTCTAGCCTCCTTTGTGGCAGTAGATATAGCTCTAGTTATAAGTGCCTTATGTTTAGGTACAACTTGTCTAATGAACTGCATGGTGATATTACTAAGAAAAGGTAGGGGGTTGTCAATTCTTTTAGAAAGCTTTTTTCTTAAAACGAAACTCTCCACGGAGATCTAATAAGTTCCGGACCGCAACAAAGAGGGTTTTGTTGTGGTGTGGATTACCCCCAGTTGAAGGCAACCCAATCTGTTTGGTACAGCGTAAAACCTTCTCTTTCGCCATACATCCATATTCAAGATGAAGTAATGATCAATAACAAATCCATCCGACCAAAAGCATCACTGACAGAATATCATCAACTTTTTTTTTAGGCTTGAGATTTGTTCTTTCTCCGGCCACAAGATCTACCCTTCCAAGGGTAAGACTTACGTTCGTATTGATAGCAGGTAAGAGAGAAAGAGAAAGACAGACAAGAGAAACAAAAATAGTTATATTAAATAGAAACTAACATTAATTTTTTCATGTTTTCTATAGAGTAAGTTTCGAGTAGACAATTAACAGGGAGAGAGAGAGAGAGAGAGAGAGAGAGACACCCCACAACAACATTAAAAAAAAAAGCGAATTGAATATTCATATACATACTTTTATTATTAGCATTTCCGTTTCATCAGTGGTAAGGCCTGTTCTTATTTCATTCAACGTTTGAACCCTCGTAAGATCAAATGGACTGTCATCTACCGTCGTTTGAATAAGAAGGGTATGCAAGAAGAATTCCAAAAGAAGCGTTCTCGCCGTACCGTCAAGCACGAACGTGCTGTTGTCGGTGCCTCTTGGGATGCCATTCGTGCCAAGCGTAACCAAAAGCCCGATGCCCGTGCTGCTGCTCGTCAAGCTGCCATCTCCAAGTCCAAGGATGCCAAGAAGGCCGCTAATGCTGCCAAGAAGGCTGCTACTCCTGCCGTAAGTTTATAATATATTTGATATGGGAAAGCATAAGACTCAATTTTTTTTTTTTGAATTGTAGGGTTCTCAAGCCAAGGTTAGCAAGCAAGGTGCCAAGGGTTTCGCCCCTAAGGCTGCTGCTACCTCTCGTTAAATCGATTTTATAACATGTTTTTTTTAAAAAAATAAAATAAAAACGATTATACTTTTTTTTTACCTTGTCATCAACTAAACTTTTAAAAATAAGATATTATGAATACAATCGAGCACGAAGCTTTCAATAAACTTATTTTCTTGAGCTGTCAAACCTCTTCAAAATTATAAAAACACTGTCAAGTTGACAGGATAAGATTACAATTTCCACTTGGAGTTGTTGATTACTGAAGGGATAAACGATCATCCAACGCCCTCCTTTAGCATTTTACATATTTCTGGGTTTCTTTTTTTCTTTACCTTTTTCTCTTTTTTTAATATATAATGGAAGTCATTGAAATTGACGACGATGAATCACGCTTTGAATTTCGTGAAGCGAAACCTAGAAAAATCGTGAGTACTCAAGATATATATACATATATACATATATCATATGTTCTATAAGTACTTATACAAGCATTAGATGTTCTGCGTTGACATTTCCGCTGAAATGTGTGAAAACTTAGACCCTTCAGCAAATGCGGGTATTCGAGATTCAAATTTATATCAAAGGTTTTATTAAAAAAAGATAGAATTATCACCTTCTATCACTAACTGTAAAAATCAACAGCTCTCGAATAGAAACTACGCAAAGGTTTTTGAAGCGGTACGCTAACATAAACAAAATGATTGGAAATGATAAAGATGAGTATGGTATGATGACTTTAACAGAAGTGGCAACGTGGGTATGTTATACGTATAACTATGTATTTTGGGAGCAGCTGATTGATATCTTGATAGTGGTATGATTTTAGTCCTAATATAACTTCGTTTAAAGAAGAAATTAATTTGATTGACAGTGAAGTAGTGAAGCATTGTGATACATTTGGTAAGAAAATAAGCACAGAGTACAATAAATATATATATTAATTAGAGTTAGATATTGGATCTTTCTTTAGAATGATTAAAGATAACATGGATCCTAATGTCTTTAATCATGTAATTGTAATTTACGGTAGAACAGATGTTATGCCCGATGGGAATATGCAACTGGCTAAAGAGATAAAAAAATTACCTAATTTAACCATGGATTTAATATATTTTCATGATAACAGTGAGTCGGTCCAGGTAAAAAATAATAATACACATATAATAAAGAGAGAGGGAGAGAGATAGAGGGTTGGTTTTATTAAATCCCTTTTTTATGTGTAGAAAATATATGATTTTTGGACTGATTTGGATAACGAAATTACGCCAGGATGGTTTTACGAGACTAGTACTTTTATGGGTAAAGATAAAGTGACCAAAGCATTATGTGAATTAACATCGCACCCATTACAAAGAGGAGAACAAGAAGTATTATAATTGGTCTAATTGATCTTTTAATGACTTATTCTCTTGCATATACGTGATCATTTTTTTGTATCTATCAGCCGATTCTTCTCTAGTTTCATTTAAACTCTTTCTTAATATCTGACAGTGTTCATTCATCCTTTCAATTGCACTTTCTAATTGCTTATTTTGAGATATCTTTTCGACCAATTTGTCTTGAAATAATAATAAATCATCCTTCATTAAATTCATTTCTCGTTTTATATCCATTTGTTGCTGTATAGAACGCGAAGTTAATACTGGTATACGACTCTTTTTTGTATTACTCAATTGATCATTTTCTTCTTCCTCTTCTTCGCGTGTAGGGTTATATATCACATTCATTTCTTCTATCCGCTTTTTATATAGTTGGTTTTCTACTTGTAATTCGTCTATTTTATCTTGTAAGGTACAACATTCATTTGCTTTTTGCTGTTGCACACATTTTAAATTTTGCTGAAATTCTTTTTCCTTTTCTCTACTTGATCGGTCATACCCTTCTTTTAACTGATCAATCATATCCTCTAATTTATTATTCTTTTTTATCAGTTCTTTACAATCTTGTTCTAATTCTTCACATTTATATTGGTTGCTACTTTGTTGTTGCTTCAAGTTTATTTTTCCCTGTTTATATTTTAGTCCAAGCGATTCAAGCGCCTGTTGTAATTCGGTTATTTGTCGTTGTGCCTGCGATAATAAATCGTCCTTTTCTATAAACTCTTCTTCTTTTACTTTTAACATCAACGTCTTTTGTCGACATTCCTTTTCTAGTGACAAAGTCTTTTGCTGACATTCTTGTTCTAGTAATAAAGTATTTTGCTGATATTCTTGTTCTAGTAATAAAGTATTTTGCCGATACTCTTGTTTTAATAGTTGCCATTGTTCTTGTTGGTTCGTCTTTTTCGGTACGGTCCTGCTTTTTAGCAAACGTTGTATATTTTCTAATTTCGTGTTACTTTTTTCCATTTCAACTGTCAAGTTATGGAGACCGAGACTGTTTCCTTGCGCTCCTTTTATTATTGACGAAAGCATATTACCATGATGAAGAAGAAGAAAAAACAAGTCTTTTTTCGGAAAAGAGTTTTTTTTATGATTATTGTAAGTGTGACCTTTGTTTTCAGTATTGTTTTATCACTCCTCTTTTTAAAAAAATATGCTTACTATATCATTGGAAACAATTCAAGTTATAATTTCCCATGGTTATATTAGGGGGACAAGGGGGCTCATTACACTATGTGTTTATTAAAGGACGAGATATGGACAATACTAAACGCACAGTGTAAGTACCATCATGTTGGACTGATGATCACACTGATTCAATGACCGACCTTTGATATGTAACGAATCTCTTTTATTGCATGATGGTTTTTTTTTATTATATATGAATATACATATATATTAATTCATGATCGTGTGGGGGATAAGAGAAGAGAAGGGGTTGGGGTTAGAAGATGATAGAAGGAGGGAGAGGGGGAATATACTACATAATTTATAAGAGATAGGAATTATGCTCGGTTGAATTCATACAGAGGAAGAAAAAAAAAAAAGAGAAATTCATCTCGAAGTAATGGTGGCTTCCATAGCATGAAGTCTTTGCCTCATTTGGTCAGTACCAAAGTTCTCGACCTGAAAAGAAGCTTATTAAAAAAGAAGAAAGCATGCAAGATTTAAAAAAGAAAGAAACTTACGTTGCGTAGAACAGAAGGGTATAGATCCCAAGAAGGAGTTTCTTGCTGTTGCAGCTGAGGTTGAGGTTGAGGTTGCCACAATGGATCATCAGTCGTATTATGAGTACGTCTTGCAACTATATTCATTGATATAAAATTAGTCTGTTGTTGTTTTTGTACAGGTCTAGTTGGTCTGTGAATATACCCATTGCCTAGTCTTCGAGAAAGACTTGGGTATAGATCATAACTAGGAGTTGCCGTCATATAATGCTCATAATATACTCGAGGCGTAGTTTCTAGTTGAATTTCTGTGTGTTGGTTGGACATTCTGGTGTTGAACCGAGAAAAAAAGAGGAAAAGATTTGTTGAGAAAGGGATTGCCGAAAGAAAATAAAAAAATGGCAACAAATAAATACTGAAAAAAACTAGCTTTTTTTTTTTTATTATTATTTGACATTGGGTCAGGGCGTGCAGGTGATATTACAATTATCGTAAAATAATATAAATAAATAATTCTCTTTCAAGTGACTTAAAACAAACAAATGCATTGATTTCTATATGTTTATCAACAATCAACCGCTTTATTATTCTCAGCAGTGAAATTTAACAATATAGAACTTATGGAGTAAGTAGCCAAAATGTATCATACGGTCAAGTCATGTGCGACAGAGGGGGCTCTCTTCCTTTTTCTTTTTTGGCCCTGTAATAAACTAGTCCCTATCTATGTCATAGGTCTAAAATGAATCATGCAATGCCATATATTTTACCAGCGTCTGCACTTTTTATTATTTTTCTCGATAAGCTTTCATTTTGTGTAATTGAAAAAAACTTATTTTTATACAGATATACATGACATTTCGTAGTCAAAAAAGATCTCGCTTATATACATACATACAGCCTACCTATGTGATGGCACGTGTATTCGTTTGGAGGTGTACTGGCGGGAAAAATATATATATATTTCTATAATATAATCCTGTGAAACTATTGGCCCGCCTGCCTGTAAATACTTATCTTGACCGTGCGTGCATAATGTAATCTAATTATACCTGTAGGTAACACGTATATTTTCAATGGTTAAAATATAAAGACACTTTTTGCTATTTGTATACTGACTGAAAGTAAATAATTTTTTCTGTATTGCAGAGTATCTAAACAAGTGTTTCAAAGGTTAACAGAGTACCACTTACTATTTACAAACCTCCGATAATAATGAGCGAATAATTTAATTACTGGTTCCGAATGGTTTTACTTTTAAAAAACTTGTTTCATTTAATTAGGAGGGCCAAGCTGGAAAATAAATCTATGTATTTTTACGGGCGTTATCTTGTTAGTAAAAAAAAAAAGGATGGGCGTATCAATTATTAAAATGGCAGGTTTAAATGAACCTAAAATATGATCAAGTGAGATATGCACCATTATATGAATAACATGGTATTGCAGTGGCAACACAAAACTTGGATCAAAAAAAAATCTGGTTTTTCGATCTAACTACCAAGGGTCTGTAAGTGATATGTTCAGTTAGATTTATCTTTTTTTTTAAAAAAAAAACAAAAGGAGATTGATTAAAAAGATATATAACAAAAAAGCCAGTTATAAACCAACAACATTGTGTGACCCGACTCAATTGTATTTCGCCATTCACTGCACCTATTCAGTCATTACGGTCTGGAAGAAGGTTTTTTTTATTATATAGTACTAGGAATTTCTTGGCGGCTAGAATAGATTATATTTGGTTATTATTACCCCCTTTGACGTTAAGATTAAACCGTATCTCTCTCCTTAGGCTGCTAATTACATCACTAAAGATAAAATTGTATCTTTTTCTCTTTTACTTACAGTAGGTGATGGTCCGGGTAAAAAAGCTTAAAGCCAGATCATGTGTTCATTACAGTTTCTCTTTTTCTACTCTAAAAAAAAATAATAGATTGTTCCACAAATGGCATTGTTCGCTCAACCGATGACTTAACATGTGACAAAAAAGAAAGTTTGGTCGTTGTACGCGTTAAAAGGGTGGGCGAGACAAGTGATCTTTTTCTGCAACAAATACGTCGGTGGTACAGATTAACGTACGTCCAGTCTAGAAAGTTTCTGTACCTATTTTCTTTGCGTTATATCCGTCATAATCATATTTTATAAATAGTTTGTCGTAATATTACGCAAAATACATGAGAAGAAAAAAACTCATCTCCAAGTTGCATTGCATTAAGCCAAGCAGTATATATTGGATCTTTTTTTCTGCATAAACCGATAATTTTACAAGTCGGATTAAAAGACGTGTGCTCTAAAAAAATGCAAGTATACTTAAATCCTTCTACAAGCATTAGCTTTATTCGGTGTATATATGCCGTCTGTGCTTTTTTTTAAACACGTGAATACAAACTTTCGTTCTTGAAAGATCTACTGCACCAAAACTGGTAAAGTGTCTAGTTTCAACTCGTAAATTTTTCTTTTTAGGTATAAACGCATATTATATATATGGTATAGACAGACCATAGTAGTACGAAACATGCCAGCAAATACTATACCGAGTAGATGGTTCATGTACTCCAAAAAAAAAGCTTCTGTTTTTGTCACCGATTTACATGACTTTTTTTTTTGTTACTTGATCTAATATTGATGATATCATACAAAATTCTTTAAAAGATAAGATATAATGCCTTCTTCATTTGTATACGCAGTCTCGTTTTATACTCATTTATTTAATGCCTTCCATATTAAATACATTTTAACCGAACAAGAAGTTCGTCCTTTTTTTTTGTCAAAGCGTACTGTATACTTTTTCTCCATTATAATTAAGGTTTATATCACAAGTGAAACACTTCTAAGCGCAATTCTATGACAGATTCGTAGAAACACGTAACGTAAGCACTCATTATGACTCTCTATGCAAGAGTATAACAGTGAGAGCTTTTTTTTTTTGCTCACGAGTGAAATTATTTACTAGTATTCAATTGTACATGAAAATATTGCTGATATAAGCTAACTAGATCCTGCAAAATGTTCATTGGTCGCTTATTTTTGTCTTTATTTCTCAGTGGATAAACATGCGTTTGTTTTATCATGTGGCGCCTTCAAAAGTTGTTGGTTGCATCTGTTATCGGACGTATTATAGAAACCAATACCATGGAAATTAACATAAACAAAAAGTACCCCAAAATAAAAATAAAAGAGACATCAAATTACCTTAAAAAGAAAAAATAGATTTCAAACACAAGATTAACAATAAGTTCTATATTGCATCGTTGTCGCAATAGATCTTAGTAATATGAAACTTGAAGATTTTCCCTGTTTTTATTTTCATATACGGTAAGAGCTTCTTTTTTTTTTTTGCTTTAAAGAAAATGCGTGATTCGATTGTGTACCAATAGGTCTACCTTATCTTGATTAAATGTTATTATTTGTACATTTGTCTTTTCCATATTTTGCATTAGTATAACAAGCCTTTTTTTTTTTTTTTTTTTTTTTGCAATACGATTAATAAAAACTTTATTCATCTCATTTGATCATATATTGAAACTTTTTCATTTTCTCGATTACACAAACTTTCTACACAGTGTGGTTTGTTTGTAACTCCAAGTTTCATATAAGTTTTTTTTTCCTTATCATTGTAATATGTAGCATATCTGTTGATATTAATACTAACTTGTATAAACTTTTAACTACATTAATAATAGCTCAAGTAGTAACAGTAGTCATGTTGTAATACACGAGGGTAATTGGGGCTAGCTATTATTATAGTCGTTCTACTGTCAATTATTAATGACACGTCGGGTATTATGGTTAAGTACGAGAATCTGAAAGGATTTTATTATATTATGGACGATGCGCCTATTTATACGTCCGCTCAAATAAATAAGATCATCGAAAGCATAAATAAGGGTACAAGTATGTCTATCTCCCAGAGTTAAATCCAATTGAGCAATTCTGGGCTCTAGTGAAGGCCCGAAGTCTCAGTGGATTTACTTACTTAGCTCCACCGGCATTCTTGGTATTTTTCTCTCGGAATTTCATCAGTCTTTTTGTCAAATTATCGTCGCCTATGGTCAACTATTTAAAACATACGTAAGCAACTAGTATGGACGTAGATTTTTTATGTAATTATAAAATATATTTACATTGCTACTCGTGTCAATTTTTTTATTCCTGGCCCAACAAAGTAGTTCAAACGCTTCTTTCTCTTTACTTCTGGTTCTGAAGAGCTCGAAGAGCGTATTTACAGAATAATTATTAGATATTACATTGAATTAAATACAGTAGCGGCTATATTTAAGGGCGGCTGAAATATGGAAGAAATCCACCCTTATATCGAACATACCTTATATCGAACATATCCATATATCGAACAATGAATAATTTACTTCTAAAGAAAAAAGCTCACTGAGATACCGGACTTTTAAAATCGCTCACATAAGAAATCTGCTAAAATTAGCAGTTATAATAAATATTGGTTTTTATTTTTTAAAGAAGCAGGAAACGCTTTTTGGACCCTACTTCTTTATATAAAATATTTGTTTTAACTATATCTTTGATAAAAAAAATAAAAAACAAACTTTTTTGTTTTTTTTTCGATTTTTGTTTTTGGGGGTCAACCCCTATTGTGTTTTTGTGATTATTTTATAATTACTTTTGATCCGATTTGCCTATCTTTGTGAAAAAAACCTAAATAATATGGAACTCGTTAAACGCTTCTAATCCATTTTAAATCATACTTTTAATGCAAAAACTGAAAGAGTAATCGCTGTTTTAGACCTTTTTTTTTTTTGGGTAAAAAAATATACTTTTTTAGTGTAACATCGTGTAACCATTTTCAGAGCTTCGCGATTACATAAAATATAGTTTTTTACTACCGTGTTTGATTATAGGATTGAATGTAGATATTTAAAAAATATATATTGGATGTTCTTAAATAAAAGTACTACATCTAAAACTAAGCGAGAAAACGCGCTTTAAAGAATTGGCTAATTTAAGAACCACTTAACTCAAATTTTAGCCAAAACAAAACGTCTAAAACAATGATTACTCGGTCAGTATATTTTGTAAAAATATAAATTTAGATGGATTAATTGTACCTAAATGAGCACTGTATTATTATTGTTTTTTTCACAAGGAAAATCAAATTGGATTGGGGTAATTTTAAAATAACTACAAAAACACAAAAGGGGCTGACCCACAAAAATGACCAAAAATCATCAAAAATGATCGACTGAAGAAAAAAATATAAAATCGAGAAAAATATAAAACAACATGCGGTTTTTAATTTTGGTATTAAATAACACATCCTAAACAGTAACTTTCACTAAGTAACTTTGGCAAAAGAATAAATTCCTGATGTTTAATCATACAATGAAAACATATTATTTCGATCACCGAAAAATGACCTTTATTAGAAGTTACTTCTAAACTTTTACTTAAAAAGACGCGTTTTTGAGAAGATAATGGACAGGTAATGATGGATTATAGTACTTTAAATTGCTCTTGAACTTTTCAGAGTTATTTCACAAAAAAATATGTCGTGTATCGTTTTTTATAAGAGCTTAAACCTTAGAATCATTTTAAATTCTATTAAAATGTTTATTGTCGTAAATTAAAATAGTGTATTACTATTTATAAAACGACACACAAGTAACTACTTTGTAAGATTTATTTAATCACTCTATCTCTCTCTCTATCATTTTGATTATTATCCTTTTGTTTATGAATAACATTATTAGATAATATACTCCTAAAGACTAGAAGCTTTCGTACAATTTCTTCAAATAAATTATGGCAAATTACTCTTTTATTATTACTAAACCTCCAATCACTATAGGTATATTATTCAGTAAAATGATTTTTTTTTGTGCTAACCAAAACGTTCCACACTCTTAAGTGGTAGTATTGTTATTTACTTGTCAAAGACTTTGGTAAGTATATTGAGACTATTTGCTTACTCCTAATTGTATTAGAAAACTGTATTATATCGTCACTTGGAATAAACAAAATACAATGATATATTTATTAATACGTTCAAAAGTCGATAAAAAAAAGGTGTTAAATTTCAAGGAGTGGATTGGAATTTAAGTTGGGTGGTATACATTTTACAAATTACTTTACTCGTTTCTCCAATTTTAAATGCTCGATTGGTTTATTTTGATTTCTAGGCGATTCTGTTAATTCAAGTTCTGCCATTAACAAGGCTATGTTTTCCTCTGTCGCTTTGACTGCATTTGCCGCTTCTGTCAATTTCAAATACCGTTCTTCTTTTGTTTCATCCTCATTATCCACTTGATCGACATAAGCTAGCGCTTTCTTGTTTCCATTAGATAAGGATCTTTTGAACCAGAATGAGGCAATGTTTTGGTCTTTTTCAGTTCCCATACCCTGAAAATACATGATACCTGCATTCAATTGCCCATCTTTATTTCCAGCCTCGGCAGACCTCAAATACCATTTAAACGCATCCGTGTTACTTTGCTCTACACCATGCCCGTTTTTATACAAATCTCCGATACTGTTAAAAGCTGCATCACTCTTCCTATCAGCCGCCAGCAGGTAATAGCGCATGGCCTCCTCGTTACTCTGTATTACTCCAAATCCTTGCTTATAAAGTAGCCCAATGCCGTGTAACGCAGACCCACTAAGTTGCCCGTCATTTTCGGTAGATTGTTTATACATTGACAATGCCTTTTCATAATTGACGAGATTACTGCTATAATGATATATGGACCCCAGACCAAAGTATGCATAGCTGTATTCACTTTCAATAGATTGCATGTACCAAACCATTGCTTCCTTCTCATCTTTAGGAACGCCAAGACCATGCTCATACAGTACACCCACATTGTACTGCGCAATTGCTACTCCGTTTTCAGCGGCCCTTTTATACCATTTCATTGCCTCTGTATAGTTCTTGCTTTTACTGTCCAAACACTTGTCGTACAATAACCCAACTCTATTTTGAGCATGCGCATCACCCGCTCCTGCAGCTTTTCTGAACCAAAATAAAGCCGATACGTAATTTAAGTCAATACCATATCCGCCACTGTAATACAATTCTGCCAATTGATAATACACATCATTAGATCCTACTTGAATAGCCTTCATATACCACCGCTCTGCTTGAAAATAACTTTTTTCAATACCGTACTCTCCCATCTCAAAGAGATGCGCAATTTTAGCAAAAGCACCAATGTATCCACTTTCTGCTGATTTCGCAAACCAATTTACAGCCTCTACATGATTTTTCTCTATACCGATACCATCACGATACATGCGTCCAATATTATACTGAGCATACATATTATCGTCCTTGGCAGCCTCCATATAAGTTTGTAAAGCCAGCATATAATCCAGATCAACACCTAATCCATTAGTGTACATGTTACCGATGTAATTTAAAGCATCAGAGTTGTCGGTAGATTTTCGAAACCAAGTAAATGCCTGTTTGTAATCTTTGTCCACATGATACCGACCATAATAGTAGATCAAGCCTATTGCGTAAGATGCATCAGGGTCCCCGTTTATTGCCGCAACCTTGTACCATACGGTCGCTTGTTTCTCATCTGTTTGAATACCTAACCCGTGCTCGTACATGGTCCCCATCTTGTACTGAGCACAAGCATGGTTTCGTTCTGCTGCTTTTGTGAACCAGGGTAACGCCAAATCATAATTCACGTCAACCCCAAGACCTTCCAGGTACAAATTTCCTATATTATATTCTGCGTGTTCACTTCCACCCTCAGCTGATTTTATGTACCAATCCATCGCTACTTTGTAATCTTGTTTGACACTAAACCCAGATTCGTACACGATTCCCATATAATTTTGTGCACATGCATGATGATTTTGAGCGGCCTTTTGAAACCACTGGATAGCTAAAACTTCGTCTTTTTCTATCGATTCAGTTCCGTTAAAATAAAGCAGGGCTGCGTTGTACTGAGCATCTGTATCACCTTGTTGTGCTGCCTTCAAGTACCATTGCAGTGAGACTAACGTATCCCGTAATGTGCCTTGACCGTGTTTATACATACGGCCTAAATAAAATTGTGCAAATATATGATTTTGTTCCGCTGCCTTTGTAAAATTTAATAAGGCGCTCTGGTAATTGTTTTGTGAGTAAAGTCGTAATCCTATTTGATAATAGTTGGTTTCCATCCTTTTATTATATCCCCCCCTTTTTTTTTTATAAAATAACAAAAAAAGAAAACTACCTTTCTTCTCTTTTCTTTTTAGTGAATGTATTTCGGTCAGACTTGTTTTTTTTCGTAAAAAGACAGTCATGCCAAAACAAACATTGTGGTATCATAAGCTTTAGTGGTACGTTACAATAGAATCAGGGACGGTTCACTGGCGCTTTTTGTAAAAAAAAAGAAAAAAGTAGGTTTGAATAAAAAGTAACGAGTAGCTCATAAAGGGCCAGAACCTTAGAAAAACTAAAGAATGTGAACATCATAAAAGAAAAGCTTATTTTATATATATTTTTTTTTGAAAAAGAAGAAACTTTTCACATATATATCTTGAGGATCAATATTTGACGCTCGGGTAAAAAAAAAGAACGTATTGGAGCATGGTCAGCTATGGTTATTTCGGATACACCAAATAGTCTAGGTAACATTTGTATAGGTAAGAGAAACCGTTCCTTTTTGTATCACACACAACGAAACCTGTTTTATTTGTTGTTTCTAAACTAGCTTCATGTTCTCCGAGATTTCTCAGTAGCACACATGAAAAATATTTCAATTTCTTGATAATTCATGCATTTAACAATCCGATTCAAGCGCTAAAGTTTTTTTTTTCTATACGCCCGATCATCCAGGTGCGTAGAAACTGGGGTGTAACACATAATTCGTATTTATCAATCGTTTGTACTGAATATAAAGAACTATCTTCAGTATTTATCGATTCAACTTATTATCACCGAACTCTTACGCGAAATGAAAAAGCTGATAACAAACGATTATAAACGATTATAAACGGCCTTTAAATGTTGAAAACAAAAAGAGCGATTGCGCGTCTATAGGGGTTTTTTTTAGCTTGTTTTATGTAAAAGACTAAAAAAATTTGAGGTAGGGGTTTGTTTCATCATTTACCAAGAAGTTAATTTGATTAATTCATTAGCATACCAAAATACATGTGAAGAGTATAAATATAGTATATTATGACAAACGTTAACATAAGTAAGTGCTAAATTAGTTTCCATCGATTAAAAATATGCTTTACCAGCGGGTGCTACTACTCATATAGATAATTATGTAGACACTTATTTACGTATAAACACATATACGACATGTACAGCTTTTTTTAAAGATAAAATCACTTTCTTTTCAATTTTTGAACAATCGCCTAATTTGTGCTACTTGAAATAGTCTAAAAAAAGGATCACCCTATCGTGGCAATTAAAAATACGTAAATAGTTTTATTTCTCTTGGACTTTTTTGTGGGCGTATAAATCTAAAGTGTAAACGTTTATCTTTTTGAAACTATAAAGTGAAGACTGTTGTGGATTTTGTCGTTGTTGTTGGGAAATATGATTACGTGTACAATAGGTTTTATGATAAACCGTAAATGGGGCCCTAATACGGAAGTCAAAAATGAGTCGCAGTTTGGAGCTGCGAGTCTATTCATTCTATCTATGTAATCCAATATACTTGGCTGCGAATAAAGTAAGAAATAATATATAAATCACGATAGTATTTAATACAATCGTATACGTACTATATATCTCCCTTTTGTTTTGCTATAAAATATACATAATGAACTGTTTATCGCGTCAAAGATCAAGTTTGACCGAAACAATTGCGCTGTTTCAATCATTGTCGTACGTTATATATACTTCATCGATCGTCATTTGCTTGTCTGATCTGTCAATATATATGAAATAATTGAGTGCAAGAGATTACAGATACATATTGCATGTATAAAAAAGAAGCTTCTCCCCCTTTTTTTATGCTGTACTCATATATTTTAGTTTCATCTTGCTTTTTTTTTTGGTATGAATTGCCACGTAGAATTTTGTGACATTCTTGACAGGTATCCAACTTGAAGTGTGTGTGTACCAAAAGCTTATTTAATTATACAAAATAGCAGTTGAGAAAATTCGTTCTAGAAAGGTCTAGTAGCGCAACAAAAAAAAAAGTGTACATGTATATTTTTCCTAAGTGAGTCAGCGACCTATCGGTTTATTTTATTTTTTTATTTTCCAAATGTAATCGTTTAAGAACTTTTTTTTCTTAGTGTACATGTTTGTTGATTAACAATAAAACGTTAAATTATTTTATCCAAAGCAGTCATTCTATTTCTGGTCAGGTTATTTGTGTTAGTGATTGGCTGGTTTCCATATACCGATACAAGAAATGGTTGGCTAGTATTGAGTTCTATTACGCCAGGCCTAAGTAGTACCCACTTTGTTTCTTTTTTTTTTTTTTTTTTTCTTTCTTTCTGTCAATATTGGTGGAGGGCTTTTTTTTTCTTGTGTAAACTAACCAAGTTTATTTATCATTTTTATCTTTCCTACCTTAAATATATACGTTTAAATATATATTTCTGTACATATACAACAACTACAACAACAGCAACAACGGGAGAAAAATAAAAATAAATAAATATATAAACTAAAAAAAAAACCCCAAAAAAAAGAGAGCCTATTTACAAGAAAGACAACCTAATGGCGCAAAAAACAAATAATGAAATTTCGCAAAAGAAACACCGTCAAGGTGGTTTACCAGTATCCATTCATCCAGACGATGCAAAAGATAAAGTATTTACAGCCATTCTAAAGGCTTTGTTAAAGATGGGGAATAAACCAAGTTCGCCAAAAGAACTCGCAAATATTATTGTCAAACATAAATATGCTACTCTTGGGTAAGTCTTTATAACTATTTTACTATTGACGACTTTCTTTTTGATATATAGTATTCTTTTTATTATATATAATTTTTTTTTTTTTTGTTATGTATTCTGTTTTTTTTTTGACACGTTTTTTTCTCTTTTTTTTTTCTAGTGGAGCTACACCTTTTGCTACAGTATCTTCTCGTATATCGCAACACTTTAAAAGAGCTGCAGAACATAACCCGCCTAGAGCACCTTTACTAGCAAAACACGTTGACCAAAACCATTCAAGAAAAATTAATTATTCGTTAGCAACTGGTGAAAGTGCGTCTTCATCCTCGCCACCAACGACTGCAACGACCACAGCTGCAACAAATACAACTACAACAGAACCACATGATGTCAATATTACCGCAGCAATCAGTAGTGGGATTGGACCGCAGTACACGGAAGATCCTTCTCGTACAAATAGTAAAACACGAAGACATGTTTCACCAAAACTTTTGCGAAAAGGTGAAGAAGCAGATGATGAAGAAGAAGAAGAGGAGGAGGAAGAAGAGGAGAGTGAATTAGAAGAAGAAGATTTAGAGGATGTGAGTGCTATATTTCATCCATCTAAAAAGCGTAAAAGTGAACACTTGAGTACACCACCACCACCAATGTCACCCTCTATTCATCCTATTCAACAAGAACCCAGAGCTTCAACTATTGATGGTTATAATCAATCGATGCTTGGATCTGACGATGAAAGTGACGGAGAACATTCAGATTATCACGAGGAGATGTTACAAGGTGATCAAGATTTAGATATTTTAGCAGCCAGAAGGTTATCGAGAAGACAATCCAATGCAAAAACTAAATCAAATATAAAAAGTAGTAGTAGTAGTAATATGAATCGTACACCACCTAATTTAACCTTTTCTCAACATCCTCATGAACCATCTACTATATCTCCCGCAAATACACCACAACCAATCATAACCGAAACGCAAAATAGCATCCCAACAATCACATCGCCCTTGTTAGAAAAGGCCATCAGTCCAATTGAACCCAGTACAATTACAGAAATTGGCCCCATCATTGAATCATCTATAGAAGCCAAACCCATCATGCCTTCGTTACAATTACCACCACCTTCGCCACCCGTCACAACCTTAACAAACATTCGAAAGCCTTCATTTTCATTTAGTAGTGGATTTCCCGGAGATCAAGAACTGTGGACTCCGTTTAGTTTCGAACATGATTTTGATAATGTGTTCTTACAAGAACCTTCAACTGCACATCATATTCCATTTAATATAGCTACTCCTGAATCCGTTTCGGTATCAGAGCTAGATAATTATTTCTCAAGTACTTCCACTACTTCGTCTTCATCCAATCGATCGCAACGAAAGAGTTTTTCGTCTGCCATGTTGGGTCCTAACGATAAATCATTACTACAAAAGGTACTTTTAGCTAGTGCAGCTAGAGGTGTTGCCGATAAAATAGACGAAGAGGAGGAAGAACAACCAAAACCAAAGGAAAAGGAAAAAGAGAAACCAATCCAACAAGCCCCTGAACCATCCATTAAATCTTCTTTTAGTAGTTCGAGTCTTATGGATGTAGATAATGGTGAGGATTTTGTAAAGTTTGAAGATGATGAAAAGAAGGAGAGTCCACCTCCTCCTCCGTCAATAAAGAAAGTTGCTGATATTTTACCCGCCAACACTAATACAACTACTGCTACCACCACCACCACTACTGTCACACCAACAAACAATACAACCTTATCTGCTGCCGAAATATTGAAATCCATGAATATCCAAAACCTTAATTTATCTGCGCTTCACCAAATGACTTCTAATATTCCTAGCTTACAACACTTGTCTCCTACCTTTGATTTAGCAAAGACCATGGCTGCTTATATGCAATCCTTGGCCAAATCTGCAAATGCAAATGCTGCTTCTTCTGCTACAAATTCTCCTCATGCCATGGATTTGAAATCTATCTTGACTCGATTCCCTGCGCTAGAAGCTTTTATTAAAAAGGATCCTGTTGTTGCCGCTCCTCCACCTACACCTCAACCACCGCCTTTGGTTTCCGCTGTCCCCGGTGCTGATTTCATACCAAATCTTGTCAGTGCTACAGAACCCATTGTTCATACCTTAGCACCAATGACACCACCCATGTATATTACCTTGATTGATCATATTGCTGTCTGTATCGTCGTTTTAGCAAAGACAGACACCACTCCCGAGTATAGAATTATGCGTCGTGTCGATACAGGTTTTATCAACGGTACAGTTCTTTTAACAGCAGGCGGCATCGAAACCGAGAGTGAACGTAGTATGATTTTATCCTTTGAGATGGAACGTGTGCGTATGCCTAAAAAGAAATCACAATTGTTTGGTACTTGGATTCCATTACGAAGAGCACAAGAACTAGCCGTGACATGTTCCATACAACACAAGTTGGGTCACTTTTTAGAAGACTCGATCGAATCTTATTTCCCAAACCCGTTACCGATACAAGTCAATACCAGGAAACCTCATCGTGATAGTAGGTTGACCGCCTTGGCTTTAGCTGCTTTAAGATCCGATAACTCTAAAACAAATGGCTTTATTGTTCCTCCCATCTCTCGTCAATCTTCTTCTTCCGGAAGTATGGGTGCTGCTCAGTTACAAGAATTGTTATTGACACATCCCAATAAAGCTCTAAAATCAAACGGCTTAAGTAAAGCTCCGCTGTTAGGTCGTTACGACGATCAAGAAGAAGAGCCAAATCCAGTACCTATCTCTACCACTACCTCTGTAGCCAATAGTACAAATGGCAGTGTAAGCGGAAAAGAAGAGAGCGATGTAGATATTGTCAACAGTAGTGATTCTTCTGTAGCGGCTACTTCTTCCAATGAAGAGGATTCAGAGTCAGAAGATCATGATACCGCTTCGAATGATTTAGAGGAAATGATTAGCAGAGTTACACATACCAATAAGCAACCACTCCATATCCATCCACGCGATTTACAAAAGAAGCGTAGACGGAGTATTGTAAAAGAAGAGGAACCTGAATTGAAGTTAACAAAACCTGTTCGTAAGAAATCAAATTCCACAGGTGGTAAATGGTCAAATGGTACTACTACTACTACTAACAACAGCACCAGTAAACCTGCGGGTACAATCATCACTACTGCTACACCAAGTACTAAAAAATCTTCAACGATTATTATTAAAAAATCAGTTACGGGTGGAGGTAAAAAAGCTACTGTGAAAAAAGAAGAGGATGAAGAGGACGAGATTGATAATGTGGTTGTGGAACATAAACCTGTGTTGGAGGCACCTGTTAAACCAGAACCAGTGTTATCTCCAAAGATGGATGATGTGGTTGAAGAAGAAGAGCGTGTCGATGAAGATGACGAGGATGAAGATATTGATATCGGTGGAAGTGATTTTGATGATGATCTTCGTTAAATACATCTTCCCTTACCAAACACACACAAAATACCTTTTCTATTATTATTATTTTTTTCATCTGAAAATAGTGTAGATTCTATTGTTAATGAATTCATTAAAATTGTAACCTTTTATTTTTTCTGTCCTTTTTTAAAATGTGGAGGTTTTGCGTTTCTTTTTCCTTATACGAGTACTATACCATGAGTGTTCTTAAAACGTTAAATGCTAGTCTTCTTTTAACTAGTTTATATGTCGTGGCGTGCATTTTCAATCCCCCCGTCTATATGATTTTCCTCTTCTCCCTCATACTTCAAGACTAAGGAGATTTTTTTTTCGAATTGCATATAAAAGGAAAATTAAACGCATTTCCTTCTTTCTCTTTCTTATTCTTGTATCCAAAATGATTACTGCATATTTTTTGTTAATTTTTTTAATTTATCATGTTAATTCATTAGTGGTGAATAATAAAACGGTTGTATGTTACGGAGGACCGCAAACCTATACAGGTATTGACAGGTACAATGAAGCTGGATCCTGGAACCAGACATATCATGAAGCACACCCACAGCAGTTACACATATCTTGGGTTTCGGACGGAAAAGCATTTACTGTACAATTTTCAACTATTAAACCAGTACAAAGATCTCACTTAATGTACTGGTCTTACGATGGTATGGAACACGAGCAAGTAAACGAAAGTGAGGTAATACGAGCCTAATTAATGTACCTTAACAAAAAAAAAAACTAAAGTATACATTTTTATAACTAGGAATGGGAATTTATTGATGGCGGTGCTGCTAAAAGCAGTAGATATATGCATACATTAATCTCTAACAGGTTAGACTCTGCTACTATTTATGAATATAAAGTAATAACTGTTGATGCAGAGGGGAAACTACATAGTTCTGATATATATCAAATGCATACGCCTGATTTGCTTTCTTCTAGCTCATTCAAGTTTCTGGCAACAGGAGATATTGTAAGTAATTCCCTCCCTCTTTTTTTTTCTGTCATATCTAATCCCCTTCTCCTTTCTTTCTTTCTTTTTAAAAAAAAGGGTGTCGTGAACGCGGTATCTATGCCTTTATTTAAACAATTAGCAAAGTCGCATGATTATGATTTTGTGGCTATTATGGGCGATCAGGGGTATGATTTAGCTGATTTTGATGGTAAAAAAGGTGATGAGTATATGAACTTTGCGCAAGACCTTTATGCCAATGTACCCATCTTGACTACAGCCGGTAACCATGAAAGCGCTTACAATTTCTCTCATTATAAGCACAGGTAATGTATAGGTATATATTTTTTAAAAAGAAAGCAAATTAACACAATCTCTTCGTATATCAGATTTGATCTTTTACCCTATAGACAGTCTAATTTTGCTGATGCGATGCAATACTCGATCAATTACAAAACATTACACTTGATATCTTTTTCAACCGAAGTGTTTTTTTATGGCTCCGAAGACCAAATTAAAACCTCCCTCAATTGGTTAGAGCAAGATTTAATCAAGGCGACTCGTAACAGATCGTTACGGCCTTGGATTATTGTGATTGGACACAGACCATTGTACTGCTCCATCTTGTCAAATGTAGATTGTAATGAAAATGCCGAGAGATTGAGGTTCGGATTCGACGGTAAATTAGGATTAGAAACCCTATTAACGAAATATAATGTGGATCTATACCTTTGCGGGCATAAGCATAATTATGAACGTACATTTCCCGTGCGAAACAATACCCTGATAACCGAATCTTATCATAATGCACCTTCGTTCTTTCAAGTCATTACTGGTAACGCGGGTAACTACGAGGGACCGGATCAATTCGATATGACAGGTGAGTTACCAAATTGGCTAGGAAACCGGTTCCAAGGATACGGATTTTCTTCTATCCAAATATCTGCGCGTCATTTGGATTTACATCACTACGAAACCAATATAGATGGTTCTCTTGGCTTATTAAAAGATCATGTTCGTGTATCCAAAACTACAAGCCATGTCAATAAGCAAAAGATTATATCATCATTACCATCTTAAAGCGGAGTTGTGTGTAGTAATAACTTAATAAAAAATATCATCCTCTTTTTTTTTTCTTCTCCTTTTTTTTTCTCTTTAACAATTTTTTTTTTTAAAAAAGCAAGAAAATGGCTTTATTTGCCAATGCCATCGATTTAAGACTTTGTCAAGACCGAAATAATACAAAGTTAGCGTCAGTTAACTTTGTCGCGTCTTCTCGTGTATCAGAAGCTTTGGCACAGTCAGGTCATTTAGCTCTTAGTGCTCCTTCCCAAATTATGGGTCAATTTCAGTATTTAAAAGTAAGTTTCTTTTAATCTGTTATTTTAAGTTGTAACCTAATCTATTTTTTTAAAAAAGACTTTAATTCATCCTAATCTTTGTGAATATGTTGAAATTCATCGAGGAAAGCACGGTAAACTAAAAAAAAAACCATGTACTGCATAATTTTAAAAAAAAACTAATAAAAACTATGCCCTGTTAGATCGATTATTCGTAGTTTCAGAGTATTATGATTCCTCACTTCAAAAAGCTCGTAATCTCGATTCGAACCATCCACCTGCTATTAGGTAATATAAAAAAAAATGAATTTAACTGGGGGATTTCACTAAAAAAGAAAAGATAATCTAGTATTTCCGTACTACGACAATGGGCATATGAAATACTCTCGGCATTACAATTCCTTTCAGTAAATGGAATCATTCATGCCGCGCTATCTCCTACCAATATAATGCTGGATACTAAAGTAAATTGCAAAATGGATTTTTTTTTCGTCGATGTTAATATTTCTCTATTATTAGAACCATATAAAATTATTTGGATATGGATTACACTATATGACAAGTGGAGGAAGAGACGTAGATTTTCCCATTGGATACCCACCTTATTTATCTCCTGAATGTCTAGAAGCTAAATCAGCATACAAAAGAGATATCTGGGCTACCGGTGTTATTTTAGTCGAACAGTATACACGCAATTCATTTTGGACCACCAGTGATGTTGGACTTATTTTCGATTCCTTAATGACCTTGAGAGAATGGCATACAGAGAACCCAAAAACTAGTGTCTGGAACCATAGTGGTATTGCATCACTCGATATCAATAAATCCGTTTTGGCCTTTTTACAGGGTACAGATAACGACCAAGATGATCAATTGCGGTCGTTTCGTCAGTTTGTGTTGAGTTGTTTGGACGTAGATGAAGAGAATCGATTTGATACAACGCAGGCACTTTCTAGTGACTTTTTTGATAGAGAGACACTTGTGCCTGTTGAATCCGTTGATTGGATTGAAGGACCGATCTTGGCATCAGATGTTGTAGAACCCGAGACAATTGATACAAAGAACAGTGCTAGCCAAGAAGACCGACTTGGTGTGTTGACAGGATTACCGGCATCCCAAGTATACAATTTATGGAAACTGGCTGGTGGAGATGTTGAATTAGATTTAGTGAAGCGTGGTGTGTTTCTATCTACACCAGTTATTAAACGATTACCTCGAGTGTGCTTGATGCCAGACGGTACCGAGATTGGAGATAAAGTCAACGACACAGCCCAACTCTACTCTGACGCCATTTATGTGCTTGGATTTAAAGAACTATACCAACGATTAGAAGACGGCAGTAAAAAAGTAGCTGCCTCAGATAAATTTGAATGGGACACGGATTATTTTATGCTGGTGGATGAAAACGATGTTAACTTTTTGATAGAGGAAGATGAAGGACAATTGGAACGCGGTGAAGCCTTAGAGGCTTTGGACGATTCAGATGAAAACGATTTATTGTTTGCAGACGATTTGGCGTCTTCTCCTGAATTACCTGTACCTACCACGCCTTCTTCTTCTTCAAGGTCGTTAAGTAGAACTGTATCCGTGACCGGTATGGGTAGATCTCGTTCCGCTTCCTCCATCTCTATGAACAGTACAACCTCAATACCTGCACAGCCTAGTGTGCCAAAGTTACCCTTGTTCCTGAGAGAACAAGATATAAATTATCAATACTATCGTCAGACTTTGTTTTCAGAGTTGTTGCGTCAATGC
Organism: Helicostylum pulchrum; assembly: GCA_025677825.1. Lineage (NCBI taxonomy): Eukaryota > Fungi > Mucoromycota > Mucoromycetes > Mucorales > Mucoraceae > Helicostylum > Helicostylum pulchrum. The sequence continues at coordinate 926,654 of JAIXMO010000001.1, read as the reverse complement.
CCTGCTTCTCGAAGAGAAATTTTACATCATGCTAAAGTTGATATCCCGCCACTGTTACGAGGAAAGATTTGGGCTGCTGTTCTGGGAGTACGAGGTGATTTAGATCATGCTTATGATAAAATTAATAAATGTATAGATATGGGTGCTGATAGACAGGTATAAATATATACATATATACACAAAAAAACAGGCGTACTGACCTCATCTGTATACGACAGATCGAAGTAGACGTCCCTCGATGCCACCAGTATAACCAACTACTGGCCTCTTCAACAGGGCACGAAAAATTACGTCGATTATTAAAGTCATGGGTGTCAGCCAACAAAAACTTGGTCTATTGGCAAGGTCTTGATTCATTATGCGCACCATTTTTAACCTTGAACTTTAACGATGAAGCAATCGCATTTGCTTGCTTACAAAAATTCATTCCTAAATTCCTCAATAACTTTTTCTTATCTGACAATACACCTGTGCTTCAAGAATACTTGGCTGTATTTCGACATTTGTTAAGTTTTCATGATCCCGAATTGTCAAGTCATTTAGATACCATTGGCTTTATGCCTGACCTTTATGCTATTCCATGGTTTTTAACCTTATTTACACGTAAGTTTTTCTTTAATTATACTGAAAACTTTTTTTTAACAACTGTATATAGATGTGTTTCCTTTGGATAAGATATATCACTTGTGGGATAAGTTGTTGGTTGGACCTTCTTCATTACCATTATTTGCTGGTATTGCCATCTTGCGTCAGATCAGAGATACTTTATTAGAATACGAATTCAATGACTGTATTGTCTTGTTTTCGGATAGCTTTCCTAAAGTAGATATTGAAAAGTGTGTGCAAAGTGCTTTGAATATGTGTAAGGTGACTCCACCTAGTATTTCTACTCGTGTTCATGGGCCTGATCCTGAAACTTCTGATTCTGCTCAAGATAACAAAGAGGTAATGCTATACGTATCCTAAATAAAAAGAGAAAATAGCTAACTTTTTTTTCTCTCTCGCCAGTTAAAACAATGGTGGGATGAACATGTATCAATAGAAACTAAAAAGATTGAATTGGCTCCTCGAATTAGCGTAAAAGATCTCCCCAAGATTCTTCCTTATTCACTTGTATTAGATATCCGCCCGGAAACAGAATATACGAAAGGTCATGCGCCTTCTTCTATGAACGTTGTAGCCTCTCAATTATCTAGTTACGCTAATATCTTGAAGAAATTGAATCGCAAATATCATATTGTCATTGCAAACGATGGTGGACCCGAGGTTAGTGATATATGAACGTATATTCAAAAAATAATGACTCAATTTATGCAATTGTTATTTTTTTAGTTTGTTTCTGATCTTGTTAGACATAATTTCCCTCGAACAGCTTTATTACAAGGCAGTATTGAAGCATTTGAGACGATGAAAGACACGTCTGCTCATTTATGCGCGTGTCGTCCTCAAAAGCAAACCACCGCAGGATTAAAAGGAAAAGGATCCGAACCTCCTTTTGTTATGTGGCGATGTAAAGCAGCTCCTCCATTAAAAAAGAAATAAACTATATTTTATGCATATTTTTATTTTTATTTTCTTAAGAACATTTGTTATTCCACTATCTTTACAAGGCAGTACCTCTTTCGAGATTTTCGCGAATTTCTTTTGTATACTTGTCATAAAATCTTGCAATCTTTTGGTTAAAGACACGATTCTTCTCATTGATCCAGGAAATATCATCGCTCTCTTCTTTACGATCGCGAGATCTGGTTTCACGTTGTATAATTCTAAAATATATAAAGTGTTAACTTGTGACAAAAGATAGTATACGGTTATTAGAACATACTGTTTCTTGGTTTCAGCTGCTAATCTGTTTACGGCTTCTTCAGATGGTTTGTCGTCAAGTCTTGCATAATCTAAACTGTTGGCCATAGCAGAGATATCAGAAGGATCTTCTCCGTTACGAATAGCACGTTCAATATCAGCAAGTTTCTTTTCGGAATAAGCAGACATATCTGGTTTAAACTCTGACATGAGTCGAATATATTTTTTATGTGCAGCTTGTGAATGATCTATTTAAAATAGGTTTAATTACAACATTCCAAAAAGGTTTTTTTTCATGTAATTTACCTGTGAAGCCATTATTAGCCATTTTAGCCTTTTTAGCCATCTTCTTTTCCCAAGCAGCAGCAGATTCAGCAGAGTACTTCCAAAACTGTTTACGTTCGTAATCCTCTCCTGCGTCTTGTGCCTCTTGCTTTTCCAATAACTTTAAAGCTTCTGCCTTCTTTCGTTCACTCTTTTCTTCCAATTTAGGATTCTCTTTTGCTCTTTGGAATTCAAGGTTACGATCTTTACGATTACCTTGCTCAACTTCTGTTGCCTAATATAATATTTTTTTTTAATAAATCACATAAAATCGTGTGTTTCTGTCTACATACTCTACGTCGTTTAAGCTCTTTTAACTTTGCCATTCTATCAGCAAGAGAATTACTAGTTGATTCTTCAAATTTACGCTTTGTTGATGTTGAAGTTTGTTCTTCTGGTGTTGAGATCTCTTCAACGGATTCGGTTTTTACAATCGTTTCATTCATTGTTTCGTCATTGGTATTTTCTTGGTCATTAGTGCTCTCTTCAACTGTGTTTACCGTTTCTGTTATTTTTTCCTCTACGACAGTTTCTTCTGTTTTCTTTACAGTACTCTTTACTAATCTATCCTTCTTTGCAGCTCTGGCTGTCCTTTTGGGAGGCATATTTAAATATAAATGTTAATAAAGAAAAAAAAGCAACCAAAAAAAAAAGAAAAAAAAGCCCAAGATATGATTGACCGACGTCATCATAATGAAGATAAAAAAAAGCACACAAAAAGGGGAGAGTTTTATTTTTATATAAGAGAGTGAAACAGCGCACAGATTTAGGCCCAGGAATGAGGATCAGAAACACTTATATAAAAGTTGGTGCTGTTATTACTGTTATTTACGTACTCAGAAATCCTGGTTTGGCCAGTACAAATAAACCTTTTTAGAAATAAACAATGTGTTTGCAAAGCTTCAATAGTGCGTACTGTTATCATATTGCTTTGGACGATGTTTCGAGGTAGTGTGACGACTAGTGTGTTTAATTGTAAACAATTCTGCGCAATCGTCAGCATAGCGGTGTCAGATAAGCACCCGCATTCATCTAATCGCAACAGCTGTAAACTAGGACAGAATCGAACCATACGTTCTACTTGTGTATCTGTTAGGTAGCAATTATGTATGCATAACGATCTTAAATGTACCCATGAGTGTTGTTGAATCGTGGTAGAGACAGTAGCTAATGTTATGGGTGTACATTGGTATAAATGTAGTTCTGACAGGCCTTGATCTAGTTGAGCTTTCAGAAACTGATGGTATGAGATATCTTTAATTGAGATATTCATTCGAAGCAAGGATAGGGTTTCTAGCTTTAGATTGCAGAGACTGCCAAAGATACCTGGTGTGATGGATTGATAGGTATATTCGTCCTCTTGTTCAATCATATGAAGAGCTAGACCGGTAACCCAATCTTTATAAGGAAAATGCGGTGAAGGTAATGATAGTGTAGTAGAAAGCTGATCGAGCGATTCAGCGGTAGTTATGTAAGGCATTTGCCATAATTGTAAAAAAGCATGAGGAGAAATTGAGCGACATGTTAATCCTAATTGATATAAGGTCGAATGCTCTGCATAGTGTCGTATAATTATAAGTATAATATCTAGTGGCAATGATTTTTGATTCATATCTCTGCACTGTATAATAATGATCTAACTAACTATCTCACAACAATGGCCGAAAATGAGGAAAGAGAGGGAAGAAAGAGGGAAGAAAGAGAGGAGAGAGGAGAGAGAGAGAGCTACTAGGTTAAGGACAGGAATTAAGGATATCTTTTTTTTTTTAATTTAAAAAGAATAAAGAGAAGAGAGAAAAAAAAAGAGGATTATATAATTCCATCGTTTTATATGTAATAGACTGTACAGTAAAAAAAACTTTTTACCCACTATTTTTTCATTTACCACGTTTTTGTTGTATAAATCTTCACATAATAAACTATCTCTTTTTTATCATACAAGCTGTCTACTATCTTTTCTCTTTTCTTTTTTCTTTTTTTTTTTTTAATCGATATTAGTAGAGAAAAAATAGATTTGCGTGTAAAAAAAAAACGGAGACCGGAAACATATGTGCTCCCTGATCGAACCCAATACTTGAAAAGGCAACTACTGCAATAATCTATGGTGCACAATAAGAAAAAAAAAGTGTAACAAATTTAACTTTATTTTTCCATCTTCCAATGCAGCGTCCCGGTTAGTAGTACACTTCACTTCTTTTTTTTCCGTCCGTCTATGCGCCATATGGGAACACGAACATCATGATCAAAGCGATGGGAGGACAACAACATATTGAAACCCATTAATTTTTTTTTGTTCAAGTGTAACTTTGTATTTTCAAATTGGTTTTATTATCATTTATAAATAATAGAGTATACGCATATATATGTAAAAAAAAAAAAATATTAAGCTCTATCCTTAATGTTTTTACCGGCGTCAGCTACTTTATCACCGACAACCTTTTGAGCTTCTTCACCCTTTTCAATAGCAGCTTGTTTTGTTGCCTCAAATTGATTAGCACCTTCCTTTTTTAAATCTTGAAACTTATCCTTGGCATCTTCGACTTTATTTTGTGCTGCTTGATTGGTTTCTGCTTTACTTTGTTCAAAGTTAGCCTTGGTATCCTCGATCTTTTCATTTACTTTTTGTTTGGTTTCCTTCATCTTTTGATCTAAAATTGCACCCTTCTTTTCAATAGATCCCTTATTAGCTTCTAAATATATAAACAAAATTTGGTTGGTTTGTGAACTTTTTTTTTTCTTTTTTTTTTTAAAAAAAAAGACTTACCTAAACTTCTTTGATACAAGTAATATCCTGCTCCACCGGCTGCAGCAAGAAATAAAAAGAGGCCTCCATTGCCTGGGCCACCTTTAGGTCCAGCAGGAGGAGGTGCAGTAGTGTAAAAGCGCTTATTGTTGATAGCGGCACGACGGATAGATGTGAAAGCAGACATTGTTTAATTATGTTTTAATATAAATATTATATGAAATATAAGAATGAGGAAAAAATATATGCATTTATATATACTCGACAAAAAAAAAATTTGAAACTGGTTATGATGAAATCAACTACACTTTATTCTTTTATCAGACTAGTTTTCAATGACCGATTAGCACTGACGTAAATCTTTGCGCATAAGTTCTTGCTGAAATAAGTTGGAAGTAATGACGTATAATCCATGTATACCTAATTCCATGACGTTTTTCGTATTTTGTTGTTCGTTGCTATTCTATTTTTTGTATGTGTGTATTGTGACACAATGGCTATTTCTTTTGTGGGGGATTATTTTTATTCTCCCCTTGATATGGTAGATCACAGACCATATACACAGGTTGGGGGCGGGATAAATATATGTGGAACAGCAAAGCTTTTATTTTTTCCGCTGGTGTGAGAAAAAAGAAAAAAAAAAAGAGATGTTCTGGGCACTTTGAGGTAGTAAAAGGTATGTCCGCCATTATTGCCATTATATACATATATTACATTCAGCTCTTGGTGAAAAGATAATAGCTTAGACGCCAAAAGACAATTTAAGCAATAGTATCTGTAATGTAAAATACATAATGTGTAACATAATTATCTTTTTGATTTTTACCCCTTTTATTAACAAGTCTTTAATATATGTACAATAAAAGAAGTTCTAAGAAACAGAAAATTAAAAGATAGTATTTCGTAAATGTAGGCCTGACATAAATTTGTCGATTGCAAAAATAATAATCGAGGAAACTTCCATAACTGGACAATCCCTGCTATTCGTTTTTTATCAGAAAAAAATATGCATTTGAAAAAAGACAAATACGCATGTACCTGAATACATAAAAATGAGCAATTAATCTCGGCTGCAGACATTGTTTTGGCCTCTGGGGGTATTGTGCTGCAGTCTATTAACTCTAAAGTGTATAATTATTACGCTTTAAAGTTTTTTTTTTGCATTTTCTAGCTGCATACAAATTGAGTTAGATCATTTTGCAATAGTAAAAAAAAAAAAAATATTGGTTCCCTTTTTTTAATTGTACAGAATATCCAAAGAACATATTTATAGCCGATGCGTGTCTGTATGTATTAAATGTACTCTGCTTTTAACGGGGCTGAAGTCTATAATAATCGAAGTTTTACTTTAGGCTTTCATATAAACAAAGGAGAAACATTTTTTAGACTGAATTCTCCGTTTTTACTTGTTACTGAGCGTCAAATATCAAAATGTGAAACTGTATTATTCTATAATTCTCATTCAGTCAGGATAATTTATTATACCGGACCCTTTAACAATTCCAATTGGTATCTCTAGGCTTTTGATAGTTGGAAAATCTACAGGCGAGATGGTCGTAGGTTTTTCGTTTGTTTTTATTAGCTAATACAAAAAGTCGCAGTTATAATCAACGAGGAGTTTTATCTCATCTACTAATTAGAGTTAATATACTAATGAGAACAATTGATGCAAACATTACATTGGATTATTACAAATAAAAAACACGATTCGATCTCGCGCGAAAACCTTACAAAATAGTACATGATCTAGTACCTTCTAAAGCCGATACGATTGAATTAAATCGGGTCTAAAAAAAAAAAAAAAAAACGGTAATATGTTTTTCCTGCTGTTCACGATTTTAACAATGTTCCACATGACTTTTTTCATCTTTCATATGAAAGTGTTCTACTCACTCCAGAAAATATCACTCATTGGACTAACTATAATACGATAAATAAACTACTCTGAAAGGATTTTTATTTGATGGCCTTTATGCCCAAAAGGAGATCTGTTTTGTTACACAACTTCCCTTTTTCTTAAAGGACAGTTGCTTCACTTACACACAGACATTTTCTTATACCCCTTTTCTACGCGTTTTTTCTTGTGTGAAACACAAAAATGATTAAATAGATCGGAAAAGTGACCACCTGTTTTATCAACCCAAGATATATCATCTATCATTTTTTTTAATTTTTTTTTTATGCATTATTATTTATGATTATTCATGGTAAGAATATATAACGTATTATGCTTTAGCTGATGATCTTGATACTAATACATACATAGTAATAGATTATCTTCTTATACTGATGGTTATTTATGGGTGAATGGCTTCTTGGTGGTGCTTCCGTAATGGTTACTTTCTGTTGGCTTACTTTTCTTCCGCTGTCATGCTTCTTACCGCTGAAGTGTTATATACTTGAACTAAGAACCGCTCGTAAACGAGGACGAGAGAGAAGGAGACAAAACCCACCGAGGTAGAATATACTCGCCAGAAAGAAGAATCATCAAAAGTTGGTCATTGCTTTTACAAAACCATTGACATTACTGGCAATATCGAACAAAAGAACGAGTCAACAAACTGCTAAAGTTTTTTATCAGAAGGCTGAATACCTCCAACTACGACCCTTTCGATATTCGTTTGATTGGTGTGCCATTATACCCAGGTTAAACTGCACAAACCGCTCGTAAATGAGGAGGGGAGAACGAGACAAACAGCTCGTCAAAAACCACTCTAGCAGCCGTTCTGTCCTTTTGCTTTCAAAAGCCAGTACAATTATAAATAATATTGGACCTTGATAAGTCTTTTCTTGCTGGTAAATATTTTTTTCTTGTTTGGTAGAGTATTTTCTTGTCTGGTTGTGCTTTTCGTCACAAACGCTCGTCACTCTCATTGGTAATATTTTTTTTATCAACAACGGACGAGCTCTTCCGTATCTGTCTTGAAAAGAAGTTTAAATGTGCAGTATCGGGACATTGCCTTTACTTTCATTCTAGTAAACATGCTCGTATTCGGTATTGGGCGCTTAGTTTAGACCACTTCTTGATTCCATAGACAAATGAGGGTCATCATGGTTTAGGGACGACATTGTTATTGATCATAATATGGATCGGTTATTATAAATAGAGACAGATGCTATTATATTTCAAATAAAAATATTTATTGAACAATACTAATAATAATAAAATGTACTCCTCTTGGTTGATATATACACGCTATATATTCACACCTTTTAATTACTATTTTGAAGTCTGCTTTGCTGCTTTATTTGACAAGTACAGATTTACTACGGGTAAATCTATACCGCGTGTATTTTCCTTATAAAAGATGTCCGTGACACTGTTACGCAGATTTCCTATTCTTATTTATCGTGATCTGTTCACTCAAATAATACCACAGACAACTCGGTTCGTTCACTTCCATAAAAGGGTTACTTCTTGTATATTTGTTATGATGATTACTATTATGAACAACTCCCTATTTTACCATCATCTGATTCAACTGTCATTGAAATCTTCTCATTCATATAAATAGCCATTCTTATCCCTTTCGAATAATAAAATCTTTTGCTTTACTTTTATCAATTTTATTGACTTATTAATATATTAGCAAATATATCATTGGTTCACAAAGTAAGAATACTTTGCTACTAACAGGACAAGCAGCCACGGGAAGGCGAGAGTACTTCTGTTCCCAAAAAAGTAACGGTAGATTAATTTGATCAGTAGAATAAACTACATCACAAAAAAAAACTACTTATAAGATAATACTACATATTCTTATTTTCCAATCTAAAGGCCACCCCTACAATTACGAGCGCAAAGGATTTTTCAGTAAGGGCTCTAGTTTAGAGGCACGAGGCGGGCGTAAACGTCGACACGCGAGATTCCTCTAACTCAACCAGCAAACCGATACCCATCAACTATATTTTTCTATTACAGAAAAAGAAAAGATGATTGAGGACAATACCGTATGACACAGCTAAGGAACTGCACCAGTTGCCCGTCGAATGCATTGAGTTTCCAGTGTAAAGACAGCCCGCAAGGATAGTATCAGAGTGCAGTCACAAGATAAACTGTAAGAATGATTTCAATTTTGGCAGGAAAGAAAACAATCTAGTTTAGTAGGCATCTCTTTGTCTCGTAACTTGCGACTCGGGAAATGAGAAAATGTCACATGCAACGTTGAAGCCAGCTCTGGTCCCAAGCCTAACGGTGCGACAAAAGACTTTTGTTTTCTTAAATCTCAATCTCGTTTATACTCTACCTTGAGACAACTTCAAAAGTAACTTACTATACAAAAAAAAAAGAGTTAATGTCAAGGAAGATAATAAGATAATAGTATATTTACCTAAACAAAACCAGTGAAGACGCGTTCAATAAACCAAGTAAATACTAAAAAGTTGCCACTACAAAAAAAAACATATATATCCTAACGGTGTGCCATGTTTTTGAGAAAGCTGCACCTGGGCTGTTGCAGAATCCAGACACAAGAGACAAAAGAGAGAGGGTTTTTTTAAGGCCCCACACTACAAACTGACCACCTTGAAGTTCTCGGACATGTAATTATACCGAATATGCAGTAAAAGAGATAAAGAGGGCGTTTTTTTTTTCTGTTTACTTTGCGCTTAAATAAACTACGCAAAAAGCGAGGCGTGCGAAAATAGTAAATTATACGTCATCAGTATGGATCTCCACTTAATAAACACGGACCTTTTTTTCTTTTGTTTCTTCTTACCCCCCTTCCTTACAACAAATACGCTTTACATACTATTCCCGTTCTCATAATATACATTTACTGTTGATAATATGAGTACGTCTGGAGCTTTTTCTTTTACACAAAAGGTAAGTTTCGTCTCCATCAGGAACGCGAAAAAAAAAACTTATTTCTTTATGTAGCTTGCCACGGTTACTTCTGAAGCAACTCGACTCTTTCAACATTGCAATATTACGTCACGCGCCGGATTAAGCAAATCTCCAGCACTTGTAAAAAACTATGAACAATGGATTCGCTTAAATAAAAACACCGTAAGAAAAAAAAGACCATTTTGCATATACATACTCTGTTTGAAAAACTTATACATATTTAGTTACCATCTTCTATACTTGAATCAAATCTCGGTCAGTTGAATAGAGCAGTATCTAACGCAACACGTTTACTTGAGTCTAATCCCAAACTTGCCTTGAATATTGCACGCCTTATACCCAAGGGTTTAAATGTCAAACCTATATCTATGCAACGTCGTACCTTGTTTAATAACCAGGGAGGGGCAGCTAACCGAATTGTCAATTATCGTCGATTAAATAAACTGGAACAAGAAGCAAACGCATCACCTACAGACGTATTAAAGCAATCAACACTTTACAAGGTAGAAAAAAAAAAAATAAAAAAAAAATATGGTAAGTATATTAAAATATAAAGTAGGAATGGCTTCGAGCGAATAATCCGCAAGCAGTGGTTACAAGATTTGAGCGTGGTAATTTTACCCATAACGAAGAATGTTGGCAATACTATATTGCGGCGTTAGCACAAACGGGTAAATCAGAAGCAGTGTTACCTAAAATTTTACAAAAGTTGGAAGAATCAGGTAAAGCCAGTGGTGACGGCAAGATCTCCAAAGAGATTTTACAACAAGTGATCGCTAGTCGACAAGGTGGTCGTGCTGTCAGTATGGCGGAAGGAGCGGTTGCTTCAGGATCTGGTAATAAATCCAATCCAATTTATGTTGTAGTTGAAGAGGCGCGTAAATACATGTTTTGGAAGGCACTAAGATGGGTTGGTGTTACTTTAACTTATGCCTTTTGTATCTTGACCATTCTTTCATTGGCATTGGAAAATTCTGGTCTTTTAAAAAACGCAAACTCGCAAACAGAGTATGAACCAGTCACTCAAACCACCGTTAAATTCGAAGATGTACAAGGTGTAGATGAAGCGAAACAAGAATTGGAAGAGATTGTAGAGTTTTTAAAGAATCCTCATCGATTTACAGAACTTGGAGGTAAATTACCAAAGGGTGTTTTACTGACAGGTCCACCAGGTACAGGTAAAACCATGTTGGCAAGAGCTGTTGCAGGTGAAGCAAATGTACCCTTCTTTTTTATGAGTGGTAGTGAGTTTGATGAAATGTATGTTGGCGTTGGTGCTAGAAGAGTACGTGAATTGTTTGCAGCTGCTAGAGCGAAGGCTCCTAGTATTGTATTTATTGATGAAATTGATGCCATTGGATCAAAGAGAAACCCTAAAGATCAATCCTATATGAAACAAACATTAAATCAACTGTTGGTTGATTTAGATGGTTTCTCTCAAACTGAAGGTGTCATTTTTATTGCTGCTACAAATTTCCCGGAATTATTGGATAAAGCTTTAGTGAGACCTGGTAGATTTGATCGATTAGTAAATGTACCATTACCTGATGTACGTGGTAGAATTGAAATTCTTAAACATCATATGAAAAAGATTCATGTTGCTAGTGAAGTTGATGTGAGTGTCGTTGCTCGTGGCACACCTGGATTCAGTGGTGCAGATTTAGCTAATTTAGTAAATCAAGCTGCTATTCAAGCAAGTCGTGAAAATTGTAAACAAGTCAATTTACACCATTTAGAATATTCAAAAGATAAAATCATTATGGGTGCTGAGCGTAAATCTGCTATTTCAACAGATGAGAGTAAACGATTGACAGCATATCATGAAGGTGGACATGCATTAGTTGCTCATTATACACCAGGTGCTATGCCATTACATAAAGCGACTATCATGCCTAGAGGTTCTGCGTTGGGTATGACTGTACAATTACCAGAGATTGATAAGGTAAGCTGCATATATATATATGTATATATATATATATATACACCTGTACGTAAAATATGTTACTAATGAAAAGAAAAAAAATAACTTAGGATTCATTTACGAAAAAAGAATTTATTGCACAAATCGATGTCTGTATGGGTGGTAGAGTAGCTGAAGAATTAATTTTTGGACCAGAAAATGTAACTAGTGGAGCAAGTAGTGATATTATGAAGGCAACAGATGTTGCAAAACGTATGGTCAGATACTATGGTATGAGTGAAAAAGTTGGACCTGTCAATCATGATGATGACGACATGCAATTATTAAGTACACAAACTAAGCTCTTGATCGAAAGTGAAATATTATACTTGATTGAAGCAAGTGAAAAGAGAGCAAAAAAGCTTCTTACTGATCATCGTCACGAATTAGATAATTTGGCAAATGCTTTAATTGAATATGAAACTCTTGACCGTCAAGAAATTATAGACGCTTTAGCTGGTAAGCCTATTTCAAGGCCATAAATAATAAATAAACTTATTTAAACGCAGATTTACTCTTTTTTTTTTCCTTCTTTTTTTTTGTTTTTTTTTGTTTTATCGTTTATCAATGGACGTTTCTAAATTATGTGAAAGTTCTTTATCAGAGAACGATCTTAACTTACAAAGGTAAAAAAAAAATATACACAAAAATAACTTGTAGTTTATCTTTCCGTTTATATGTTGTTTAATTGTAGAAAAGATCAGAAAGTAACTGCGTCAAGTTTGGACTTTATTTTGTCGCCAGTTACCGAACCCGAAAAGGTAACCAGATCACTGTTTTAACCTTCTTTTTTTTTAAAAAAAAAAAGTAATTAAAAGTTTTTAATCAATAGATTTTCGATCAATGTTCTAAACTCTGTCAAAGCATTTGGCAGTTAAAAGTACAACATCGAACTATTTCAATGGAAGAAAGAGACGCCATGATTGATAATTTAACTAAAGCTGCTGAACATCTCTATAGAAACATGCAATCAACTCACTTAAATTTTGAGAAAAAGAACAATATGGGTCATAAATTAGACGAGGAGGAGGAAGAGGAAGACGATGAGGAAGAAGAAGAAGAAGGAGCTCCTTTTAAAACTACAGTAAGGATATTATAAATCGTGTCTTTATTGTATACTGAGTCAATAGTTAGGATCACGCTGAATATGAACTTATTCGACAAGCTAGAAATTTACAAGATACACAACCTAGACAAAAGTATCGTAGACGAAATGTATGTTTATTGTTTTTATTATTATTTGAGGGTTGATCATTTGTTTACTTTTTTTTATAAAACAAAAAAAATAGAGACGTAGCATGATCGGTCAAAAATGCCACTCTTGCAGTACGACAGAGGTAAACTATTTTACTACACAAAATAAAACAAAAAATACAAAAAAAAAAAGATGTTATACTGAATTTTTATTTTACTTATATAAAGACACCTGAATGGAGAAGAGGGCCAGATGGTGCAAGGACCCTATGTAATGCATGTGGACTTCGTATGTAAAAGAAAAGAAAAAAAGAAAAAAGCGTAAAAAACTCGATTTATACCCCTTTTTTTTTAATATAGTTGTATTTGTTTAGATTATTCCAAGCTATTGAAAAAAGGGTCAATTGGTGTTCAAACACAAAACTATCTAATAACAGGCGGTGTTCCGCCGAAGGTACCTTCGATCGTATCTGCTTCTGCTATAAGTGACAATAACAAACGATTACAAGCAGTTAGAGAGCCAAACGCTCTAGTCAACTTTCCTTTTGTTTTGATGGATCCAAAGTATGGTATGGATAGCAATATGAAAAAAACTGCCCTACCTATAACACCTCCAATCTATACCCAGCCCAGTTATCCTGTGAATAGTGTAACTATTTCTCCACAACAAAGTACTAGCAATCAAAATAACATCACTCCACTACGGATACATCAATGGAAACAACATCAGTGATATTTATTCCTTTATAACCTAATATTTCTCTTTTATTTTTCTAATAAAAAAACGCAAATCGAATCGATAAATTAGGGTTGAATGAAACGGGATGCTCTTATTTTAATTTAATACCGTCTAAAAAAAAGCAGTAATGCGTACTGGGTGCATTGACTATCGTTATTCTGGCTACATACAAAAATTCCGAGCGCTGTGGTACGACACATAACACGTGCTTTTTTGTACTTGTGTTATGCATGCGATGAACGTCAATTAATATATTTATAGTTACTTGTATTATCCAATTGCTTTTAGTTCTATGTATATGAACATAATGTATGTTATTGGGTTTACATTTATGTATATATTGCTAATTTACGGGGCAAGAAGCATAACACTTGCGCCTGATATCGCGTTTAATATATCGTACTACGTGTACTTCGATTAAACAATAAACCAACCTTTCTGTGCGGTTGTTGAAAGAATAAAAGATTTTCATTTTGATAGAGGAGAAAAACGCACTACCATTTATTGGTGTCACAATCATCAGAACATTCTTGCATATTCATTGTTTGTATTTATGCCGATAAAAAAAAAAGGGTGTGATAGAACTCAGCTAAAAAATGAATACATCATTCAAATTTTGACTGTTTGCGATATTAAAAAAAAACATGATTCATATTATTGTCGTTATTCTTGGCTTAGTCGGTTTTTGCTATATGTATTGTAATAGGGAGTTACAAAACTGACATACGAAATTCGCCTTATTGTATTTACTCAGATCTCTTATTCAAGTTTTGTGACTATATCTCGATTTAGTTATCATGATACCGTTGTTTCAATGTGCATGCATTTGTTATACAAAGAATAGGCCCAAACTGAAAAAAAAACTTTATCTCTATTATATTTGATTTTACAACTTTCAGGTGATCTAAAAAATACTTTCGAAAGAGGAATAACAGTAAAAAAATTTTGAACAAATAAAAAACGAAAATTTTATTTAAATAATAGTACAAAGGTTGAATTATGATAGCCACCCATAAAGGTAAATTATTAAATTACTTGGGGCAGACAGCAGGAGGAGAGTTCTTGTTATAAATAACATTGAAATAAGTTGACTTGATAGGCTTGCACTTATCACCATAGGTGACAAGGAAGTAATAGTCACCAGTCTTCTTGGTACTTCCTAAATCAACATTGAACCAAGGTGTAGCAATATCATCGGCAGTTACTTTACTGACAACGTTATTGATAAACTTATCAGTCTTATACTCATAAATGTCGACAGTGATTGCAGCTGGGTGATCAGGAGCAGAAGCGCCAAAGTCATAAGAAACTTGATAGCATTGACCAGCGGTGGTAGTAAAAAAAGAATGGGGAGAGGTTACTCTGAATCCGTCACATACATCCTTGGCAGGAGCAGCAGAGACAAGAGAAGAGACAAGAGCCAAAAGAGAAATTGACTTGAATAAGGAGAAAGAGACCATTGTATTTAAGAATATGAATTGATTGATAATGTAGCTTTTTGAATTGAATAATTGCCTTATATTTATACCTTTTTTTTTTGGTGCCTTCAAAACTATCCATAGGTTTCGGGCTGAAGTTGGTAGTAACACTACTTGGGCTAGATGCGTATATGTTACTAATTATAAAAAAGCGCAAGTTTTTTTTTTATTGATCATTTTCCAAACGTTTAAAAATAAAACAGATTTCTTCCTGCCGTGTTAGGAGCTCCAGCAAGCTAAAAATAATTTTTGGTGTTTGGCTGCTTGCGGACTACAGTTATTTAGCATGAATTAAGCCGCCTGACTATGTGAATGCATGCTTTCTAGTTTTATTCATGTCTTCTTGGCTGAGCCCAAGTATCTTTTTTTCTTATTAAACAAGTAACTAGCATTGCATTATTTACGCAAAAAAAAAGTTTAACTAAAACAGTTAGGTCATATATTTATCATTATAAGCAAAATATATTTAAAAACGTATATGCGATTTGTGTTACTCAAGTACGAGGGATAAAAGTTTTTCATTCTGCATAATTCGTAGAACATGAGTTTTTTTTTTCGTTGTAATTCTATTAAAAGGATGTATATACATATATACTTTTTAAGATAGAAATCTAGGAAAATGAACTTATTCAAGTGTTGAATAAATTCCACTAGAATCAGCATGTGTTGCTAATTTCTCTCTCTGTTTTTTTAAGAAAAAGAAACAAAAGTCTTGTTTAATTCATGGCATTAAACTTTTTTTTTTCTTTTTGCATACTTGCATTGTTCAAAGAATGCATGAATAAACAGCTACTACTTGTGTTCTATTCAACACATGTCTATATTTACACGTGTACATCTCGTATTTAAGATACATTGTAAAAAATTACACCATATTATGCTTACTCTCTTTATTAATAATAGACAATTGGGATCATATGGCGTATTTCGAACTAAGGTTTGAAGATATATATATAGTTCATTGGTTAAAAGAAACTAACCATTACTCTGTTTACCATTATATATTACACTTGTTTTTTCAACAAAATTAAAACTATTACATATTGCCGATTTAATACGATTTATTTCATTTATTTACCTTCAAATAATGGCTTTTTATTTACAAAAAACTTTAATCAAACACCTCCTAATAGCCTTCCGGTGTAACAATCTCATGGTGCACAACATATATGTACTCAGAAATAAAAGGGTAGGTATCCTTTTTTTGACATGATTATAATTATAGCATTGCGAAGTACAGCATTTATACTTGTTACGTTGGCGTAAAAAGTCAAGCGGTGCTTTGAAAAAAAAAGGGATACATTAGATCTATTACAAGCCACTATTTATATAATATCCTGTATTGAAACTTGTACATACTCCCAGGTTAAAAAACTAGTAATCATACTTTATTATCGACTGATTCCTTTTTTTTTTTGTAAGTATCCTTATATGTACTGTCATTTTTTTAAAAAAAAGTTAATATGAAGACAAAGGTTTAGGTGAAAAGTGAAATTCTTCTTGAGTACTTAAAACTTATTCAGCTGCAATTAACAATTCCAAGATATAAATCTCAAATGCAAAAAGAATAAGTATTAAAAAGATACTATGGAGATTAAAAGTTCCTCAATGATACATGTATTAAACTAGATATGACTAATAGCCATCAATATTTTTATAGGTGATACAGTAGCGGCTCTATTTAAAGGTGGCCGAAATGCGTGCAGTGAGATACCTGAGCTAAAATAATCACTCACGTAAGAAATCACTACTAAAATTAACAGTTATAATAAATATTGGTTTTTATTTTTTAAAGAAACAGGAAACGCTTTTTGGACCCAAGTTATTTAGTACAGAATGGTTGTTTTAAATATATCTTTGATAAAAAAAATTGAAAACGAGTTTTTTTTGTTTTTTTTCGATTTTCATTTTTAGGGTCAACCCCTTTTGTGTTTTTGTAGTTATTTTGTAATTACTCCGGATCCAATTTGCCTATCTTTGTGGGGAAAACATACATGGTATCAAAATTGTTTAGACGCTTTTAATCCATTTTAAATCATACTTCTAATGCAAAAACTGAAAGAGCAATCGTAGTTTTAGACTTTTTTTTTTTGGGTAAAAAAATACACTTTTTTAATGTAGCATCGTGTAACCATTTTCAGAGCTTCGCGATTACGTAAAATATAGTTTTTATTACCGTGTTTGGTTATAGCACCAAATGTAGATATTCAAAAATTATATATTGGATGTTTATGAATAAAAGTGCTACATCTAAAACTGGGCGAGAAAACGCGTTTTAAAGAATTCGCTATTTTAAGGACCGCTTAACTCAAATTTTAGCCAAAACAAAACGTCTAAAACAGTGATTGCTCGGTCAGTATTTTTGTTAAAAATATAATTTCAGAAGGATTAGATGCGCCAAAAAGAGCACTTTATTATTGTTGTTTTTTTACAGCAAAAGTCAAATTGGATCTGGAGTAATTCCAAAATAACCTCAAAAACATAAAAGGGGTTGACCCCCCAAAATGGCCAAAAATGACCAAAAATGATCGACTGAAGAAAGAGATAAAAAATCGAGAAAAATTACAAAACAATATGCGCTTTTTAATTTTTTTATTACAGACAACATCCTAAAGAGTATATTTCACTAAGTAACTTGGGTAAAAGAATTATTTCCCCATGTTTAATTATACAAAGAAAATACCTTATTTCGATCACCGAAAAATGACCTTTTTTAGAAGTTGCTTCTAAACATTCACTTAAAAAGACGTGTTTTTAAGATAAAAACGGACAGGTAATGATGGATTATAACATTTAAAATAGTTCTCGAGCTCACCTAAGTTATTTTGCAAAAAAAATATGCTGTGTATCGTTTTCTGCAAGAGCTCAAACATTAAAATTATGTTAAATTCTGTTAAATTTTTTATTGATGTCAATTAAAATAGTACAAAGCTATTTATTGGAATGCCATATAACAATACATTTAAAAACTACTGACTAGTTATGGTATATTGAACTAAAAGGTATCTTTGCGTTCACTTTATTTGGTTTACACTGCATTCCTTTCCAATCTTTTATCATTTGGTAACCATCTGTATTTAATTACTTTTCGTCCTTAATCTTTTAAAGATTCAATGCTGATACGCACCCCATTCAAGTCTAGATTTATTGTATTTATATTTTAATTACTGTGTAAGATTTATTTAATTGCTCTCTCTCTATCAGTTTGATTACTATCCCTTTGTTTCCTGAGTAGCATCGATTGATAATGCACTTTTGAGGACTGGACGCTTTTATATAATCTCTCCAAATTTAGATGAAAACTATTTTTTACAGTCACTTTTAAATTTATTTTTTATGAAGTACTTGATGAATAACTAAATCAATTTAATCGTGACAAAAAGACTATTGTTTAAATCTAGAAATAAAGAGATCGATGCTAAAATGTAATACATTTTACTCTTGTGTGACAAGGATGTTTAAAAACGAAACGTCTTCCTATTCACTTGATAGTATCATGCAATTTGAGTTTATAAGAAAACGTAGACCTCAAACTGAGGTTAACTTTAAAGGGTTATACGCAATCGAGGATCTGGTATATGATACCATCAGGTTTTAATCAAGCTTTGTCCTACGCAGTGACGCGCTTTATTGTTATTTTTTATATGTGTGTAATTCTTATTGTTTATTTATTCGCTTCTTCTTTTTAACAATAATGAGTGTTATTGGTATGTAATATCCAACATTTTTTATCATATTTATTTAATCTTTTATTATTATAGTGACAACGTCTTTTTCTCAGGGCGGTATATTTTATGCGGGTGAAACACTATCCTGCACAGTATCGTTTACACATTCCTTGAATGGACCGAAACATGAACGCACCAACTCGATATCCTCAATTGAGACTAAAACCAAACTACCGTCTCGATATTCTATGCCGGAACTAGAAGGTTTAACCTTGTCAAATTTACCGTCGCGTAAAATGTCACTTTCGTCATTAGCTTCTTCTACATTCTCTTATCTAACAGGTTCTACCGCAACAAAGGAACCTGAATCGATAATTGACCCAAAAGATTGGAAAGATTTAACTGGTAAAAAAAGAAATATTATGACAATTAAACTGCTAAAAAAGAAGAAAGAAAATCTAAATAAAAAAAGTGTAGAATCTGTACTCGATAATTTACCGTCTGAAACGACAATAGAATTAGATGAAACACCTCGATCTAGTATAGATACAACTAGTATTCGAAGTTCGATTGATTCTAATTTATCAAGTATACCACGTAATGTTCGACTTCATCGATTGTCATCTATAAACAGTTTCCATCGCTCAAATGTTCGTAACGAGCATTTATTATGGGGATCAGCACAAGTAATTGGACAGTTTGTTTTTGACCCAACTTTAATTAATGCTAATATATTTACACCACTTAAAAAAAAAGCCATGTATCATCCATTTGGTATTTCATCTGGTGGAGGCATGTTGACTGCATCATCATTATCGAAAATAGGTACACTTACAAAAAAAAAACCGATATCTTTTTTAAACAATCTTTTCTTATATAAATATATAATATACAGAATCTCGTACAGTACCAGTATTTTCTACACCTCCATCTATTTTATTTGTAGATTTAAATTTATCGCCTGGAGAAACAGTAAACTGTATATGAACTACATGCACACTATTCGTGTTATTATTACTAAATACTACTATTTAGATACTTACAAGTTGACTTTACCAAAGAATATACCTCCGACATACAGAGGAAAAGCCATGCGATTCAATTACTATCTTGTGATAGGCTCTCAACGATCATCATCTTCTAAACCGTTCGGTGCGCAGGGTCAAGTTGTACAGATTCCGTTTCGTGTATTTAATCATGTATCGGGTAATAGATAAATATACAAATATATTCATAAGATGTATTTAATGTTATATTAGAGGATGGTAATAGGCCCATTTATGATTTAATGAATCCTGAAATTCATTATACGGATCAAGCCATGGTAGACAGAATAAATGTAAAGGAACCGGCCCCTTTTAGTAACAACAATATCAACAATTGTTCTACGCCGAATAAAAGTAAGTCATTGGTTTACTGTACTACAGCATTTTGTTTTAACCTTTTTTAACGTTCTGTACTTAGCGAACTCCCGTAGTAGCTTTATAGATTATATTGATGGTCTATTAGAAAAAACTGCCTCCAATAAACCTGTACATAAACTTATGCAAAGAGAAAATGATTTATATGAAGACGAAGTTAAGCATCAATTATCTTGCCATCAAACTATTTCTAGGATAACAAATATCAACAAAAAAGGTATACGTTTTATTTGTTTTTTATTATACTTATACATGTATATTAATTACTATAAAAAAAATATAGCTACCTTTGATATTTGTAAAAATAATCAAAGAGTGGCACAGCTTCATCTTTTAAAATCACTGTATAGGTTAGGAGAACCTATTCAGGGTATAGTTGATTTCGAGGGTGCTGTCCTACCTACTTTTCAGGTAACGCGGATCTATCGTAGTTTTTTTTTTAAAAAAAAATCAAATGTGTGTGTATTAACATTATATGACATTACTTAGATATCTATCTCGCTAGAAAGTCACGAAATAGTAGATACTAGTATAGCTCAAAGACAACCAAACTATATTGCTAAAGTATCACGTAAAAAACATGCTGGATATTATGCTTTCTGTAAAGATAATTTATGTACCAGCTTTTCGTTGGCTGTACCTACATCAGAATCACCTGAATTTCAAACGACTACAAGTAAAATTTACAGTGTTCAATGTTTATTATTTGTTTGCTAACTTACATGATATAGTGAAACTACAGTATTATCTTAAATTAGAATTTATTACATCAGAACAAGAATCATTCGATCTTGTGGGGGATAAAAATCACAAGCAAAGTCATACGCCTGATGCCATTCAAACCAGTCATTTTGACTGTCAAATTCTTATTCATATTTTTGGTTCATCCGGTACAGTCTTTGGCGGTCCGCATATTTTCACAGTACAGTAATAAAAAAACCTAAAAAACTTGTTTGGGATTGATTGGTTATAGTGTCACACAGAGCCCTAGTTATCGTAATGCGTGAGGTCTTTTTTTTTTCTTTTTTTTTGTTATCTTTTTTTTATATTTTATTTTTACCCCATCATTTACATTGACTGCTTATTTTCACGTGCATTAAAGTAGTAGACGAAGTTGTTCCTGACGACTTCTTCCCTTTTTTCTCTTTACTTTTTTTTTTTCAACAAAAAAAAAAAAAAACTAATATGGTCTCAGAATTGCGTCATCGAGATACCAGGACGACTATTGAAGAAGACACTAGTAGTGACAGTATGTCTTCTTCTTCTTTAAGTGAAGATTATCATAGCGACTTGAAAAAGGACATGAGTTACTCTTATGGAAAAACTCCTGACGGAAAAGGTAAAAAAAAAAAATTAAATAATATTCAGCATGTTTTTAATACATATCTTTTTTCAGTTTTTCGAGTACCCCTTACCCATGAAATGGTTAGTAACTTGTTAAATCCCAAGCAAAAGAAGGGTGTGTTTGACTGGATTACATTGGGCACCATGGCCATTGAAATTGGTTTGTTCTTTGTATTACCAGTATGGGCCAAACAAATCGTATTCTTGTTCATCTTCTTCTTTTGGCGTTTGGCATATAATGCTGGTCTTGGTTACTTACTCAAGTTTCAAAGTGACAGTCGAGGCTTAGTTCGTTTAGCTAAAAAGTATCAAATTTTCGACCGTAAAGCTAACCCTACTGCTTATAATTGGCTTCAACATCAATTAAGCATTAAAATGGGTGATGATTACGATTTTGCTGTAAGTATGCTAGTTTATTGTGCAAAAAAAAAAAAAAAAATAGTAGACTAACAAAAAATAAAAATAAAGACCGCTCCGATTGAATATAACACTTGGATGTTGTACAGACAATTAGTAGATCTCATTTTGATGAATGACTTTACTACGTATATTTGCTTTGCTCTTTCTTGGTTCAACACATCTCCTCAATCGTCCATATTTTTAGGTGACGCCTTAAGATGGTGTGGTGGTTTGTTTTTAGTTGCATTCAATATTTGGGTCAAGATTGATGCACAAAGAGTAGTGAAAGATTTTGCTTGGTGTAAGTTCATTTTCCAGTGTAACTTTCTTTTATAATAACATTTTTTTAATTATATAGATTGGGGTGATTTCTTCTTTTTAATCGAACAATCCCTTACTTTTGATGGCGTTTTTGAAATGGCACCTCACCCAATGTATTCTATTGGTTACTTTGGCTACTATGGTATCTCTCTTATGTGTGCTAGTTATACCGTATTAATCGCTAGTATTGCTGCTCATGCTCTTCAATTTGCATTCCTTATTTTGGTTGAAACACCTCGTAAGTTATTATTATTATTATTTTTTCAGCTTGCATAATAACAATCATACCTAACTCGTTTAATATAGACATCGATAAAATTTATAATCCTCCCGCAGCTGTTAAGCGTCAACCCGTTACAACAGATAGTGTCCACCAAACCGTTACATTCGAACATTACTCTAATTATTTCCGTCGTGATTTGATTGTGTTCAAAAACTTTGATCTTTTCAGATCAACTGACCTTGTAGCCGCAATGATTATGATTTACGCCATTATTACACCTCTTTTAGTTCAAGGAAATACAGGTGTTACAATAGCCATTGTGCAAGCCTTCTTTTGGCGTGCTATTCATTCGTTAGGCACTGGCGCTATTCTTCGTGCTCAATCAAATACCAAATTTTTCACTCGTCATTTTATTAAATGGGGTGGTGGTGTACAAGAAGCTTTCCAAAATTGGAAGAGGTAAGAGTTTTCGATTTATTTACTTATTTCTTTGTGTGTATACTAACATCTTTTGTAGTATCTATAACCTTACACTTTGTATGACTTATGTTACATTCTTCATTGCTTGTTGGAAAACATATACTTTGCCTGATAATTGGGCTTACGGAACTACTTTGCTTCGTCATATTCTTGGTTTAACATTTATTTCTCTTCATGTTTGGACTTCTGCATCTATTCACGAAGTAATTGGTGATTTCGGATGGTAAAAAAACAACAACAACAAAAGATGACTGCATTCAATTTTTATTTACGCCTTTAATTTTTGTAGGTTCTATGGAGATTTCTTTATGGATGAACATCCTTCTGAATTATTATATACTGGCATCTACAGGTAAAAAAAAACAAATCTAAAACACCCCCAAAAAAAACTTTATGACTTACATAAATATTTGTTTTTTTACAGATTCTTAAATAACCCTGAAAAGATTATGGGTCACGCTGCTTTCTGGGGTATGACATTGATTGCTAATAATGGTACCATCTTTGCTTTAGCCGTCTTTTCTCAAGCACTTAACTTTTTATTCCTTCATTATGTCGAAAGGTAACAAAAAAAAAAAAAGATTTACCTCTCATTTTCTTTTTTTTAACGTGTATATAGTCCTCATATGCGCAAGTTGTACGGTGATCAAATCCGTAAGGAAGCAGGTTTAACAAAGACCTTAAAATCCGCCGCCATTTCTATCCCTAAAAACATCCCCCCTAAACTTCAACAAGAAATTGCCAAATTAATTCGTGAAAATAACGATAGCACCAAAACTGTTGAACGTATTGTTAAAGAAGCGGTCGAAAAGGTAGAAAAAGCCGTTGAAGAAACAAAGGATACAGTAGGTAACATGATGGATGCAGGTAAGAATCATTGTTTGTTTTAATATACTTTTTGCATCTAACATTTGTTTTTTTAAAATCATTAGCCCGTCCTCGTTTACAAGAAGTACTTTCAGAAACCAAACAATTACTTGAAACTTCTCGATCTCGTGTTATTCCATTAATTGCAAACGATATAGAAATGTTCGATTTATCCTTATACTCTCTCAAAATTACAGAAACCGTATTTGAAATGGGTCAAGAGATCCGAGTTGACTGGAAAGCACCCGAGTACCACGGTGCCGAAGATTGGATTGGTATCTTTGAAGTCGCAGCTAATAAGAGCCGACACATTACTAACATTAGTTCTCGTGGATTATGGCAATGGGTCAACGCTTCTACTAACCCCGAAACCGACGACCTCATCTTCCCTCCCGAAACCCCTACGCTTACTGAAGGCTCCGTTGTATTTGGTGGATCCAAGTTACCCTGGAAAGCCGGTAAATACGAATTCAGGTACCAACACGATAACAAACACAATGTCATGGCACACTCTACCGCCTTTGAAATCAAGGCGCCTACTGCTCCCTCCGTTATCGACACCGAAACCACTCAAAAGATCGTCTTAAAGTTTGTTCAAAGCACATTAGCAAATAACCCTGATATCATGCCATCGACTGCACAAGAAGAGTACGTCGGCATGGGTGAAATCGAATCTAGAAATTTGGTTCACTGTATTAAGCTTGCTTTCAATGTTGAATTTGCTTGGGAGGTTGTCGCTACTGATAAATCTGTATCCAGACTTGCAAATCGAATTATTCATGCTAGAGAAGCATTATCTCCTTTTTCATCTGATTCTTCTCGTAGATTGTCTTCTGCTTCATTACATTTAGCTTCAAATACTTGTGTCACTCCTCTTATGGCTAAAGTTTCAACTGAAGCCATGTAAAAAAAAAAAAAAAAAAAAAAAAATTGTAGTTATCCTTTTGTCATTTCGTAAATAGTTTATTTCTTTCCTCCTCCTCTTTAAAAATATAATAAAGAACAATTTTATTGTTATTAAAAAATGTCAATCTACAGTGTAGTCCATCCACCAATATCATAGTTGGCTTCGATCTGTCGAGCAACATAGATGGGAATATTGTGTTGTAACCATAATTTACGTATTTCCGAATATCTTTTTAAATTCAAGTATTGAGGTCTACCATGTCTAAATAAAATAAATAAAAACGTTAGGGATAGTTTTCATCAAGATGCCGAATTACATAATAACTTACCTAAGCCCTTGATCCACCTCACCATGTGGATCTAAATAAGGCGCATTGTAAAACCATCCATTTCCATTATGTAACAATATTAAAACACATCTTTTGACAGATAAAAAGATACCAATTTCACCACCACATCTAATTAAAACATATACGTTAAATTATTGCTGATTTAAAATACACACATGGACACACACTTACTCTAATGTATGAAGATTACATTCTCCTTCTTCATCTTCAGCACAACAGAAACTCTGCGAACACACAAACGTGCCACAGAAAAGACACAATGCAGGGTCGCTAGGCACCGTACCACACTTTTGACACACACGACGCATACTTTCATCAAACAAACGATCCAATCTCTTTGGCAACGCCACCAAATAAATGGGTGTAGGCAAATCCAAAGAAATCGTCACCAGACGTTGTGTAGTGAAACTAGACACCTGTCCTTCTTGAATCTGAACACGACGCTCTGACTCTCTTAAATGCTGCGAGCACCAATGATGTAATAACGAATCTGTCATTGCTGTAGGCTGTAAGAAATCTGCAAACTTTGGTAAATGTAAAACGCTCAACAAACGGTCCAGTTCCGACGCTTCACTTTCAACTTCTGTAGTAGCTTGAGGAACAAGCAACCCAAATCGTACAATCATCAAGATTAATGTACGCCGCAAGAACGGCAACACAAAGAATTTAAGTAAAGCACAGAACGAAGCATCACTACCGAACTTTTCAAACGCTGTCTGAGCTTCATCTGCTGTGAATTGTAACTTGCTCATAAGCGAGTACGCAAACGCCTTGGCTGCAGAGATATCTTGAGATGGTTCACTAGCTGCCGTTTGATGCTGAGATGGAGAATCACGCGACAATCTATCTTGAAGTAAACCAACCGCTGTCTTTGCCAGTTCCGCTAAAAACAGGGTACGCACAAACGGGAATATATCTGCCTTCGTTAACGGAACCATATGAAGCGAAATTTCCGTCAAGATCATGAACGGGTCGTCTTCCAAGATCGGAGCGTTATCATACAATACAATTTTATCTGTTCCACCCGCCGAAAGGTTTGCCATTTCATCTACATTGATTTCAAACATTTGTCGAATACGGCCTAATGAAAACATACTGACACGAGCCATAGTGACACTAGCTGCCACACTCTTGGTTTCCGCATTAGAGCACATCATTGTCGTATACGCCATAACCGTATCACTCAAGATGCGAAGTAACATTTGTGTTTGAGGGGGTATTTGATCAAACAGCGTGTTTGTAAGCACATGTTCTTTAGCCACTGCACGCGTAGCACCACGAGCCGCAATCTCCACACCTGCCACCGTGTACCCCATAATACCCCATAGCATATCCACATTTTTCGCAGATGTAGACATTTCACGTTCATTATCATCTGTACAAATCTCTTGATAAATAATACCCAGTACATCCAAAAGACGACTGTACGATTTTCTGATGAATGGTGCGCTGACCATCGCTGTACTATGCAAAGTTTCGTTTTCAAAGGGACCTAGTTTTCCATCGGGAGGGGGGAGTGCGCCCGAACTAATTGCACTTTGTAATAACGCTTCTGCAGTTCCTTCAGCCGTATCTTCTTCGCTATTGACGTTCATCATATCCGTTGTAGTAGTAGCTGCAACAATCGTATCTTGTAACGCAGGCATCGCCGGATCGGTATTGTTCAAGTTCTCTAAAGGCGTAGGAAGCGGTAACCGAGTAGGGAAAGTAATCGGTGCCCAATCACGTACCGTTGGATTTGTTGCCGTTGCAGCAGCAATCGGGTTTGTATTAGCTGCTGCTGCTGCACCTAACGGCGAACTGGGTAACATGTGCGTCAATACATCCTTCATATGACTTGTTGTCGCTGCTGAACTTCTCTTATTTTGTGCTGCACGAGACGCCGCAATAATCTTTTGTTTCAACTTGTGTACAATTTGGTTCACATCGGTCTTGTAAAAGTTGGCGAAATCAGAATCTTGAGCTTTAGCAATCACGCCTGGGAAATTTTCTTTTTTACCCTTCCAAAACACGGGCAATAAGACGTTACCTAGCGATTTACAGAGCGGACACATGAACTCTCTTCGAGATCTGTTTTCAGGGTGGTTACGCGTCAATTGAGCCGAGTGCCTGGAGTCGATGGAGGTACAGTATACTTCGAAACATTTGATGTGCATCAAGTGACCACATGAGGAAGCGTAGAGACCCGTTTTATGCATTTGAGCAGGGAACCCAGATACATTATCCGAGTCATCTGCAAGACACTGACGATCCGGCCAGTCTACATCCAGATTCGATCCCATGGAATAGATTTCGTTAAAGAGCGATGTATCGTTCATAGGAGCCTCACGCATAATATTGGAAGTTTGAATCAGACCCAAAAGACCGTACGGTAAAGACCTGTCGTTGACATCTTCCTGACATACAATACACGTACCTGTAGGATACGCACAGAACTGCTGCAAGTTTTCGGGGTTTGCACCTTCCTCATTCTCACCGCTAAAGTTTTCCGACGCATCTGCAAACGCTTCATCTTCATCATCGTCATAGAGATCTTCGTTATTTTCCATAAACTGAGACTGAGCCTGAACAAACTGTGCCATGATTTTCTTTTGTCTTTCCTTGGCCGCCAACTTCTTTTTTTCTAATTCAGACGGCTCAGTAACGCCACCATTGTTCTCGTGTTCAATAGCGTCTTGACGAATTTGATGTGCTCGCTTTTCCTTCCACGCTTGTACGTTCTCGCGAGTTTTAGCAGGTCCTTTAGCTTCCAATTGATCAAAGATCCAGTTGAAGCGACTGGATACCTCGCTGTACTCTTCTTCCGCATAAAGCTTGACCATGATATCGAACAACGACATATCTTGTTTCGCTTCTTCTGCTTCTTTCCCAGCCGTTTTGGTCAACTCCACCTTAAAGTACTTGTCACACACATGCTGTAAGAATCCACCACTTCCATCTTCACTTTCAATACTGTTGTTGTCATCGGTAAGCGCCAACAAGACCAAATACAAGGTTTGGTCCAGGATGGTGTCACTCTTGTGGTTATCGCCCGTACGTACATTCCACATCGCGTAAGCCAACATCTGTACAAACACGGTCGACTGCAAAAAGTCGCCAAGGTGTTGGAAGGGACCTGGAGCAATCTTTGTGTACTTTGGCAGTATGAAAAACTCTTCTTCTTTACGATCCGGGTTTGCCTTTTTCCATCTTGCTTTCAAAATAGTTTCAGCTTCTTCACGGTTGTTACGACTGAAATGCCAAAAGTACGTATCGACCTCGGCAAAGTACTCATCTTTCAACTCGTATAACCCATGATCATTGACGCCGTCGGGAGATTTGAATTTAGCCACTTCAGAAAGTATACGATCGAAATCCGGATGCTCGGTGATGCGCTCAGGGATACGCTTGGTTAATTCGGAATACGCAGAGGATCCCAGACATAAATTATGAACGATCTCGCGACGAATCTTGTCCTGGATTGACATACCAGAGATATTGGCTCTTTCACAAGCAATCACAATCAACAAGTTTAAGATCTCTTCAACCATGAACACCGTTTGTGACGCATCGTAGTAGTCGTGTCCGTTCTTACCCAGGAACCATGATACTAGATCAAATCGATCTAAAAGTGTTGCCAAGAATTGGTTGGGTTGAATAGTGACAAACCCTAATTGTAATAAGAACACATCTGCATCATACGTGTTTTCACGTAAAGAAATGTCACGATAATGATGTGCCTACAACAAAATGTCTGCATGTTAATATAATATATAAATATATAAAAAAGAAATATGTACCTGATTTCTGATACCATAACCATTACGGACCCAAACACCAGCTCTAATTTGAGAAGAGAACACGATTGTACGAACAGGGTAGTCTAGAATAGGTAACAATACCGCAAGAGACGTATTATTGGTGTCATGGAACATGACAATCATTTTCTTAAACCCGCCTTCCCAGCCAGCCTCACGTAACACATCATCATTCAACAAGTGAGCATACTCCAACAACCCCGATAATAACCAATGCAACGGATGGTGGAAAGAAACGGGTTGTGTCGCGACATTATACTTGATGACTTCAAACGGTTCAGTGTATCGTAAAGTAATTGTATGAAATACTTGAGAAGCTGCACCATAGATCTTTTGAGGTGGAGCAGCAGTAGCAGAAGCAGCAGAAACAGCCGTAGCGCGCTTTGCCTTTTCCGCCTCTTCTTCTTCTTCATCCAGCTTACCCCAGTCCGTAATCTTTTTAAGCACTCGCGAAATAGCTCTTACAACTGTCACCGCCGCATTAATTTTATCTTCCTTTGTTGAATTAGGTAACATGGAGAAACAGTCCGAGAATTGACGACAGCATTTAGCGATTTGAAGCGTCACGTTGAACGCATTTACCCAGATTTCAGATTCGTACTCCACATGCGTATCCTTTTGACACACCTGTGCGTTCATTCCTTGGAAAAGACTGATCAAATCTAAATACTGACGAAGGAACAACGGGTCTTGCGCAATGACACTTTTAATCATATCTACGTTCATAATGTAGCGTAAGTCATGGAACGCGTTAAAATAACGACGGGTTCTGAACGCACGCGATTCACAGTTAATACGGGAGGGATACTTTGAACGGTCAGAGGGTAACAATAGGTATAGACGATCGGTCAAGAAAAAAGCAGTCAAAGTGGAACAGATGATACCAAAGAAGTAATAATTATGAACAAGCAAGTCCGAGACGGTGGGTACCGTCAATAACTGAACCGAAAACAGGATGATTGAATTCTCCGGCTCACGATCACGAAGTAAAAAGGATTCTGCTAAACGAGCGTAATTTCTAGCAAGACGTTTACCCAAGATCTTTTTAAAGTGGGGATTGGAAGCCAGCGTGGAAATGTACAACTCGCGCAACGAAATACGGACCTCTTTCCAAAGTTTGAGGTCATACAACATGAAATAATCCAAGCGTAACTTTTCTTCGAATTCTTTTTGCATGCCCATAGCTGAATACGCAGTTTCTTTACTGTCTGAGGCGGGTTTTTTACCTTGTGCAGATGAGCTTTTACCGTTTGTTGTTAAACATTCACCAAACGAAACCTCTGCACTTCTTAAATGTTGGTATTCTCTTACCATGGCTGCAGGGTCCCAATCAATGCTAGCGATATCGCACTGGTTACGGAAAATAATGGGACTTGATGCAAAAGATTCTGGGCTTCCGGGTTTGCTGCTAATATTGATATCAGCATCCGGTTCAAACATTTCAACGTCTTCAACAATATCCGAGGCAGTCATTGCCATGTCGTCCTTCATATTATCTTCATCGTCTTCATCTCCATTTGCATTACTGTTTGTTCTTAATCCAGTTGTTAAAATAGCAAGAGGTAATCGAAGTTCCCACTCTGCGCATAACTCTTCACATAAAATATTACGGATCACTGCATCGCCATTTGGGATCGATTCAAAGAAACGTTTTCTACCATTTACTAATTCGTTAAGCCAATCAACCAGTAGACCACATACTTGTTCTCTAAAAGTTTCTTTGGCAGGTCGGATTGTAACCCCTAAATTGATAGCAGATAATGGAGCAGCAATCTTTCGAAGTTCAGCAATATCTTTAGATACGGCAATGATTTCTCTGCCGTGGACATGAATGACATCAACAATTTGTTTTGCTTTATCCCAATCCCAGCCTGTAGCAGTCATGATGGACTCTAATACATGAGAAAAAGCATGAGCTTCATCGTTCCAGGCGATACAGGCATATAATTCACCATCTTCTTTAGGTCTAACGTCGATATTTTCTTTATTTTCTTCCATATCTACATCTTCTTCAACGATACCATAAATATTTTCCATATTAGTATCAGTTTCATCACCGGGTAATTGAGACGGTACACCTAATTTACTGAGGATGTTGCGCTGTTCTTGATTCTCTTTTATTAAATCTTCGGTGGATGAGTTTAAAGCGACTTCATCGGGAGCTAAAGCAAATGTGTCCAATAAAAAGTTGAGAACCGAGGTAATTGTTGATCTAATGGCGTCTACTAATTCGGGTTCAATAGTAGCTCTTTCAGATCCTATTTCATCGTTATAGTTATTTGCTTTATCGCTAGTATGAATTTTGCACTGCAGAGGAACTTTCCATGCCTCTGGGTCTCCACAATCACAGCATCCTCCGGATCCAGGGCTGACAGAGAATAAGATATCATGGCCATCATGGTTTGTTGCATGAAAGCATTTTGAGCAAAACACACATGTATCATCTAATCCACAATTTCTATTTTTCATTTTATATAAGAAAAAATAATAATAATCACAACTTACTTTGTTAAAAAGTTTTTTTTTACCTGCATCTATACACAGGTTCACCTTTACGAAATACGTGACCACATTGTCTGCCTTTTTGACTGGATAGATCTTGATTTGGTAAAATACCATTGGTGTGCCATAAACTTGCATCAGTAATAATATTTTGTTCCTTGCCATCATGACAATGAGATTGATGATCAAGCGATTCGTCTAAATCTTGGTTAGATGTAAAGAAATGCTTGTTCATCAAACTTTGATTGTTCATCCATAAACTCTGATAGCACCGTGACAAGATGGCTTGCTTTGCAACCTCATCAAAGTTGCAGTTAAATAAAAGGGGAGACTGCCATAAAAAATCGGATAATGTTAGAGATGTTGAGAAGCATAGTTTTTTGTCATTCATTTTCGAAGAAGAACTCTCCAATGTCATGTTCTTTATGCGTGCAACTAAAAAAATAAAGGAAGAAAAAAGACTACACGAAATTTTGCGTGGAATACGCACCTCCCCCCTTTATATTTCGAGAGGCGAAATCAACGCTTTTTAATCGCCACACCGTTGGATAAAATAAAGATGACGTAAGGGGTTCGTTTTTGAAAGCTACAAAAAAAAAAAAAGAGGATACAGATAAACTAGGAGTAACTAGGATGTTCAAGGTAAGCTGTACTACTTGTAGTTGTTTTTGTGCGTGTGTGTGCAATTGATTAATTTTCTTTTCTTAAAGGAGAGACACACACACTTTTTAACTGAGTTTCAGACCAAATTTAAACTTTTGCATTCAGGACAAGTTTATTAGAACGTAGGTATCACTCGATTTAAAGTTGGTAGTTACTCCACGCATCAAATAACAAAACCGTAGTATGCCGATCTTTTTTTTATATTTGATTTTCTAAAAAAAAAAAGACTGCCGTTGTATTTTTTAACTGCAGGCAAAAGGAATTATCTGCCTGCTAGGGATTTAAGTGTTGGTATAAAACGAAATACTTGAGAACGCTACTCAACAAAAAAAGATTTAGTTTTTTTTAACAGCGAGTCACGTTGCATGAACTGGAAGCGTAAAACTACAACCAATGAAATGAACTTGCAATTGGGTAATCCCAGTAATAAGATGAACAGAAAGAAGATTTATTGAAAAATATGTACAAAAAAAAAACAGTAAATGGTAAGTAATAAGAGAAAGAGAAAGAAAGAGAGTAAAATAAAGTATATTAGTAATAACTGTTTTACAAAAAAAAAAAAAAAAATGTGTATGAAGTTATGTTGTATGGGGGTCTGTGCGTATTATATATTATCATCAATTATTTAGATATCAAAGATCTTCCATAAAAATACTAGAAGAGTCAGACATATCAGATAGTCTATCCAAGTCATCGTCATCAATTACAATTGATTCATTCTCTTCTTCATTATCAGCATCGATAGGGTCATGTAGTCTAAGATCCTGTTCAATTTTAATTTGTATTATACTACTACTTTCCTCATTTTCATCAAAATGACCGTTTTTAACTACAAAGTTTTCTTCTATTCTACGGTCCATACCCACCAAAATAGCCGCTGCTTCAAGCATCTGAACCTGTTGATGCTTAGTCAACGATAACTTTTTAGTAACTTCCCATTCTTCAGAGTGTTCCCATCGGTGTTTTTGTAAACAATTGGGATGTTTGTAAGATTTCCCGCAATCGTTACACCGGTACTGCCCATTAAAAGATTCAGAAAGCCCACGACTCTTTCTTCTCCCTCCTATTATATTTGCCTCAGACTGCCTACGATTACGAATCGTTAGGCCTCCCGTTGCTGCTGCTGTCGCTGTAGCTATCGCAATAGGCATATTTCTTTTTATACTAGAATGATCAATCGTATAATTCTCTGGTAGAGAACTAGAATAGTCTTTAATCGACATATCATTAAATACCGTCTGAAGCGAATTTCTTCTTTCTGTTATAATACTATTTTGAGATGATTCATCCCCACAAAACGAATTAGGGGGTGAAGGAAGTCCACTTTGGCTTTCTCCCGCTTTCTGTTGCTGTTGCTGACGAAGTTGGAATGTAAGTAAAGATGACATGATGAAGAGATTGTTTACAGTTCAAAGAAGAAGGAATAATTAGATATACAAAAAAAAAAAAAAAAAAAAAAAAAAAAAAATAGGTCCCAGGGCAGCTAAAAAAAATCGGATTTTAAAATAAGCCATCTTTTTTTTTTCTTTTCTTTTCTTTTTCCTCCACGTGAGTAGATTTTCATTTACAAACAGGTCCCAATACCAAAAAGCACAAAAGTGGCTTATAGTGCATATTGCAGTCCACTATTGTATTACAGTCTAAAGACTTGATATTTCACAGCCTCAAAAAAGTAACCATCTATAATGCATCATGTATTCGTACTCAGGTCGAGACATTTTTAAGTTTGCATTATTTTAATCTGATGTATATACACTGTAGAAAGTATTATTTACTCTAAAATAAAAAAAAATATGGCAGTAACAGGGAATGGTAGCTGCTTATGAGTATATGTAGGCGTGCGTTTATTCTACTCAATGATAGGTGGTATCAATCGGATTATTTTTCTTATTGACATTTCAAAGGAAATATACTTGGAAATAAAAACATTCAACTAGATTAAATTGTGTAACATGCATTATGGTTTCAAGGGCTAAACTTGTACCCTACTTTTAACGTAGATTATATCCTGAACGTACATCATCACTCAGTATAACTAATTCGTATACTTATTGAAAGCCGCATTCACATCTCTATTACAAACCTACTTACTAACTTTTGGTTGTTTCTTCCTCCACAAACTTTTAACTCGTAGGCAAAAGGAACATATCCTATAGTATCTCACTTTCCTTTGGTCCCATTTGTATGGTTACTTTTGTTAGTATGATCTTACCTTCAGATTATATTGGCACAGATTTAGGTTTAGCATCTAATGATATCGGTACTACTGTACCTGATAATTTTGTGGGCGTCGTTCAAGATCATACAGAAAAAAATCAAGCGTACACTTGAGTTATGATTTTGTTTCTTACATTTGCATGTATTAGTTTTGTCCTGATTGGTTTATTATGGGTATCGTAATACTATTACCATGACGACTTGTTAGAAACCCGGCGTAAAGACCGTCTTGCACTTAACAAACAAGGATTGCATTCATGATAGTACAATCATTCGAATTTTTAACTGTATCTATCTTGGTATCTTTATCACTTCCGTTATATTTTTTTTTCTTGCCCTATTCCCTTTTATTGTTTGTATCTTATACTTACATTATTAAAGCAAAATCGAGCATCCGCAGCGGTTGCTTAAAAATGATGCACATATTTCCTGCAAAAAAGTCACTACATTCACTGTCCGATGGGAGACTTCTCTTTTGATTGTACTGCTGCTCCAAAACTCCTTTCTCTCTCTCTGTTTCAAAACAACATGAGCTCTCAAAATACGATTATAAAAAAATTATGTTCTTCGCGACTCGATAATTCTGTTCTTATACCTTGTATTAGAACAAAAGTATGCTAAAAATATTTTAAAAACTCGATTGGGTTACTAATGCTTTTTTTTTTTAGCTTTATGCAGAGTCGACAAAAATATTTCAGACAATTAATGAAAAGTAATTGAAAACAAAATGAAAGCTTTACGTTCAACTAACCTATTTGTTTTATTTAGCCCTAGTCAAAAAGACTTGGGTAAATATGCTGACCAATACTTGAACGTGTTAAAGCAACAAACGCGTTTGGTCGAACAGGTAAAAAAATAAAATAAAAAAAATAGCAACCTTCTCGCAAAAAAAAAGCGCTCGCTCACTTTTTTTTTGCATTGTATTTAGTATTATGGTCCAGTAGCAATGGAAGAAAGAAAGAAATGTTTAGAGTTGGAGCGAGTATGGATGTTATGCCAAATTCTATATTTTCCCGGTGCTGATCAAGAAGATATTTCAATACGGTTAATGAATTGGTACAACAAATGTCATAAATGTATGATATTTTTATTTTGATACGTTTATTCTTTTAATGCTTTTTTTTTTATATGTGTATGCCAATAGCTTATTTACATGAATTCGATAGACAGTCTATATACTATAGTCAATCGACATTCGATCACGCAGATTTCTGGCCTTACACCACTCGACTCATCTTATTAGGTCAACTCAAAAGCGTATCTACACTTATGAAGCATGTATTATCAGATCACCGATTTAAACCGCATAAAGCTTTAAAAGATACGTAGAAATTATACGCGATTTAACCAGCAAAGATATCCAGTTTGTCGAAAAAAACCACCGCCGTATCAAAGCAGCTTTTACATAATTGAGACGACGTCCATATTCAGATCCTGCAAAGTACATTATCGACGTATTGAATATTCTTATGGGTAGTGAACACTTCATCTTAAAATACACGGATAACGATGTTCTTGGTATGATTACTTCTAGATTCTATCAAAGACATCAGTGCAGTAAATCAATACATGAATTCGCTCAACATGTCTTTAAAAGACATAATAGTAACGATCAATCGCCACTTCGCTTTTTCTTGGAGGGTAACTTATGTACAGGGCTTGAATGTAGTGCCAGTTATGATTGGTGGTTTATTACCCATGTATCAGACTTGTTTAACAAGAAGAACTTGCTGAATCACACCTTGAATTACTCTTTAGCAAATGGAGATACTTTAAAAATGGACGCAAGAGATTATTTTGTCTTGACTTATGCATCTAATCTAAATAATCAGTTTGGATTATCGAAAGAATCATTTACCTATCTTATGACATATGGAGAAATGAAATCAAAGATCCTTTCTGTTTTAGGGACTACATATACGTGATCTACACATGAAGTCATTTTTTCTTTCAATAATGCAAATAAATAAAAATCCGGTACAGGGAAGCTTCATATTTGACTGATTATTATAGTTCACACTATGATAAAGAAAGAAATAATTAGTGAAACTTAGTTAAGAAACAAAATGAGTTAAATTGATAAGATGTTACATTACACTTAACGATACCTGTTGTATGATATAACTATTTACAAATGTCAAAACTAAACGTATATATTTATGAGTGTTAGGCATCAACATGATTTCACGTACAAATAAAAATTACAGATAAAACTTACCGAGGCGTAACTGTCAAAACTGTACATTTTAGTGAACAATGTATAAGTTTTTTAAGTAAAAAACATATCTGACTGTTTGTGAATATCTATTGTTTATTTTTTAATTAACAAGTAAAATTACCCAAATCAGCATAACTATCTCGGTCGATTTTTTGTATCACTTAGCAACCCTCTGCATTTGATTACTTTTCCTAGTTGATTTTCTAAAGATTCACTGCTGATACACACTCCTTTCAAGTCTAATTACTTTGTAACTATTTAAGATTTATATTACTATCTTCTTCCAATCATTTTGCTTCGTAACTATCCTTTTGTTTATGAATAACATCGATTGATAATACACATTTGAAGATTAATTAGGCGCTTTTA
This sequence comes from Helicostylum pulchrum, assembly GCA_025677825.1. Taxonomy (NCBI): domain Eukaryota; kingdom Fungi; phylum Mucoromycota; class Mucoromycetes; order Mucorales; family Mucoraceae; genus Helicostylum; species Helicostylum pulchrum. The sequence goes on along the minus strand of JAIXMO010000001.1, from coordinate 889,822 downwards.
TACAATCTCTTCGTAAATTAAATAAACGCGTTTCAAAATTAGTTAAAACTTTGTTTTTATTGTCGTGTCGATTCAATGTATTGTAGCGTTTTTTATTTGTGGAAAACAGGACATAAAAAAATAATTAAAAGACGATCAATGAACCACAAACGATAACGTAACCGTCCATTGTAGAGCGCAACAACAAAAAAGATGATCGAAAAAAAATAGTTGAATATAAACGTTAAGTTTATATTTACCAAGGATATATTAGACTATTACTAATAATACATATAGTCTGAATATATCCGTATCTTTGTTTTCGATAGTCATCAGGGTTCTCACTGTGACTTTTAAAGACTTTTCATGCAAAAAAGAAAAAAAAACTTATTTTCAGTCTTCAACAGCTTGCTTTTCTAATACCACATAACACTTTCTAAGTTAACCAAACACCGTTATTTTGTATATAACAAACACTTTAGGCAGCAATAGCTATAAATTTTGCATGTTGTTTGTTTAAATCAAGACCTGACAGGAAAGGTTTAACGGTCACGATTCAGACAAGCCATCATTAAAAATGTATAGTTTGTGAAGAGTGAAAAAATAAAACAGGTAGCCTTTTCAACTTTTAATGAATAGTAATATTACCGAACTAGAGGACTATTACAAAAATCCTAAAGAGGTTGCAGAGGCCTTGAAGGTGAAGGATCTTCAAACCCTTATCAGAGGTAAAAATTGATTTTGCTTATAAATTCTGACATTTGACTGACCCTTTATTTTTTACATAAAAAAACTCTAGGTTTGTCCAAATTAAGAACTCAATTAACTACCGCCATCAAGACAAGAGTAGATCCTACTGAAAAATACACTAAACCACTTGTTGAATATTGTCAATCGTGTACTGACAGTCGAGATCTTAACAATTTATGGGATTATCAAGCTTCGGTAAGCTTTTTTTTTTGACGTTTGGTTTTGAGTTTTTGTTATTTACCCTTTAAAAAATAGACAAATACACAGGATTTGGAGTGTATGTTACCAGATATTATTGGATTATTTATGAGATTATGTACAACACCTATTATTCGTTCATATGGTATTCAACTTATTCAAGCAGTTTTACAAAGACAAATGAAGTTTATCTATCGTGGTATTTCTTCCATGCGTATTCCTCACTGTCAATCAACTTATCGTTTGTTAACTTCAATGGTATCATTTAACGAATCAACCGCTAGAGATTTATTCACCACATTTAATTTCCAAGCTGATGTAAAGTAGATATCAATCATTGTGATGAGCTTTGATCTAATTTTTTATTATTATTTCTCAATTAGGGTTTTTTGAGAGCTTCCAGATATCGTCAAGCCAAAAAATCAAAGAAACCTCAAAGTTATATATATGGTACTTGTAGTCACTATATATGAATACGTTAAGTAAAATATTAACGGAAATTGATTTAGATTTAAGAACCAATTACGTTCAATTCGTACTTGCTTTCTTCAAGCACGGTGATGCAGATATTAAAAAACAAGTTTTGAATGTTAAAGGTTTAGTCAGTGGTGTATTTGTAGGAATGGACGAGGATGCATATCCGGTAATTTTGTTAGAAATCAGAGTGTATGTAATGCAAAACTGACACGACCTTTCTTTATTTTACAGTTGATCGAACAAATTCTTTCAGTCACGTACGAAAAATTAATCTTGGATAACGCTGTACCTAGAAGTGCCAAGGCATTTTTCTTTTCAGCTTATATTTTGGAAAAACTTGCAAAGATTTATGCTCGTTCTGAAGAAGAGGAAACTGCAGATGGAGAGACGGGTATCCCTGCTGATTTAGTTCACCATTTCCTTATTTCAATCTGTAGTGTACCAGACGTCGGTGTCTGTTTCCGTGATACCGCTTGGTATCCTGCCAAACCCACTTCTGAAGAATCATCCAAAAACTCCAAAATCACTAATCGTTTATTAGCAAAGTTTATAACCACTCTTAAACCTGCAGATGATATGCGTCAACAAGAATTACTTTTAAAGATTTTGGGTGCTTGTCCTGAACTTGTTCAAGAGTAAGCGTAATTTAAACTGATGCAAAATCGAAAACCCGTTATTAACTCTTGTAATCACTTTTAGGTTCTGGAATAATACTATTTTAATGTTTGAACCAAGAATCTCTAGTAAATGGCTTGCTAACATCACTTTATTACAAAAGATTGTGCAATTACCTGTTCCTTCTTTATATTATGGAGCAACTCGACTTTATCCCGCCGATCCTCCTAGCCCTGAGACTATTCTCGACAATATCCTTCCAAATGTTTTCAATCGCTCATCATCTAGTAAGGGTCTTCAACATGCTAGTCCACTTGTTAGATACGCTACCATGCTTGCTTTGTCTGCCGTTTTCCAAAAGTATAGTAAAGTAGCTCATGCTATAGAAAAGGTGATTATGTCACTTGAGGCCTCTGAGATGAATTCAAAGGAACAAATTGTTGCAGATGGACAATTAGAACAACCATCAAAGCCTTCAGAAAATTGGAAAAAGTGTATTGAAAGTGTCCGTGAAGGATTACGTCGTCGTGTTCCTGAGATTCAAACGTTGGTTGCTTTACACAAGCAAACATCAAATAAGATGGCTAGTGTACAGGAAGGTGTTGATGAGGAGGAACAAGCTACACAAAATCAGTTATTGCAAGATACTGCGTTCAGATTGATTAGATACTATCAAGAATTTGTCCCTGAAGCCTTGATGGAATCTAACATTGATCCTGGTAATTTCATTCCTGCAGACATTTTAGCTGTCAAGCCTGGTACTTTGATTCATTTGTTAAAGCTCTTTCTCAGTATGCCTGATTTCAACTGGACCAGTAAATCATGTAAGCATAAAATCATTGTAATTATAATTTTCATTTTACTTATTTTAAATTTTCATTAGCTGGATCTTCTACTTCTCACATCACCACATTGTTAACTTTATATCTTCAAACGCCTTATAAGCATATTCGTGACTTGACCGGTAAACTCTTAAACCAGACTTTATCTGATTCTTTCATGTTTACCCACGATCCTGAGGAAGTTCAACTTTGGTTAAATGCTTTACCTCGCAACTTTTCAACTGCTAACGGATTAACCATGTCCGATGTTCAACAAGCAGTTTTACAATTCTTGGATAACTGTATCAGTAGATTCAGCAAAGCTCAATATAAATATACTGATCAATTGGTCGAACTTGTCAACACAGTTAATAATGAAGTAACCGAAAAATCCAATAATATTTTGATTCGTGCACTTATCGCTTCCAACTCTGATATTGGTGGTTCTGATTATAAGCATCCTTTCAGTCCTCTTTTATTGACTTTATGTGAGAATTTGAACTTTATCAAGACTGATAGAACACCTGCCACACTTTACTTGACTAATTTGATCAGGCTTTTACTTACGAAACAAAATGTACCATACTATCTTCAATCTATCTGTTCCAAGTTAGATAAAGAATTGAATGCTGATCAATCGATTAGTCCTCGTCAAGTTAGTAAGTGGAGCAAGAACGAAATGGTGCTTCAAACTAGATTATGTTTAGGCCAAGAAATTCAATCTGTTGAAGCCTCCGAAAATGCTTACAATGATACAATCGAAGATCAATTTACAACTTTGATCAAGACTGAAGATATTGAGAATGTTTCAGAGTATAAAGAAAATTTTATCAAGTTACTCGATCAATTACCTGTCGAAGTTTTGGATTTACATTTGGAAAGAGCTTCTGTGTTCTGTAACCATAAATTACAATGGACATTGTATGAACCTCTTGTTGATTACTTAAGTCTTCGTCATCCTTTAGCTGGTAGTATCTTTGATTATGGTGCTACTGTAAATATGAAGTCATTTGTATCTATGGAACAGTAAGTATTTATGGTTTTATTATAGCACGTTTTATATTTTATTAATTTTTTTCCCTATGAGTAGTGAACACACAGCATCAATGTTGAAAAACATGCCTTTCGATTTACTTTTTTACAACACCATTATTACCAAAAAATACCAACATGAATTCGCCGCGACTGTTTTAAAGCATTCTTTGGATACTATCAAATCTCGTGACTTGATCGGTGCTACTTGTTTTGTATTCCAACACTTGAATGCAGTTTTGATTAGCGAGACTGAGACCGAGAAGGATGCTGCCTTAAAATTATGTTTTACTCTTTTGCGTCATATTGTTGGTTTAATGAACCAGATTCAAGAAGTCAAGATTCGTTCCGAATTGAAGGATTATATCTTTACTCATCCTTCTTTGAAATATCTTGAAACTCAATTATCTAATGATATTCTTCATTTCGAAAATTTGAATACTTTCCCTAGTGAAATTGATTTATCTGTAAGTTGAATCCTCTCTTTTATTTATTTATTATTTATTCAAGCTTTAGCTAACCTTTTTTTTTCTTTCTACATATTAGTTGCTTCAATTGGCTGTTTCATTTATTGACATTTTTGGTGAAGGATCAAATGCACAAACCTTATTGAACTGTGTTATCAGAGTAGACTTTGAAGGACTCCACACCTTTAGTAAAAAGATCGCCAAAAACAACCATCTCAACGACACCATGAAGAAACTTTTACTTGTGCTTGTCGAATATATGTACAGTTCCACATCCGCACAATACGCTATCCCCAGTAAAGCATTTGAAATTATCACACATCTTTGGAAGATGGGCACTACCGATGAATTTAATTTGGAAGTTCTTTCTTTATTGGAATTGAGTATGACTAGAGATCAACAAAAGGATGAGGCTGAAAGTAATGCTATTCAAGTGCTTTTGAATGCTTGTTGTGAACCTATTATCAAACATATCTTGGCTGGAAACAAGTGTATCATTGACATTGATTCTCTTCGTGCTTCTTGCATTGCTTCTTCGGTCGATATTCCTTCTATTGTTTTAAGTCATTTAAATGATTCCCTTTTGTTAACCCCTAACTTGGTTGATATTATCCATATTGGTCACGACTTGTTATCTGATAAGAAAGAAGACCAAATCGAGTATATGCAAACTGTACTTGAACATCTTCTTAAACAATTGACTGCTGCTGCTGATGCTAATGTTATGTCTGATGAGACTCCTGAGGATGCATTCTACGACAAGCTTGTTGAATTTGTAAAGTTAATGACCAACTTTAACTGGACCACTAACTTGGAAGCTGAAATTGTTCGTGATTTTATCTTGACATCTCTTATGGATAATATTTCTGATGCTGCTGCAATTCGTTTTGTTGGTATCCTTGTTGAACGTGTCTATGCTAACTACGACAAAATGGAGCCTATTGAAACCTATCTTCGTCGTATTCTTGATCATAAAGAATACCAAACCTTGACCGCTCCTGATGTTGCTAAACTTCTCGCTCGTCAAGTTCCCGAAAACAATGCTCAGCGTCTTGCTATTATTCGTTTAATTTATATTTTGAACAAAATTCAACCTGCCATCTTGGCTAAAAACCACGGTTTATTGGACCCTCTTTTAACCAGTTACAGTGCTACCACCTCCATCACAGATAAACTTATTTTAGAGATCCTAATGTCTTGTGAAAGTCAAGGCCGTGAAACTATTCTTCCAAAGATGTTGATGTGGGGACCTGGCTCTGATCGTACTCGTCAAGCGCATGCACAAGCCGGCACCTTGTTACAGACAAGTGCTATATCTATTGAAACCCTTAGTTTGATTGATCCTGCCTTGATGAAATATACCTTTACACATTTCCCTGCCGAATGCACTCTTCAAGCTGTTCACGATGACTCTATAGTAAACGATTTTAGCACATCTCCTGTATATGATCCTTCCTTTTTCTTACCCCTTTTCGCAAACTTGATTTCTTCTGGTGCAGTGGAATGTCGTAAATTCATTGAATGTAACGCACTTGGATTTATTATTATGGGCATGTCTTCTACCAATAATGATGTACGTTGTATTGCTTATCAAATGATTGATCAATTTTATGTTATGGTTGAGCATGCTAGATTTAAAGAACAACCTTCAGCCATCTTTGTATTAGAGGCCTTCAAGAACTCAATTACAGGTCGTTCTGATGCTGAAGCACCCCCTAGAGTCCCATCTGCCATATCTGTCTGTGTCGCTCATGCTTTATCTATATTACTTCATCCTGAACATTTCATGCTCCCTCATATTTCTACATGGATCTTGCAAAACCCTACATTTGATTTTAACGTAAGTCGATGTTTTATATGTGTATATGAGGATTTTTTTAACTAATTTTTTTTTATATGTGTAGTATGTTCCCATGTTTACATTCTTATTTACATCATCATCTCCCAACCATAAAAAGGAACGTCTTTGGATGCTTTATGTCTTATCTTCCTCATTAAGAACATACGAAGATTACAAGATTTTCTCAAGACAAAGTATTTTCGATATGATTGCTACTTTTTACAATTCAGCATATGCTGATCAATTAAGTAAAAAGGCAGTAATTGAGGTAACAAAAAAACAAAAAAAAATAACAAACAAACAAACAAATCACATGTATTAATCAATAACGTATTAGATTATGGAACAAGCAACTGCTATCCCTAGTGTAACATCTAATTTGATTCAATACAATGGTCTGTTGGCATGGATTCATCAAGCTTTGGCGCTTGCTTCTGATGAAGAAGAGTTCCAAGCTTGGACAAAGATTTTAAATGCTACAATTGACAGTGCAAATAAGATTGAAAAGGTACCTGAAAAGGTAAAGGCCATGTTGAACGACGAAAAGACTGTATTATTAGAATTAAAATAGATGAACTTTTTTCTTTTTTTTTGGTAAATGAAAAATAAAAATGTGTATAATATATATGTATAAACATGAGTGAATAAATATAAATGAGTGAATAAATATAAATGAGTGTATAAATATAAATGAATTTGCTCATCAACACTTATAAATTATTATAGAAAGTTAACTAAGAAAAGTAATTAAGTACAGACTGTTGCCAAGTGATGAAAGATTGGAAAGGAATGCAGTGTAAACCAAATAAAGTGAACGCAAAAATACCTTTTAGTTCTATATACCATAGCTAATAGTTTTTAAATGTATTGTTATATGGTACTCCAATAAATAGCTTTGTACTATTTTAATTGACATAAAAAAAAAATTAATAGAATTCAATATAATTTTAATGTTTGAGCTCTTACAGAAAAAGATACACAGCATATTTTTTTATACAATAACTTGCACGAGTTCAAGAACTATTTCAACTATCATAATTAATTATTGCTCATTTGTTATTCTCTCAAAAACGCGCGTTTTTAAGTGAAGGTTTAGAAGTAACTTCTAAAAAACGTCATTTTTCGGTGATCGAAAAAAGATGTTTTCATTGCATGATTAAACATCAGGAAACTATTCTTTTACCCACGTTACTTAGTAAAAGTTACGCTTTAGCATGTTATCTTTAACGCCAAAATTAAAAACCATGTGCTGTTTTTACTTTTTCTCGATTTTTTATTTTTTTCTTCAGTCGATCATTTTTGATCATTTTTGGCCATTTTGAGGGGTCAACCCCTTTTGTGTTTTTGAGGTTATTTTGAAATTATTTCCGATCCAATTTGACGTTTTCTGTGAAATAAACAATGATAATATTATGCTTTTTTAGGTGCATTTAATCCACCTTAAACTATATTTTTACAAAAATTACTGACCGAGTAATCACTGTTTTAGACGTTTTGTTTTGGCTAAAATTTGAGTTAAGCGGTCCTTAAATTAGCGAATTCTTTAAAGCGCGTTTTCTCGCCCAGTTTTAGATGTAGCACTTTTATTTATAAACATCCAATATATAGTTTTTGAATATCTACATTTGGTGCTATAACCAAACACGGTAATAAAAAACTATATTTTACGTAATCGCGAAGCTCTGAAAATGGTTACACGATGTTACACTAAAAAAGTGTATTTTTTTCCCAAACAAAAAAAACGTCTAAAACAGCGATTACTCTTTCAATTTTTTCATTAAAAGTATGATTTAAAATGGATTAAAAGCGTATAAACAAAGTTTATACCATCAATGTTTCTTTTACAAGGATAGAAAAATCGGATCAGGAGTAATTTCAAAATAAGCACAAAAACACCAAAGGGGTTGACCCCCAAAAATGAAAATCGAAAAAAAACAAAAAAGTTTGTTTTTAATTTTTTTTATCCAAGATATAGTTAAAAAACAATGTTGTATTATAAAACTTGGGTTCAAAAAGCATTTCTTGTTTCTTTAAAAAATAAAAACCAATATTTATTTTAACTGCTAAAATTAGCAGTGATTTCTTATGTGAGCGATTTTAGAAGTCCGGTATCTCAGTGAGCTTTTTTCTTTAGAAGTAATTATTCACTGCTCGATAATAAGAGTAATGTTCGATAGAAAGGTGGCTTTCTTCCACATTTCAGCCACCCTTAAATAGAGCCGCTACTTTATTAAAAAGACACTCTAGCAAAACTAGATACAACTGTTCTACGCACCTTATCGGTCACTGAGTAAGTCGAGCAATTTTTTAAATAATCATTACGCTACTTTACTAACCTTGTCGTTTTTTCTCTTTCATCCCAATCCCATTTTTTCGGAAACCCTGTACATTTTCCAATTTTTAGAACATCATTTGACGTCTAATAGGTTTGGTTTTGTAAAAAAATATTTTACCTCATCATGGATTTTTGATTTAATGATATAAGGACTGTACGACACAAGATAAGACATACTTTCAATATACCATTCTAACCGACCTCTTTTCCTAAAGTACAACTGAAATCCTTAATTATACTTTTCGCATAAAAGTCTGAGGGATCACAGACAGCTTAAAAAGGAACATCTAAGCCACTTGTGTGCATAAAACTCTTTTTTTTTCTTTTCTTTTTTTTCCTTTTTTTTTATACATATATTTATCACCTCGAGATTTATTTTATACAATGACAAGATACACTAAGATGGGCGGTAAAAAGACTTTTGAAAAGTCTGATGGAGGTTTCAACGTCACTCCTTTATTACCCCGTAAACAAGAAGGCGGTGGCGATCGTGGAGACTTTAGAGGTGGAAACGATCGTGGAGGATTCCGTGGAGGCGATCGTGGTGGATTCCGTGGAGGCGATCGTGGTGGATTCCGTGGAGGCGATCGTGGTGGATTCCGAGGAGGCGATCGTGGTGGATTCAGAGGAGGCGATCGTGGTGGATTCAGAGGCGGAGATCGCGGAGGCTTCAGAGGCGGTAGAGGCGGTGGTGGAGACCGTGGTAGCTTCGGAGGTGGTCGTGGAGTTGGATTCAAGCGTGGTAGAGACGATGATTTTGGTAAGTTTTTACTTTTCGAGAAAAAATGATGAAATAAACTAAGAAAAAAAAAATGTTTAATAGGAGGTGGAGATAATAAGAGAAGAACAGGCGATGTCTGTTTTGCATGTAGAAAGCCAGGTCACACAGTTAGTCGTTGCCCAGAAAACAAGGAACACGCCAATATTTGTTACAACTGTGGTACTACAGAACATAGTTTAAAAGAATGTAAGAGACCAAGAAAGGGTAGAGAACTTCCTTACGCAAAATGTTACGTTTGTAACCAAGACGGACATTTATCTGGTCAGTGCCCCAAGAACGAAAGAGGATTATACCCTAACGGAGGAAGTTGTGTTATCTGTCAGCAAGTAGATCATTATGCTAAAGATTGTCCTATTACCAGAGAAGAAGCTGGTACTACTGCTGTTGGTATGATTAATTTGGATCAAGGTGCTGATGATGATGATTATCATATCTTTGCAGAAGAAAAGCAAAAGATTGCAGAAGAAAAGAAGCAAGAAAAGAAGTTAGAAGCTATCAAGAAATCTCTTCCTGCTGCGGCCGTATCAACAACAAAGAAGAAGGTTGTTAAATTCTAAATAAACCTGTGTATAGATATAGATTTTTATTTTTTATTTTTTATTAAATGCTTACAATTTTATACAATATGGTTTTTGGAAGTTTCTTTTTTTTTATATATTATGAAGGGGGGATTCTTTGTTTAAATAAGGAACTTGGATTCTTGTTCTAATAAATGCTTGGCAGACTTCTTGGAATCAAAGAATAAATCATCAACTTCCTTAACATCATCTAAATTAATAGCTGTATGACCATTGATTTCAGAAAGAATACTGGCAGGAGTCAATAATTGAACAGCATATCTATATAAAAAAAAAATCTCAATTAGTATATATAAAATAATATAAAATAATAAAACTCACCTTAAAGAAGTATTAATACCAGTAGTGGCAATATGATCAATAGCTTCTTCTTCAACAGTTAAACCTTCAATTCTAGCTCTAATAGTGATAATGGTCTTAATTTCATCAACAGTATAAGGAAGGGTACGAATAATTAAAAGACGATCAAGTAAATCAACGGGAATACCATGAGGAGAAACAACATCTGTACCACGAATAGTACAGTTACCTCTGTTAGTGGCAAAAATAACAATAGGTGACAATGGTGATTCAAGAGCTCTGTTCAAATAAGTAAAACACTCAATATCCAACATGTGTACTTCATCGATAAACAAAACACCAGGTACTAATTCAGCAACACCTTGATCGATATATTTGTTGACAATTTTGTTAATCTCTTGTCTAAGCTTGTCTGTGATCTCGGTCTTTTTAGGCTTTAATAATTGCCCCATCATGGACATAATGTCTTGTCCTCCCTCGGGTTTAGCATTAGCTACATCTAAATCATGAAGTGTCACATCTTGAATTACTTCCTTCTTTTTGTGAACATCTCCCTTTGGCAAAGGAACATATTCCTCTGCTTCCAAATCAAATTCAGTAGCATATGCATCGGAACGACCTACTCTCTATATACAAAAATTCTCCATGTTAAAAAAAAACGCGTCTTTTTGTTTCTTCTTTCTATCTTCACTTTACCTTACAAGCACCTGTGTTTGCTTCAATATAAATGACATCACCAACAGTTACCTTTTCCTTTTGAATAGATTCGTAAATACTGGGATCCAACTTTAATTGCTTTGTTCCCTTGATGGTCTTGAGTCCAATGATGACATGAGAAATGGTTTTACCATAACCACCTAAAGGATTTTCAGTTTCCTCGGGAGTTAATTCAGTCACTTCACCTTCATATACTTCCTTGGTTTCCTTCATACGTAAACCAATGGATCTTCTGAAGTTTTCCATCAACACTTCTGTCTTTTTAATTTCGCTGGAATATACTTCAGAACCGACAATAGGACGGAAAGGTACTTTAGGTCCTAACTCTTGAGCAATAGCAAGAGCAATAGCGGTTTTACCAGTACCGGGTGCACCAGCAAACAATAAAGCACGACCTGCCATACTCTTACTCTTGATCATTTCTACAACAATACCACTAGCTTCACGCGCATTCTCTTGACCTACAAATCCAGACTGAATAGGTTCTGCTGTACCATCGGCACGAAGTCCAAGGCCTTTAATGTGAGAATGAGTAGCAACTCTCTTTTCATGAGGTGCAGTCTTTACTGTCTCAATCTTCATATTGTTGTCAGTAGTAGAAGCCATTTTTAAGGTTATTATGTTTTTTTTAAAAAAAGGTTTTAAACTATGACGATAATAGAAAAAAATTTTGCCCCGTTATTTGTATTTTAGAAGTAGAGACTGCTTTTTACAGTGTTTCCACAGCTAATTTGAGGATTCGCTTAAATTTGCGGATGCTTAGCATATCTTTTTTTGGATGAAGAAGTAGCCAGTTAAGAAACCAGAAATAAAATGCTGTTACAATTAGTTTAAACGTGGTATAATAATATCAATAAGTAATTCATTCAAGTGCTATCAATATTAAAAAATAACTTAATCCGTGTTTGTTAACAACCCTTTAACCATTTAACTTGACATATTCACATCTGTGTATTGAGTGATTCCAATACAAGTAACAATCATCATTGGCTATGTCAAAGGTAAATAATGCCTAGATATATATCATGTAATTGATGGCCTTGCTAAATAGCACAACATTGCGGCCTAAAAATTATCAAAGCTATATCTTTTCGTTTAAAGGCTTTTCCAGTTCAATAAAGAGAAGAGGCTAAACACTTATAAGTATATATGTCTATTACTATGTCCAGGGAGTTGATCCTTAGCGTATTTTACTTATGCTTTAATATGATGTAGGATAATAAACTATATTTCAAGCAGAATATCTACTGAAAATTTTCACATAGGAAGAATTTGCTCCAGTCTTTTGACTTTTTGTAAAAAAAAGGCAATGTATCGTCATTTCTAGGAAATTGGTCTACATATATGAGAGGTAATTCAAGAAGAAGCCTAAATCGAATAAAAAAGCGTCGCATCGGACGGTCGATGAATATGACTCCACTGTTTCTCGCGTAACACGGACCAAACTGTTAGAAGAATGAACTGAATTCGCTACAAGTTTTTCTATTATGGATGAAAATCAGAAAAACGATTTCACCCGCCCACCACTTCTCGCTCGAAGATGAAAGTCTAGTAAAACCTTAAACCTTAAATCACTATTTTATTGTAACTATTTTTCGCAAATCTTATTTCTTCGACACTTCAATTATAAACTATGACAATTGTAGTAGTCGGAAAAAATCATGATGACGATTGTGACGTCTTCTTCTGTCGGGCATCCAACATTTGAAGGGTTGGTAATCATTCTGACCTCATCGATTATGCATAAAAAAATTTGCATTATTAGGTATAAATAAGCTAGGGAAAATTACTTCCAACTAAGACATTAACCCTTTTCTTCTCTTCTTTTTTAAATAAAAACTATGGATACTTACAACAGACCTATTACTCCTCCTATTGATCGCTCAAAGGTTGGAGCTACCACAATTCCTACTCCTAATGGCGGCATTACCACTACTCCAAACTATCTTGACAAGCGAGATGAATTAAATGATATTGATCATCTTCAAAGACAACAAGATCCTATCCGTCATTCTAATTTAAACACTCAATCCAGAAGTTCTTTCTCTGCTCCTGCTCCTGTACCCTCTGCTACTAATGTACCTTCTACTACTCACGTACCCTCTACTGCTAACCCTTTTGTATCCCATGAAGACAGAAGATCCTCAAACCCTTTGCATCAAGACTTGTCTAGCTCGTTAAACCGTGATACTACTACTACTAGCTCATTCGGTACTAATGCTCATCGTTCTACGGCTCCTATTAGCTCAATCAATAGTGACTCCCATCGTGCTACTGCTCCCACTGCCAGTGCATTCGATACTGATACTACTAGTGGATTCGATCATGATACTACCTCTTCTCATGCATTTGATCATGACTCAACAACACACAAGAGATCGGCTCCTTCCGCTTTTGATAGCCAATACAATGAACACGCTTCTACCAAGAAACATACTGGTCAACGTAATACTACTACTTATCGTATCGAAAACGAAGCCTTGAGAATTTTGCAATGGCAGAACCCTGTTCGCTCCGGTGTTCTCTTTGCTGCTATTATTGGTTCTATTATCTTGACACGTTGGTACTCTCTCTTACAAATCGGATCAACCTGTCTTACTTTAGCTATTGGTATTAACTTGGTCTATGTCAACACTATTCTTCAAAGTCAAAAGGTTCTTACAAATCATCAAGCATCTCATCCATACAGTGATGTTATTGATAACGAAAAGCATTCCATGATTAACCAAGAAAGCGTCAACCACTACTCTACTGTCATTACTGAACTCTCGGAGACCGTGATCCGTGCTCTTACCCGTATTATCTTTATTGAAAACACCATGACTAGTGTTAAATGGATGACTATTTTCTTTGCTATCTGGAAGATCTCTGCTCACTTCTCTACTATGGATATTGTCTTGATGGTCGTTATCTCTGCTTTTACTTTCCCTCGTCTTTATATCTCCAACAAGGATGCTGTTGATGCTCATCTTCAAAAGGGTCAAACTATTATTCAAACTGGTATTAACAAGGCTCAAACTGCTGCTACTGAAAACGTTCAAAATACTTATGTCAAGGCTAGAGCTTATGTTGCTCAAGTCGGTACTACTGGAACTGACGCTAAGAATACTTTGAGAAGATCTTCCGTCACTATTAAGGATGAAAAGACTCTTTAAATTCTTTTTTACTGCATAAACTTATAAATAAATAAAAATCATTCTGTACATAAAAAATAGTCTCTTTCCCATTACGTAATTTCAATGCAATGTATTTATTGTGAAGAAAAAGGAGGTATAACAAATCCTGATCCTTGGCTTGATTGACCAGCTTGAAGAATACCTACGTAAGGTGTAACATCCCATACAAGTGTTAAGTTGGCTTTCTCATAGCTAATAAAAATAATATATATAAGTTGTATGATACATATTCTAAGATAGAACAAAAAAAAAACTTACTTCCACTTTTGAGCAACATCGATCAAAGCATACTTGTTATTAACGTTACGTAATTTCAAATTAGCCTTCTCTTTACTAGTAATAATCTTATCCCAAATAACAACAGAGTTTCTATCCTAAAATATAAAATCAATCCATTCAGTATATTTTTTTTTCTGTGCAATTTGAAATAGTTAATTTTTACAAAGTTTTTGGATTGATATTCAGCGACAACAGTAACAAATACTTGTTTTGTGTTCCAGTTAAACATTGGTGTGAAATCTAGTAATCATCTTTTTTTGTCAGTTTTCAAGATTAGGTTATAGTAACTTTTTATTTTACCTGCATCAATGTCGAAAGTCAATCGAGCAAACTCACTCTTACTATTACGGTAATCTGTGTTCTCAGGTCCGTATCGACGGGTCACGCTATTTTTTTTTTGTGTTAACCCATCTTTTCTTTCTTTTAACAAGTTTGTTTTTCGCTTACATTTTAACGTTATCTGCATGGACCTGAACCTTGCCATTGATGGATCCGTAACCACTGATGGCAGAAATAAGAGCAACAATGGCTAATATTGTACCTAATACTGAGACAGCAAATGAAAACACATTCTACGTTTTATATACAGTTTAGTTTATATATATATAATAATAATAATAATAAACACGGTACGTTAGCTCTTTGTTGTAGGTTATACATTAGCGATAATAATTGTCCTCGGGTGTAGTAAGTAACAATAAAAAAAAAAATATATATTGAATTTTGGTGTTTTTCGTTTGCGGTGCTTTAATCGACGTGGCATTACCTGAAGACGATTAGTTTTCTTTTTGCGCAACATCCAAGTCATCGTTTAGGAACGGAACCCGTCTCATGGATCGATATCATCATCTAACTGGGCATTCAATTGAAATCGGCTTCTTCTTTTCTTTTTCTTTTGTCAGTAAAACACGTACATTTGAAAGTAATCTATATATATTTATATTACATGCGCTTATTAAGGAGAAGAGATATTACACATCCAGAGGGAAACTGTACATTTACGTAAAATGATTAATATGGTTCACGGACACAGGGGATTTATTTTTACTTACTGTAGGTACTGTTGTAAATCTCTTAACTCACATGGGTGAGAACCGTGCTCGATACGGCGAATGTAAGATTCAAGCTTAGTTCTTCGACAAAATACGGCTGATAATTCTTTATCTTAGAGTTTCGGCGTAGAAATGAACTTGATATTTTTAGTGGCGTTTACATCATGCTGCCATACTATGCTGCAGTTTTTGCAAACGAGAACAGCATGGCGGCGGAAGTCTATCTTTACTAGAGAAGGAGTTTTACAAGAATGGCAAATCTATAAAATATATGTATATTTAACAAAAAAAAAACGTCTTTGAAATTAAGTATGTAGATAATTAGGCGTGATGTTCAAGTCTCCCGATTTTTGTCGATTTTGTAATTCTTTCCACAAAATACCCGTTACCCCGCATCTATTTATTTTGATCTTTACACAGTCTTTCCCAAACATACTTTGATTTTCAGAGTTAGTACGCACACAATACTAGTAAGCCAAATACGTAAATACCTTTTCTTTTTCATAGATCTCCAATAATTTTGATAACACTGGTATGTTCATTCCAGGATTTGCAGAGATTTTTACAGTGTTTACAGGAGTTGAAAGGATGTATTCAGAAATAGCATTGCAAATTTCGATAATTTTAATTCTTTTGCTATCATAAATATCTTTTGGTCACTCCGGATTCATACCACAAACAAATGGATAACAAAAGAAATTACTTATCAATTGTGCACTCTTACGAGATATCTAATACGAAATCAAAATATTTAAAAATTTGGAAAAGGTTTTGGGTATACACTGTGTATTAAACTTACCTCAGGAGATTCTTTTTGAATGGACCACAAAAAATAGTTCGTTAATCTTGATTCAAAATTTTCTACTATCATATTTGTGAAGACCGTGCTCATTTCATTGCAAGCCGCAGTCATACAGTTCGAGTATCCAAATCTATTTTTGAAACTTGTCCAATACGTCATAATATTATCAGGCAAAAACTTTAAATTGGTTTAAAACCAATTTGCAGATGCTATACCAAAAGTTCTGTGTGAAAATACGCTTATCGATTGCACTATTACTGTTTACAATGATGTAGTAGTTGACAAATATTTGACATCTGAGCAATATATTCCTGATATGATTTGATGTCGAAATGATTATTTTTTCAAGATCATCTGCGTATTCACCACGTACTATAGCGTTGGACTTGATCTTTCTGGTAATAACTGTGTTGTCACCAAGAAAGTCGTTTACCTCTTCCGCTTTTGATTCCTTATGATTTAGACGTTTCTTTGAACGTGTTGTTTTATGTCCAGGCATGTGACAACTTTCACAGACGTCTTCCTGCGATGATTCCTTGCTATACTTTGCCGTTCTTTTTTCCTGTTTAACTTGTGTATTTTCGCGCTCTTCGCCCTTTCATTTATTTGACGCTAATGTAATATAAAACTAAAACTAATGCATGCATACTTTAATATGTAGGTAATGTGTAAAAAAAAGAGGCAAAGATGTAAAAAAAAAAGATAAATTGTGATGTAATTTTCCTTACCAAACTGACAGCATTTACTTTTCTTTGTCATTTTGAGAATAATGTTTACATATTCACTAGGTAGAATGTATAAATTTGACAGTTACGTCTCAGTAAGTCTTATTTGTAACTGAAATAACATTAGGCCAAACACTCATAAAGATATGCTTTTAGTTTAGACATCATCCAATAAACAATTACATATCGTACAAGTTAGGTAATCTAACATGTTGACAGTATAATTTATTCTTGTTCCTATTGCATATTGCTAATTATTCCTTCCTTTATCATAGTGTATAGACCAAAGTACTCTAACAGTCAAAAATGTGCCAACATCTTTTTACATGGTAATATATACAATTCTAGCCATGATACTACGCCGTCACTTATAGACATACTTTTGACGTCCACTATGAAGTAACGCGTTTCACTGATAGTTTTAGCGGTTAATTGCTGAAGAACCTTCAACGAAACTGCCTGAAGCATCCCTGTACTGGATTTATTATTTTGTTTTATTTTTTCTATTTTTTATCAAATATTTTTTTTTGGCTTTTTCTTTTACGCATTGTTTGTATCCTAAAAGTTCTCGCCCCGCGATTTTTTACTCCTCGCGACACTAACCCATATTCGTAACTTTTCTGATCGGGTGTGTAGTAAATAGCTACATAAACACGTCAATTTAAAAAAAACGGTTTGACCAAAACTAAGGCGATCACATGGTTTTTCACTAAATAGGAAAAATCCGTATAATGTGCTTACGGCGTAAATTTGTATGATTTCTTTTTGCTCTAAAAAAAAAAGTGAATGAGAAAACAAGTATTCTAGAAAGGTCCTTTTAAAGGATTCAAGTGGTCAAATAAGATCTGTTTAAAAGAAGACCTTGGGCGCTTATACCGAGACTGACATCTCAGTGAGAAATACGTGATACAGTTTTTTTTTCTTTTCAGTTAGAATCAAACTCACCCCTTGATCATATCGAGTACATTGAAACACAGGATTTCAGTTATAGTTGTAACATGCAAGAGTGTCTTATTTTTTTTAAAAAAAATAAATAGATTATGGGTCCTCTATTCAATAGCTTTGTATTATTACGATGTTTTTGTATCGTATCTTTAATACAAGATCACGGGAGAAAAAAAAAGATAACCTGACTGAAGTAACTCAATGCCAGCTTTTTGTTGTATGTTACATTAAGCGATACAAAATGTTTATAAATAGTAGAAGAGATAATCCTTTATTATTTGTGCAATTCGGATTTTCACAGTACGTATGAATATATGTAGCATTATTCATATTTGAAGGGTAAATACTATTACGGAAGAAACAATGACATAACTACCATTGCAATATACATTGAGAGTAGACTATCTATAGGCAGTTAGGAGGGGTATTTTGAAAGGTGTAAAAAATTTGGAGAAGTCAAAAAAAAAACTCCAATTATTTGGTCAACTTCGTAAAACTTTTTGTTTAGCCAAAACAAAAACAAAAAAAAAAGAAACAAAAAAAGAGAGTGATACATAGTGCTTCGTACCGTTTTTACTATATGTGGAACCCGGTTCTTTTATAAAAGAAGCAAGCGAGGAGAAACCAAAAAAAAAAAAAAAAAAAAAAAAAAAAAAATTGTAAATAAGGTGAACACAGATAAACAAGTTTTTTTTTCTTTTTTCCTTTTTTTTTTTTTTTTTTTTGTTGTCTTCTTTTAGCATAAATACTATATATTAAAAAAAAAGGGGGGGAGAGGAACTAATAAACAAAAAAACAAAAAAGACAAAGTATGTCTCAATTCATTAATCGTAATAATACAGAAAAACCAAAAACTTCACCGCTTTCTTGTATTGATAATTATGAATTCCATCGTAGTCTTGGTAAAGGCAGCATGGGAAAAGTTAAATTAGGAGTTCATATAATTACGGGAGAAAAAGTAAACAAAAAAATTATAACTACACGACATCAAATTTACTCATTACCGGCTATTTTTTTTTCTAGGTGGCAGTAAAAATAGTTAGAAGAGCAAATTTTCAAATTAATGGTTTTGGAAATAACGGTCGACCAAAAACAAAAGAACAAATGGTTAAAGAAAAAGTCAAGGAAGAGACCAGAGAATTAAGAACTATACGAGAAGCCCATATCATGATGTTATTACGGCATCCACATATTGTTCAATTAAAAAACCTAGTAGCCATAGGCCCATACTTTTACATACTGATGGATTACGTCAATGGAGGTCAATTACTTCATTACATAGTGAAACGACGAAAACTATCTGAAACACACGCTCGACACTTTTCGAGACAAATTGTAAGTGCATTGGATTATATGCATCGTAATTCTATTGTGCACCGTGACTTGAAAATCGAAAATATTCTCATTGATAAATCAGGCAAGAACATAAAGATTATTGATTTTGGACTAAGTAATTTATTCTGCCCAGAACGGAGATTAACGACTTACTGTGGTTCACTTTACTTTGCTGCTCCAGAGTTATTAAGAGCAACTCCTTACCGTGGTCCAGAAATTGATGTATGGAGTTTAGGTGTCGTCATATACGTTATGGTTACTGGGTCTGTACCATTTGATGATAAGTCAATGCCTGGCTTACATGATAAAATTAAGCGAGGACAAGTTGCTTACCCTTCACACCTAAGTCCGGAATGTAAAGATTTACTGTCGCGGATATTTGTCACTGATCCAACAAAACGCATTAAATTGGCTGATGTAATTAGACATCATTGGACTAATCAAGGATACAAAAAGACCATTAAAAGCTATTTACCTCTACGCTTACCAATCGCTCCACCACTTGCACCACATATACTACAACACATGACAAGAGGTTTTAATATGGGAAAAGCTCAAGATATTCGTGTAAAAATGGAAATGATCATCAAGTCTTGTGTATATCGTTCTGCTGCAGAATACGTTGCTAAATTACAACATACTCTTCATGATGACCACTATGGTAAATATGATGATCCTCAAACACTTCCGGCTGCTTATCATCCATTACTTTCCATCTATCATTTAACAAAAGAAAGACTATCTCATCAAGAAATTGAACAAGAATCTGATTCACCTATTGATCATATAAAATCAGCATCACCGCCACTTACACCTATTCGTTGTTCATCAGGTTATCCACAAAGTGAAATTGAATCATATCCTCAAGAAGAAGTTGATGATGATAATAAAGAAGAAGAAATACTATCTTTTAGTTCACTACGAGAAACTTTTAATACACCACCACCTCCTTTATCTCCTAATCTTAAGCCATTACATTTAACATGTTCAACGCAAACTCATTGTCCTGCGCAAGATTTTTCCTCGCTAGAACCAACTAAATTCACCGAACCTAATAAGAAACCCAATTTGATCACTGATGTCATTCATAGATCTACAAATTCTTTAGCAGCTATATTTGCTAAAGTTTTGTGTACACACTAAATTACAAACTGTAAATAAACTACCAACATAATAAATTACACAATAAACAAACAAATATATATTTTTATAAAAAAAGTTGGGAAAAATATACAAAAAAAGAGATAAGAAAAAGAGAGGAAAAAATATTTTTTTTTTAAACGAGTAATACAGCATTGATACAACCATCATTTTCAGGATTGTTGGTAACTTGAGCATATTTACCCCAAACAACCTTACCACCTGTAGTAACAAGACCCAATTCAGAAACATTCACTTCGAGTACAGTACCCTTAGTAATGACACCAAGTTGGGTATAAAGAGGTGATTGAGGATTCTTCTTGACACCGATAATAGGTAAACAAAAAGTAGCCTTTAATTCAGGATGTGTGACATGAGCCTTCTTATAACGGAGACCCATAGGGCGAACGAAACGCTCGTACTTTGGGGGTTTACGGGTGAAACCTTCACCAACAAACGTAGCCTTTGTAACCAAACGCTTCCATTGCTTTGTCTTATGTTTACCAGTCTTTACAACCTTGAACATTTCATCTTCGGCCATACCACGAACTGTAGGTAAAGGTACTGCCCATTTACCTGCCTTTTCCTTTCTCTTTTGCTTTACCATATTACTCAAAATCTTGGCACGATCTTCACCTTCACGATCCAAGAGATAAGTAGGTACTGCTCCCTCAGGAATAGCATCAGCTGATTTCGACTTGGCATTCTTCTCTTCATGTTGTTTGATCGTCTTCTTCATTTGAATCTTTTCGGCATGACGTCTCTTATTAAGTAACTTGGCCTTCAAACCATGTACCTTTTGAGCGTATTGTGAGGCCTTATGAACTGAACGAGCCTCTCTCTTACGTCTATTATAATAATATAAAATGTTAGTCTTTTAAAAACTTTTTTTTTTTTAGATCGTTTTTTTTTTCTTAGATCTTACTTGCGCTCCTCGTGATCGAGACGACGACCATGTCGTTTAATGTGTTCTTCAATATGCTCGTTTTGAGGCTATTTTCCAATATAAAAAGTATTAGTTTACTTCCTTTTTTAAAATACTGAATCCTTTATTACCATATCGTATTATAGACAAAAGGGAAGGAGAAAAAAAAATCGAAAAAAAAAAGAAAAAAAAAAGCTTTTTTAAAATCAAAAAAAGTCACAAAGCCTTGGTTGCACCAATCATAGAATAGCACCTTCCAACTTCATTTGAACACCTGGATTAAAAAAACGTTTAATATACTTTTTTTGCACTCTTTCCCCCCTTTCTCGTATAAGATTACCATCAACTGGAAACCTAGTTCCGGTTAGAAATGTACAACTAAAATCTATTTGGTGATCAAAATCAAATCCAAACTTGGTTTGTGTGAAATTAGCGTTTTCCAAGTTACTCTCAGTGAATTTTGATTTGGGATCGAGGTGGTAGTTGGAAAAGTCTAGATTTGATAGGTTTTTTCTCTCCAATTGCATGATGGTTGTTCTATAATGAGCGTTGTTTGTAGTAATAGGAGGATATAGCTGATGCAGTTGTTCTAAGTAAAAAAAAAAAAGTCATACATCAGCAGTAATTACGAAATTATATTTTTTGTATATTTACCTTGTGAAATGACAGGTAGATCCTTCCACTTTAATTTAAGCAAGTCTATATATTTATATATATTTGATTACTATAACAGTTACGGTTACAAAAGTATATATATTTTACCGTTTAATTTATAAAACCTTGCTTCTTGCATTAATTCGTCCATGCTACACAAACCAAAAAAAAACCAAATAAATATCAAATTATCGTTACTCTGCTAAAATATTACACTTTAGGGTCATCCACTATCCCAGCAGGGATCTAAAAAAAAGAAATTAGTTACCAAGTTATAGTTGACACACACACACAGACATTTTTTATATACCTTTAAATCTCGAAGATAATTCAATACCAGTCTAAAGTAAGTGCTGTCTCTGTCAATAAAGTAAGAGTTATCTGCATCCGGTTTCAAGCTAGAATTTTCTACAAACACACATTAGAAAATTGCTATTTCTCTTTACAGAGTAATTTTTTTACCGCTAAACATTTGCGCCAACATAGAATTAGGATCCTTTCTTAACGTAGTCAACGAAGTTTGAAATAATTGGCCACCAACATTTAATTTAATCTACACAATCATATTTTAACCCATCACATACACATACATTTTTAAAAAAAATACCTTTTCATCTTGAAATTTACAAACTTCAGCAATTAATTCCTTTTCTCGCTCGTGCTTCAACCTTTCTGTTTGAATATACGACTGATGTTGATTCAAGTCATTTTGTAACTGCTGAAAACTAGTTTCAATCTTTTGCTGTAGATTCGTATGTGATTGGTCAAAGTATTCTTCAACTTGATCTAGCGCTACAAATTGGTCCTTCAAGTAATCACTCAATACTACTACCTTTTTCAGTTTTTTTTTTTTTACTCTTGAATTCTAAGCTTATGTTTTACCTTTTGCTTCGGTTCGATACGACTGGATAAAATGGTTCCAGGTCCCTTCTTGACTTTGCCTCACAGTATCTAAACTTATAACAGGTGCTGACCGAACTTCGGAATGAGAAGATCGCGACGTTGTGCTGTTTGCTGCTAAATGGTCAAAAAAGGCGATTGGGTCCATACTTGTAAAAGATAAAAAGAAAAACAAAAAAGAAAGTTGTTTTTATTTTTTTAAATGTGTTACCTTAATTTAGAAATTAAAAAACAAGGGGGGGTCATGCGTGATCTTTTTATTTTAATAATACAGTTGAACATCTACCGCATAAACTATCATCGCTGGCTGAATGGTAATTCCAACAGCGAGGACATTTACAAAGTTTTGACTTTGATACTACAATTTTAACTTTGTCGCCTAATATTTATATATTAGTAATTTCTTTTATATGCGTGTAATTTCTTTTCTTTTTTGTACCTTGAATCTCGGAATCTTTTTCGGAATCACCTTGAATATAATTATTGTCATGAACGATATTCACCTGACTGGTCATAAACAACGAAGCTAACTCGGTATCTAAAAAAAAACGATGTTGGTAATTTCCTTTTTGTACGAACAAATTGCCTAAAGTTTACCTGGCATAGATTCTACAAGTTTATTCATACTTGATTCCTTGTTCAAATACAAGGATACTTCAGCTTCTTGTGATGATCGAATATGTCTTTATAAAAAAAAAAAAAATACACTGTTAAAAAGATATATACGCGTACGTATTTTAATAAGCATACTTTTCTTGACGAGCGGATTCTAAAGCTTGGTTAATTTCTCCCTTGAGCTCTAAAAGCACAGACCATTTTTGATTCAAAGCTTCATTATTCCATTTATCATGCTAAGAAAAACACACACACCTGTCAGAGACTCGTTTAAATAAATAAAAAGGAGGGATACTTACAGAAACTACCCACCCAGCTTTGAATATAGAGGATTCAGGGTTAGGTGTAATGGCTTTATAATTCTCATAAATTTCTTCTGCAGTATGACATACAAAAGGTGCAACGGATGTTGTATATGATTTCAATACCTTGATTATTAAAATGTTAGTTTTTTTCTGCTAACAAAAAAAAACAGAGAAAAAAGGTTTTTACCTCGTATAAAACAGTTTGTGCCATTCTTCTTGATTCAGATGATGCAGGTTCGTTGTATAATCGATCCTTGATAGTATCAAAGTAAAATGATGATAATGTACTGTTGGTAAAGTTTTGAATATTTTGTACCACTAGAGCGTTTTTTATAAGTTTTAGTACCTATCCGTATCTCTTTTTTTTAATACGTACCTTTGTTGAACGCAAAATCGTTATATGCACCAGTAACACGATCATTATACTTGTATAATTCATGCAACATGTACTTATCCACCTCTTGCAACTTATCATACTCTATATAATTCTCTTCCTTAAAATCATGAAGGTTACCCAACAAGAATCTAGCTGTCGTACGTATTTTACGTAAACTCTCTGACACGATACCAATGATGGAAGGGCCGATCGTAACATCTCTGGTATATTCACAATTAGCAACCCAGTAACGAAGTACATCGGTTCCATAAGCAGGATTTTTTTTTTTATCCTTGCCACCTTGTATAAAAAATGTAGGCTCTAATGTATTTCCAATACTCTTTGACATCTTTTGTCCCTGTTCATCTAAAGCAAACCCGTGAGTAACCAAAGATCCATAAGGTGCTTTTCCTGCTACTGCAATTGAAGTTAATAAAGAAGATTGGAACCATCCACGATGCTGATCACTGCCTTCCAAATAGACATCTGCTACAGGTTTAGCGGGGTCTCTATCGGGAATGTTGTTCAACATGGTCCAAGAGGTGCCACTATCAAACCAAACGTCCATGGTATCGTATCCTCGAGTGTAGTTCTTGCCTTGGTTACGGTACTCGGGTGCAACAAATACGTTATCGTCAGTTTCTTCCCACCATGCGTCTGTACCGCGCTCTTGCAAAATTTTAATAATGTATTCTACTGATGTCTCGGTTAATAAAGCTTGACCGTCTTGATCGTATAAGGCAGGAATGGGAACTCCCCATGATCTTTGACGAGAGATACACCATTCTTTACGAGAAAGAGTGAATTGTTCTAAACGACGAATAGCTAATATTTTTCATTAATTATAAATTGTTGGATGTATGTATATATATATATACTTACAAACTTCAGGAACCATACGTACTTTCTTTAAACTGTCTACTGCCTCTTTTTGTAAATTTTCAACATTAGCAAACCACTGAGCTGTAGCACTACATAAAACAAAAATGAGAAAAAGGATATTTCGTAACAATTTTTGTTTTGTTTTACCGAAGCATGACAGGTTTTTTGGTACGCCAATCGTAAGGATACTTGTGAGAATAAGCTTGTTGTAAAATAATACTGGGTCCAAGCATTTGAATAACAGCTTCAGTTCCATCAGTAAAGGCTTCCTTTCCTTCTAAACCTTCTCCAGCCTCCTTTGTAAACTTTCCTCCATCATCCACAGGACTAAACGGCTTAATACCATGAGCAAGACAAGCTTCATAATCTTCCATACCGTGACCCGGAGCAGTATGAACTAAACCAGTACCGGACTCAGCGGTAACATGTTGAGCTCCGATAATAGGCATCTTTTCATCAAACAAAGGATGCTTATACTCACATCCTAAAAGTTCCTGACCCGCTACTTGATCCAATACTACAATCTCCTTTTTCAATTCTGTTTGTAACGCGTCTACACGATCACTAGCCACAATAAATGTATCGTTTTCAATCTTTACTAAGGAATAGTTTAATTCGGGATGAACCGAGATGGCTTTATTGGAAGGAATGGTCCAGGGAGTAGTTGTCCATATCAAAGCATTGATATCCTTGTACTGGCTCCACTTTTGCTTTAACTGAGTTGACAAATTAGTTAATGCAAAACGTACATGGATGGATTGAGAAATATGTGCTTCATTGTACTCTAATTCGGATTCGGCTAAAGCGGATTTGGAAGAAGGTGACCAATATACTGGTTTTAATTGTCGGTAGATGTATCCATTTTTAATCATATCAATCAATACACGTAATTGTCGAATCTCGTATCCACTGTTTAATGTTAAATATGGTTTATCCCAGTCGCCCATCACTCCCCAGCTTTTAAATGCTGTCATTTGCTTATCTACTTCCGATAATGCTTTTGCTTTCGCAATCTTTCGAATATCAACCGGGGATAAATCATCTCCCTTTCTCTATTTATGTAAGAAAAATAAAATAATAAACAAGCTGAAAAAGAATAAAGAGCGGTAAAAATTACTCTGATGTGTTCCAATGCTTTTAATTCAATAGGTAAACCATGACAATCCCATCCAGGGCGATAACTAATAAAAAAAAATTCAATAACGAAAAAAAATAAGGTACAATCAGAAATATATACATATACTAACAATACTTTATGTCCTTGCAAAACTTTATATCTATTTACAATATCCTTCAAAATCTTATTTAATGCATGACCTAGAAAAGGTTTTTAGTAGAAGCCCCGCCTTTTACAAAACTATTACATGTACCACAATGAACATTTCCGTTTGCATAAGGAGGACCATCGTGAAGAATAAATGAATCCTTTGGGTTATTTTTCAGCTATGCATAATATTAATAAAAGATACATGCATGCATAAATACGATCAGACATACCTGCCAAGGGTATAAATCCTTTGTACAACGATCTCGAAACAAGTGTTCTCTCTTTGCTGCGTCTGCTCTTAAAGGAAAATTGGTCTTTGGTAAAAGAATAGTGTTTGTATAAGGATTAGGTGCTTTGGGTGCTTTTGCTAAACAAACAGAACTATTAACAAATGTTCTTGTATTCAAGCGAGACGCAACTCGCCATGAACGTAAACTCAACATAATGTTAAACAACTGTTTTAAAAAAGAAAAGAAAAAACTGACAGGGCACCTTTTTATTATTTCTAAAAGGTACCAGCGCAGTCACGCAGGAGAAAAAAAAAAGTAACGCATAATTTGTTGTTTTCGAGCATACCCCCCCCCCTCCTTCTCTCTCTTATCAATGATATGAGCCGTTTTTCTAAAGTATTAAAAGTTGCAAAACTAGGACTTCAGTTTGCTTGTTTTGCTCATGCTTTTAATCAATATGTTGCTGAAGTAACTTGGGTATGTTTTATTTTTACGTCTAAAAAAAGTTTTACTTATAACCCCTTAAAAAGTGTCTTGGACCTTCCATGTTACCATATTTTAATACGTCGGGTATTGTTGCTATTGAACATATTTCACGACACTTTAAAGAGTATGCAATTGGAGACGTTGTTGTTTGCACTTCACCTATGAAACCTGGAAGAAATGTCTTGAAGCGAATTATAGGCATGGTAAATATATGTATAAAAAAAAAGAGAGAAAAAAGAAAAAAAAATATTTAATATTTATTTACAAAAAGCCTGGAGATAATATTTGTGAAGATCCAACTGAAAAAGATAGAAAATATATCAGTGTACCTGTTGGGCATGTTTGGGTTGGTGGTGATAATTTAAGTAATTCTACAGATTCAAGAACTTATGGTCCTGTAGCAATGGGTTTAATCAAAGGAAAAGTATTTGCAAAGGTAAAAAAAAAAGGATTATGATTTAAATTGATTCAAAGGGACTTAGACGATTTTTTTTTTGTTGTGTGTGTAGGTTTGGCCAGAACCAGAGTTTTTGAAAAATAACCTTGTTCCTGTTTAGAGTGTATCATCTTCATATAATTGACGATCGCTGATAGTTCCTGCAATCCATAAACGTACTCTTTTCGAGCTATCACTACTCGCCTAGAAAAAAAAAAATAGAAGTTAATTTTTTTTTCCTTTACGTATAATATACCAAGTTCTCACCTTTTCGTATTGTGTTAATTCTCGTTTAGTAGCCAATTGATTCAATAAATCTCTTTTATGTAACTCTAAATGGTCTTTAATCAATAGTTTTGCTCTTCGTAACTCCTGTACTTCAGAGCTAGCAGGTACATTTAGCCGGTATGCAGTGGATTCGGGATCGCAAAATGGGCATTTCCACAAATGTTCCTCTTCTTTATTTTCAAATACTGGAACCTTGCAACAACAACAAAAGAGTTAACAAAAATTTACAGTTACAGAGAGACAACACATACTTCTTCTATAATGTTTCTTTTAATCGTATCCTCAACAAGTCTTGAGTACATTTTTGGCTGCTTGAAAAAAAAAAGTAAATAAATAAAAAATAAAATCGACGCTTTTTCTTTTTTTTTATCTACCGCCATTTTTGATGTACTCCTTAAAAAGATGTCAAAGCTATAAAGATACAGAAGAAGAAGAAGCGAAAAGGCACTGTTAATTTAAATTAAATAATACCAGCTCAACAAAAAAAAATTGACCACAAAGTATACTTATTTATCACGGTACTGCGTCTTTTTTTTTTTTTTTTTTTGCATCAGATATTCTAGTTAAGAACAGGTACGTCCAAGTACGAATTTTAACATTACATAATACTGCTATCGATAAAGCCCGGAACCAAAGCGATAAAAACAATATGCGATACAGTTCAGAGCATAAAAAGCTCTAGGATTTATATTAAACAAATACTTGGTACTGTTAAAAAGGATATCTTGTCTCAAATACCGTAGCGGCTCTATTTCAGGGTGGGTTTCTCCAGGACGTCTTCCGTCCCCACTATTCGATTTAAGAGTGTGATCCACAAAACTGCTGAATAACTAGCACTAGAAAGTATCTTGATATTCACTTTATTTGGTTTATAGTTATTGTATCCCTTTTCAATATTTCATCACACAGTAAACCTCTGTATTTAATTACTTTTCCTACTGAAGTTTCTGCTGATACCCCCTGAAATCATTGCCTTCATATTTTAAGATTTATAACAGTACAGTTCACTAAATCTACACTAATAAATTTATTCGCGACTCGAATATGAGGTGTATTTCCGATGTACAGGACAAAAAAAAAAGGGCCTATTTTTCGGCTCTATTTAGTAGATTTGTAAATAGTGGTGCTAACGAAGGGGACACCCTTAGAGCCTACGCTTAAATCGAAAACCCTTTACATAATTGAGCCGTTACTCTGTACATGTGACTTAAAAGAGAAAACAGTCCTGTTTATATACAAGTTTCCCACGGTTATAACTCTTTTTCGGTTAAAGCTCTATCAAGTTTTCCCACTCTCAACTCTTTTTTTCTTTTTCTTCCCCAACTATTTCTTTTTATATATAAATTAGACTTTTCCCTTTCTTTTACAGAAAACGAAAAAAAAAAAATGTATTCAAGATCTGCTTCTCTCTTTAAAACCATTTCATCCTCCGTGACACGTTCAAGCAGTAACAAATTATTTCTCACGGTAAATTCAATCTAAAAAAAAGGGGGGGTTTTTTTTAAGAAAAACTAATATTTTTATTAGCCTCGCGTAAGTCATTTTCATTCTTCGTTTACATTTCAAGCAGTAAAGCCATTCTTACTGGCAGATATCGGTGAAGGTATCACTGAATGTGAAGTAATTCAATGGTAAAAGCAAAATGAATCATTTTCTGTTTTGTAAAAACTAAATATTTTTCCGCTTTAGGTTTGTTGAGCCCGGATCCACAGTTGCTGAATTCGATAAGATTTGTGAAGTTCAATCTGATAAAGCCTCGGTTGAAATCTCTTCAAGATATGCAGGCAAAGTTTTGAAGTTACATCATGCTTTAAATGATGTTGCAAAAGTAGGTTCACCTTTGGTAGATATAGAGACTGTGGATGATGAAGATGAAAATGTTGTTCAGGAACAGGTGAAACCAGAATTTGCTGATAAGGTAGATGCTGCAAAACAACCCGTGAAGAAAGCTGTTCAACAACAGCAAAACGATCTTAAATCAAATGGAGCTGTTAATGCTACTCCCGCTGTTAGAGGCTTGGCTAAGGAAAGAGGTATTGATATCAGTAGCGTGGTAGGCACTGGTAAGGACGGTAGAGTTCTCAAGGAAGATGTCTTGTCATTTGGCACTGTTACTGAAAAGGAATCTAGCAAGCCTGTGGTCCAACTCGCTGATAAGGCTGAAGGCCGCTCTGATTCGCTCAGTATGATCCAAAAGGCCATGTTCAAATCCATGACGCAATCTCTTAATATCCCCCAACTTGGTTTCAAGGACGATATTGAAATCGATGCTAGTACCACTTACCGTCTTGCACTTAATAAGCATATCTCTGCTCATCCCGGTCTCTACCCATTTGCCAAGATGACCTATTTACCCATTTTTGTAAAGTGTCTTTCAATTGCACTTACACATTTCCCTATCATGAACGCAAAGCTTGTTGGTAACCAAGAAGATGTCAATTCCATGAAGATCAGTTATCGCACCTCTCACAATATCGGTATTGCTATGGATACACCACAAGGTCTTATTGTCCCCAATATTAAGGATGTTCAAGATAAGACCATCTTTGAAATTGCCTCCGAGATTCATAGATTATCTGAACTTGGAAAGAAAAATGCTATCCCCATGTCCGATCTTAAAGGTGGTACCATTACTTTATCAAACATTGGTACCATCGGTGGTACTTATGCTAATCCTGTTATTGTTTCTTCAGAGTTGGCTATTGTAGCTCTTGGTAAAATGCAAAAATTACCTCGCTATGACGCTCAAGAAAACATTGTTGCTAAGCAAATTATGCCTATTAGTTGGTCTGCCGACCATAGAATTATTGACGGTGCTACCATTGCCCGCTTTGGAAACCATTGGAAGAATTTGATTGAAAACCCTGCTTTATTAGCCAGTGAACTTCGTTAGATAAAATATGTTTAGATTTTGACTTTATATAAAATAAACCCTCCCCTTAATTATATACTAGATACATTTATATTTTTTATTTTAATTTAAAATGAAATATCCTGGTATGATTTAAGACTCTGTGACATCAACTGTAAAAGTAGAATCACTAGAGATAGTTCTGGTGGTAATTAAAGTAATACGATCGGTAGAAAGGGTTGTAACAGTTTCAGGTACTACCGTAACAACTTTGTGTGTCACTGTAAAAGTAGAAGCGTCATCCGTTAAAACAACAGTAACAGTTTTTGCAAAACCAGTGAGAGTCTCTGCCTGGGCGGCACCAATAACTGTTTTAGTAGTTGAACATAAGCTTTGTGTTTGGCTAGTAACGACTGGGTTGGATGAAGAAGGATCGCCTGTAACGGTTGAAAAATCCCTATTTATTGATGGTGTTTGGTCGGTCAAAGTGCCACTAAGTGTACTATCTGTATTTAAACGGGCACGATCGCCCATATCTCCAGTAAGAGTTCCATATAATGTCGAATCCGTTGAATCTTGAGTTGCGGAATCTGTGACCGTCAAATCATCTCTCTTACATGGCTCAAATACATCACAATTACCGCCAGCATCGCTGTAATCTAAAAATTCAGCGCCTTGTGTAAGCATATCCCATCGGTAGTTCCTTCCAACCACATTACCACCAAAACTACCGACATACGCGTCTACAATATCACCTATCAAAATAAAATTGAAGTTAGTTTATATACACAATATTAAGCCGATTTTTACCTAGCGGTGCAAGAGTATATCCTCCCATAACATCATTAGTACTACGGAAATATGTAAATGAACCATCACTTTGGAAAGCATTATTATTGTCCACTGGGTAAGGATTGTAAATTACTTTACAGGCATCCAATCCTCTTGCTGGAATAGATGTATCTATTAAAAGAACATCACCATTTCGAACTGGCATCTATAAATATATATGCATATATATATTTAAAAAAGATATTGGATATTATGCCGATAGAAAATAAAATTAAACTTACATTAAAGACATAAACCATATTAGGGTCCGGTGTAAAGTCTTTAAAACCGTCAAGATAACGAGGATTTTGTAGTATATCTTTATAGTAAGACATTTGCTCTGGGAACATACTGTCACAAGCATTTTCTAGACAGGTATTAAATTGGAAGACTTCATATTCTCCATTGATTGGATCACGAACTCTTGTAACAGTATTATTCGTGTTAACTACCAAGGTCGGCGGCATTTCGGCAAAGGCCTGGTTTGCTGATATTCTGTCATTTTTCAATTGGTTAAAATCAATTTGTCCAGTACCCAATGAGCTTGAGACAATACAGCCTTGACTTCTTTCATTGATTTGTTGTAAATCACCACCGCCAGCTACTAAAGCAGTACCATAAACAGTTATTTTAGAAGATTGTTGTAAAGTACCTCCCACAATTAAACCGTAAGCCGGTATGGAGTTAGGGTTACTACAGTCAACTTTTTCACCAGTATTGACCAAATAATCTGACGCATTCATGTTGCCTTGAATAGCTAATGGGATCTTGGAATAATATCCCGCGCCAACATCAAAATCACCAAAAAAGAGGCCATTAACCCTTTCTGACTATGCATATATGTTAGCAGTATTCACTAAAACTGGTTTATAGTCAATCACTTACAGCAACACCACAAATTCCATCAACGGGTTCAGCGCGAGGAAAAAGCCTTCTGCTTTGTAACGATCTTGGTCCTGGATAGGCACCTTGAACAACGCCTGTCACAACTAAAGCGGAAAGTATGAGTAAATTTTTTCGCGTCATTCAACTGTAGTTTTTTTTCTTTTGTATATAATGTCTTGTTTAATAAAATACGATATAAAACAAGTTGAAAGATAGAAAATGTCAAGTTCTTAAATACAATCATTACATTTTCATTTTTCAAAGCTATATATTAAAATATGCATACCGTAACAAAACAAATAAAGAAGTCTTGGTTAATTAAAAAAAATGATATCCATTGTTGTATATATAATTATAAACTTTTATTTGTGTATAGTTAGTATCTTTAAAGCTCTTTTTTTTTTAAAAAAAACACATAAATTCCAATATGTGCATGGGCTACCTTTTTCTTTAAAAAAAAGAAGAAGATTGAAAATAGAAACAATAACCGCACATTGTTTTTACGAAACTTGGGTATTTCTATAAACATGTTCAGTTATGCGTAAGGGGAGAGAAAACGGACCCTTAATGCCCATCCCCTCAAAAAAAATTTACAACAGAAGAACAATGTCTTTATGTTAAAACAAAGGCCCCCCTTTTTTTTTAAAAAAAACAATACCTTTTTCCTCTGTTAAATAAATAAAAAAGAGCGCTGGATCTAGTGATTCTATGCAAGATTTATTTTACCAAACCTTCGGGCAGTTATTCAAGAATGAGACAGCTAATTTTTAAATTTTTGGGTGACTGGCTTAAAAAAATACACAACTTCTTATGAGAAGAAAAAGCAACTCCTGAAATCAATTACAATGGATAGAATGTCAACTACAGTAGCTGTTACCGCCGTCGTCTCTTTGGCAACTGGTTACTTTATTGGACAATATGTCGCTCAAAAGGTAAATAAAAACAAAATATGCTTAAAATAAGATTCTTAAAAATGAAATAGAATGCTCCTGTAAAGAATGAAGAAAAGAGTGTCCAAATTGAGGAAAGTGACAGTGACAGTGAAGATGAATTAGACATTCTTCCTGAAGGATCGATTGATGTCAAAAAATATGATAATTTCAAATTGGTAAGATATACATATATATAAATACAATTTTACTTTTCTGACATATACTATAGACACTTGTTGTTCGTTCTGATCTTGGAATGACCAAAGGAAAGATCGCTGCTCAGGTACAATATAATTTTTTTACGAATAGAGAGAGAGAAGCTAAACCGTTTATAATAGTGTGGTCATGCTACTTTAGCCTGTTATAAGGCAGCACAGAAAGTGAATCCCTTGGTAAGCCCTCAAATGTATTAGTTGTGAGTAATATTGTATCTTAAAAAACTTTTTTCGCGTTTCAGTTATTAAAAGCATGGGAATATTCTGGACAAGCCAAAGTAGCTTTAAAGTGTGATAGTGAAGATAAATTGTAAGTGCATATTTTATAATGATCGAAGTTTTTTTTTTAATCTAATTTATGCAAATAGATTGGAATTGCAAGCAATTGCTCTTAGTCTTGGTTTACCCGCTCAGACCATTCAAGATGCAGGTCGTACACAAATTGCTCCCGGATCTCGTACTGTTCTCGGTGTTGGACCAGGTAAAAAAAAAAAAGATTTACATGTTTTTGTTACTGTATGATAATAATATGTTAATAATAGGACCTGCTGAATTGATTGATCAAGTAACTGGACACTTGAAACTTCTCTAAAATGGGTTAATAAAAAATAACAGGGCGGAGAAATCCTATTTGAATCTGTAACATTTTTTTTGTATTATATATTTGGGGCAAAAATAAGATGTTGGATAACAAAGTAGATTGTTTTATATTGTTGCACAACTATCAGCCCGACATCATTATTATTAGTTTCTTTTTTTTTTTTATTCTTCTTTCTTTTTCTTCTTTATTGAATAATGGAAGCTTACCTAACTTTAGTTGCTACAGACTCTTATGCTGCTGGCGCATTGATTCTAAGCAACCAACTCAGAGACTTGGGCTCGACAAAGGAAATAGTTTGTCTTGTAACACCTAATATTTCCAGTCATATACAAGACCTTTTGTCAAAAATTTGCACTGTCATTCAAGTTGACTCCATTCGATCTAAAGATTTCGATAACTTGCAACTTTTGGGTCGTCCTGAACTAGACATTACCTTTACTAAAATTCAACTATGGCGTTTAACTCAATACAAAAAGATTGTATATTTGGACGCAGATACTTTTCCACTTAAAAATATTGATGAATTGTTTGATAGGCCATCATTTTCGGCCGCACCAGATGCTGGATGGCCTGATTGTTTCAACTCTGGTGTATTTGTTACAGAACCTTCCGAGACAGCATTTAATGAACTTTTAGCTCTATCTTCTGAGCAAGGATCGTTTGATGGTATGATCTAACAACATTATTTATGTCACTTTGAACTTATTCTATTGTTTTAGGCGGAGATCAGGGTCTTTTAAATAGTTATTTCAGTTCTTGGTCTACCTCTCCTTCTCAAAGGTTACCTTTTACGTTTAATACAACTCCAACTTCTCAATACGGGTAATGTAAACAATACATATTAGTTTTGGGGTATCAAGTTTAAACTCATTTCCTGACAACATTTTTTTATTTAGTTATGCACCAGCTCATAACCAGTTCGGGCATAACATCTCAATAATTCATTTTATTGGGCAAAATAAACCTTGGAAATATCAAAGGTTTTCTGATGGTAAAGTATTACCTCTGGGTAGTGCTTGGGAAGGATTAAGAGATATGGTGCAAGAATGGTGGAATACTTGGAATAGACATTATGGTCAAGTAAGTATTGGCTTTTTTAGAGAGAAAAAAAAACGTGTTGCTGATCAAAAAAGTTTGTTATAGACATCACCATATCATTTATTGAGTGGAGAGTTTGGTCATGTAAACGGATTTGACAGTGGCTTCCAAACACGTCCGATTTTACCTTTTGATGAAGAAATTAAGAATGCTTGGGAGGATCAAGAAATTAATTTTGATGATCAGCGTAAAGTAGTTAAACCTATGCCTCCAGTTTCTAATATTACTATAAGCCATCCTGAGTGGGTGAAGGAAGATCCATCTTATCAAGAAGAGGTAAATATGTTCTGTAATCTGATCAGACACACTCTTGGTTACCTAATATATAATATATATATCGATATAGGAAAAGCACGTACCACATTATGAAACTCAGTCTGAAAAGAGTCCTGAGTGCTATGAAGAGCACCATACACAAGAAGAACAGCAAGAGGTGCATAATAGTGAAGAGGTTTATCATCAAAATCATCAAAATGAGGAACTTCACCAAGATAATAGCAATGAAGAGCACCAAAATATCGAAAACAACGATGAACACGATAAGAAACATGATGAACAGGATAAGGATAGTGAGCAGGATCATAATCGGGAACATCATAACGAGCAGAGTCGTAATCAGGAGCATCATAAAGAGCCAAAAACTTATTCCATGATCGAATGGAATCCCGCTTACCAGGATCCACCAAATACGGGAAGTCTTGGAGCTGATATTCCCGATTTATCCAATTTCGAAAACGTGTGGGACCAATCCTACTTTCATCAACAACAGCACATTTGGGTTGCACCTGTACATCAGCCAGAGCCCCAAATTATGACTAAACCGGAGTACTCTCATTATAATACCGATGACTACAATCCTGAGCTTTTATATCCACGTCATTCGGCGCAAATTGAAGAAACTCAACATTTCCAAGAATACCATCATACTGAGGAAGAATATCGTATCCACGAAGAAGAGTACCCTCACCACGAAGAAGAAAATTATCACCGCGAAGAACATCATCATCATCACGAAGAGTATAACCATGAAGAAGAACATAACCATAAGCAAGATCATGATCACGAGGAAAACGACCCTCACCAACCGAGACTTGTGCATCCTCCTAGTTTCCCATGGGACTCTATACCCAACCATTTCCCTGCTCCTACTCGCGTATGGCTACCTGCGGATCAACAAAGACAATGGCCCGAAGAAAGAACCTGTAAGTATAGCTTTTAATTGTTTTTTTGTGGGTTTGTTTATGTCGTACAATGTTCTTATTGTTATTTTTTTCTATATTAGATTCAAACCATAACCAAGAGCAACACGAAAAGTTACATAATAAAAATTTACAGCCTCAGCATCATGAAGAAGAACATCATAATGAAGAACATCATAATGAAGAACATCATAACGAACAGAATAATCATGAAGAGCATCGTAATGAACAACATCACCATGAAGAGCATCATTTGGAAAACCGTCTACCTGATGAACATCATCACGAAGAGCAATCTCACAACGAAAACAATTATGAAGAGAATAAGCATGAACATCATAAGCATGAAGAGCATATCCGTGAAGAGCATAATAGTGAAGAGCATAATCATGAAGAACATCACCATGTTGAACCTCAGAGTGAGGAACCTTTCGATGAAGATACACTTCCTTCCGAAGAAAATATCGATCACGTAGAATATATTCCTGTGGTTCTAAGTGAAGAGTTCAATCATGAAGATGATTTAGTTGAAGAGAAGCATGACCGTAATCATACTCACCTACATATCGAAATTGAAAGGTAAAGTTTTATCATTAGAAATGGCGCGATTTTATTTATTTTCCGTTTGTTTATTGACTTTTTTTTTTTCACACAGCCATGATGTCGCAGTAATGGAACCTGAAACTATCACACCGGCAGAACAACCTTTGTTTGCTATTGATGAAGTTTTAACACCATCGGCTCAAAGTAAGATTGATGAATTTATCGCAACTTTAGAAGCTGACGATAGAGATGGTGATTACAGCGATCGTGACTTAATCCCTATCAATTTCAAGTCTTCCAGTAGGTTACAGACTGGTATGTTTACACCTTCTCCTGTGGTCAGTGCAAGTGTCAGTCGTGTTGGAAGTAGGAGTCACAGTCGCAGCAATAGTAGAAGTACTAGTAGAAGTAACAGTAGAAGACCAAGTGTTTCTTCAAGTAGACGTAACTCAGTTTCTGCTAAAACGTTTATGTCTAATCCTGAATACACAATTCCTCAAGATGTACAACAGCCTACTAAATTATTTGCTGCTGAAACATCAACATATAGCCGCAAAACGCCATACACCTCAGCTGCTGTTACTCCTGCCGCTATAGCGTCACCTGGTGAATATGACAACGATGCTTATTTCCCTAACGATTCTATGGATGAAAGTGATGATTTTGATAAACTTGACTTTTTCGAACCTATGGAATACTCTCTCAGTGAAACACTAGAATTAGATGGTGAGTCTGAAGAAGACTGGAACCCTGCCAGAGCGTTGGATAAATTAAAGGAAAATAGTGAAAGCATGGTTTTAAGACAGTCTTTACAAGAAGCTTTAATAAAAACAGCAAAGGAACAGCAGAAAGAAGCAGAATTTTTAGAATTAGCTACCGAACCTGTTATTACACAAACCAAAACCTCATTCAAATCTTCTTGGGATGACGAAGAGTACGACTTACCAAGTGCGATGATTTCTGGACAATCAACACCTCGTACACCTGTAGTTCGATCCTTGTCTTCAAACCTCACTAAAGAAATCGAGTTGGAAAAGGAGAGACACAAACAACAAAGAGCATCACTGTTATTAGCTCAACCTCAAACTGCTATTGCATCTATGCTGGAAGCCGAGTTAGACTTATCGCAAGGTACTTTGTTTAAGAGAAGGCATTACGAAGATTCTGAGCATGGTACCGAATCTATTATATCAACAAATGATTCTACGGAAATTTTCGCTGGCGAAGATCCTACCAACGACAATTATGTCGCCTACTTTGACGATAGTATTATGAAGGAAGCTCAAAGAAAGTTACAGTCTCTTATCAGCGGAAATAGCGAAGATGCCGAACCAGTATCTTTTGTTAAAGATATAAACCCACCTACCTTTAGTGAACGTACCGAATATGAACGAATCGGAGAACCACAATCATTTAACTTTATGTTTGATAAAAAGTCATACCTCTCTAATTTTGGATTTAATCAAGTTCAAAATCTACATATATATCAATCTG
This sequence comes from Helicostylum pulchrum, assembly GCA_025677825.1. Taxonomy (NCBI): domain Eukaryota; kingdom Fungi; phylum Mucoromycota; class Mucoromycetes; order Mucorales; family Mucoraceae; genus Helicostylum; species Helicostylum pulchrum. The sequence goes on along the minus strand of JAIXMO010000001.1, from coordinate 851,465 downwards.
ATTCGGTATTTTCAAATGGTTTCAGTAGACCTGCTTTGGATGAATATCTTGAAATCAACGAAGACGATACTAAGAACTCAAAAATTTCCAAAGGAAAGGAAACCGTAAATACTACTGATAGTATGATATCTACAATTGATACGGCCACTACTGCAACTAAATCATATTCACAACCTACTACTTCTATAAAAACTATCGAGGATCCTAGTACTTCCAAGCTTGTATCAATTTCAGATGATTTATCTGTCATTGCTAAAAATAAAACAACAAACGTAGTTATTACTGGTGATAAAATTGACTCAACTAGTGAAATTGTAGAAAATATTCCCAAGGAGCAAATTACTTCAACTATTATCTCTGAAGAGGTTGTTCCCCGTCCATCTATTGTTGTAAATCCTGGCGCTGCTAGAGAAATAGCTGTAACGATGGTAGAGTCTATTGCAACAGGAACTTTTGTCACCAAAAAAGATCCTGTTACTAAAGGAATTTCTATTACGGCTCAAACCTCTAAATCTACAGAAGATGAAACTGCTGCCGAACCTTCTTCTGTTAAAGAGTTACCTGTTAATGCCGAACCATCTACAACTGAAGATTCTACTATTGAGGAAACAACTGTTATCTTGGAATCTTCTATTATTTTGAAACCTACTGTCGTCACAGAAGTAGTCGACGCCAAAGAACCAGAGACACCTGTTAATGCTCCAGACTCAGCCATTACTGTAGATCGTCCTACTGATATAGAAACCTCTGACATTACTGAATCTTCTGTAACTAGAGATATTAGCAGAAACCTCGATGATACCAGAGATGTTCCTTCTGTGGATGAATCTCCTATTAATAACGATGCCTACACCGATTCGGAAACATTTGTTACTCAGGACTATACTATTTCTGAAGAAATTACTACTGCTGAAGAAATTACTACAGCTGAAGAAACTACTACTGCCGAAGAAATTACTATTGCCGAAGAAATGACAATTCCTGTAGAGACAGCCGTTGCCATTAGTGAACCTTCTTCTACAGACAAAACATATCCTGTCGGTAAGCCTTTAGTAAATGAGGGTATTTATACTACTGATGGGCCATCTACTACTGACGAATCTCCTATTGCTGGTAAACCTTCAACTGTTGACGAGCCTTCTATTGTTAATGAACCTTCTATTACCGATCAACCTTCTACTACTGATAAATCTTTCACTCCTGGTAAATCTTCTGTTATTGATGAACGTTCTGCTATTGAAATTTCTTCTGCTGTTGACGAACCTTTTGCCACTCAAGAGTATTCTACTGTTGATGAATCGTCTATTGTAGATAAAACTTCTACTGTTGATAAACTTTCTACTGTTGGCGAACTTTCTACTGTTGGCGATCCTTCTACTGTTGGCGATCCTTCTACTGTTGGCGAACTTTCTACTGTTGGCGATCCTTCTACTGTTGGCGATCCTTCTACTGTTGGCAATCCTTCTACTGTTGGCAAATCTTTAGTTATCGAAGAATCTTCTACCATCAGTGATCGTTCTGTTATTGAACCATCTCCTGCTATTGAATTACCTTCTACTGTCGAGGTATCTTCTACTGTTGAAGTTTCCTCTACTATTGATGAACCTTCTACTCTTGAAGTATCTTCTATTACTGAAGAGCCATCCACTGTTGATAAACCTTCTGTCATCGAAGAATCTTGTACTATTGATAAACCTTCTGTTACTGGAGAATCTTCTACCATTAGTGATCGTTCTGTTATTGAATTATATTCTACTGTTGAGGTTTCTTCTACTGTTGAGGTTTCTTCTACTGCTGATGAAACTTCTACAGTCGATAAACCTTCTACTCTTGAAGTATCTTCTACTACCGAAGAGCCGTCCGTTGTTGATAAATCTTCTGCCGTCGAAGAATCTTCTACTGTTGATGAACCCTCTGTTACTGAAAAATTGTCTACTGATGATGAGCCTTCTGCTATTGAAAAATTGTCTATTGAGGACGAACCTGTAGCTACAGAAGTATCCTCTACTGTTGAAGATCTGTCTGCTGCTAGCGAGCCTTCTGTTACAGAAAATCCAGTTGAACATACGGAAATAACAGCTTGTGTTTCGTCAGCCACTGTCTTAGATCCCACGTCTGTTGTCGATAATGCTAAAACCGATGCTACTGCTCCTATTGTAGTTCCTGTCGATGAAGAAATATCAGAAAATAAAGAGACAACTTCTCCTGCCTCAACTATCTCCGAGCCTATTGTTGTAGAGAAAAGTAATGCTGATTTACGCGCCAAAGATAGCTCCAAGACTTTCGAGGTCAAGAAACCATCTACAGGTCAATTTAAAACTTCGCATAGCGTATCACATATACCAACTTCTTCAAAAATGCAAACCTTTTCCTCTCAAAAGAGTTCTCATACTATGACTAAAAACGTATCTATGTCTTCTGCTGATTCTAAAGATACCGCTGGTAATATATCTCATACCATTCGTGATGCTCCTAGATCCTTGCATAATGTCTCAACTACCGGAACTGTCCAGTCTGGCTCAAAGACATCAGCTGGTAAATCGTCTCAGACTGTATCAAGCTCTAAAAATACAGATCATATTTCTATTAAACCCGGAACCAAAGCATGGTCAACACACTCGAGTAGCCCTGTATCTATAACCTCGGAACCTCTTCCAGATAATCTGGTTGAATCTACTACTAAAACACCAGTCAATGTGAAAACCCGAAATAAGGATACTGCAGTAGATCGTAAGTCTGCTCAGAAAACAGCTTCAGCTACTTCTCATAAAACTACAAGTATTACTACCGGAAAATTAGGACATAAGCGCACGGAATCTTCTAGTTCTTTAAAAGCAACGTCTCCCGTAAAAGAACCCGTTTCTACTATCCAAAAATCAAGCTCCTCCTCAAAGAACACCAAAGGCGACGCTTCTAAACCTGTTTCCAAAACGACTTTTACACGTAGTAGGGAGCCTTCTGTTCAAAAAACCGGTTCTCAAGTAGATATGGCTGCAGCGTCATCTTCGTCCAAACCTCCTCTTCCTCCCAAGACAGATTCTGCAAGTAACGAACGTAATAAGACGACTAAAGAATCTTCTATCAAAAAAAGCAGTTCCCAACCCGAGATAGCGTCTACTGGATCCTCTTCTAAATCTGGTACTTTTTCAATGAAAGACCGTGGACATAAAAGAGAATTATCTAACAAAAGCACCTCTTCGATAGAGTCATTATCTAGTGGCAAATCTCCGTCCGCTGCTCATCCTATTTCCACTACCACTACTACTGCTACGAAAGCAACAATCACTTCTGATAAAAAGTCACCGACTAAATCAACGTTTGCTTCTATTGCAGCTTCAGCTCATAAAAAACTAACTTCTAAGTCCAAACCTGAACCTCCTGTACTTGTAAGATCCAACTCTAAATCTACGCCTCATAAATTACCTAGCGCTGCCAAAGAGTATTCTGGACCACCTGCTGCTGCGTCCACAACAAGCACGCCTAGAAAAACTCATCACAAAGATAAAGCAAGCACGTCTGTAACTTCTGAAGCAAGTACTTCCGCCGCCGCGCCTAAATCACGGTCAGTAGCTGCAACAACGCATCATTACGAAGCCAGTACCGAGAGTTTCACCATCAAACACCCCGTCGCCACCAAAAAAGAAAGCCACGGTTCATTTAAATCGCTTTTGAAAAATTATAATGTCAAATCTGCCACCAAATCTCAAAAGTCTGCAACGACAGGATCGATATCGAATGTTAATACGACGGCAGAACCTACTACGGTGTCTGCTTCTTCTTCCTCTTCGATGGCGGAGGATCCTGTACCGGATGTTTTACCAAAGAAAAGTGCGTCGATGACGGTCAAGTCAAGTAAAAAAGAGAGTTCGAGCGCTTCTTCTTCTATAGATTCTACCAAGAAGAGTAGTGCTACGTCCAGGTTCTCGTCTTTTATTAAAAAATCGCTTTCCAGTGATAAAAAGAAGAGTAGTAAAAAAGATGGAAAAAAGTAAAATATGTGATTATTTAATAAATAGTATTCAACAAACATTGTATTATTTGCTACGAGAGTTTTTTTTAAAAGAAAGATTGAAAGAGCCATAGTTTTTTTTTTGAATTCAGGACGGATTCCAAAGATGATACGCTTGCCTTGGAGATGCAAGAAACGTTTTGAAACACGCAAACGTACCCTCATACTCTGTTGTGTAGGCAGTACTCGGCTTGATTTTATTTAATACATCACACATTTGTACAGCGAAATACGTCTTCCGAGGAAAAAAAAGACAAAAGTTGCTAGTATAATATGAAAGAAACCAAAGTCTATTTTGAGGATAGGGCATGTATATTGGGAAGGGAACATCCTTATTTTAACTGTTCAAAAGATAGTTGATAAAAGCAATTATAAACAGGTTGCATTTGACTGTTGTTAGTATATTTAGTCGGGTCGCCTCGTTTTATTTTTCAGGAACCATTTTCATTGTCCTGTTGGTATACAATCGAACCTGTCGAAATGAATGGGGGATTAGTCTCTTTTTTATTTTGGAAAATACTGTAATAAAGACACCTTCTTGCCTTACGGAACAAAGAGTATATCAACATATAATGTGCGCGTGTATGATTAAAGGTGCATATCACTACATGTTGGTGACACTCCAACATTCCAAATCCAAAGCCAATTCGTGATGTCATAACAATGTGACCTTGAATTTAAAAAGGAAGGGGAGGTGCGGGGCAAACAACAATCCCAGACATTTTTTTTCTTTTGCTTCTTATTAACACCCCACTCTCTCCATACCAGCACAGACACATAATAAAATGGCTTTCCGTGCAGCAACACAACGCGCATTAAACATGCGCCACATGATGAATGTAACTCGTCAACCTATTACTTTGAGTTCAGTTCGTCCTCAATCCACCTTAAACACCGGTGAACTTGTTGAAGATCCCCAAATTGGCGATTATCCCAACTTGCCTCGTTTCAGTACTCAAACCAGAGGTCCTTTTGGTTGGGATGATCCTCAAGATAAGCGTAACTTTGGTGAAACTGTAAGATTTTGGATATTTTTTTTTTTTTGCATATAAATGTAGAGTGGAAAACTAAAAAAGGGATATTTGTATAGGTTCACGAAGAAGATGAAATTTATGGTGTTTGGGCACCTGATCTTCATCATTACAGCCCTTATAAGGCTGCTAGTCAATTAGCACTTTTCGCTACTGTTTTCGCTACCTTTGCTACTATCGTTTACAAGTATCATCCCGAAAGACCTGTTGTAAGATGATGATTTTAGCTGTGATTTTTTAAAGCTGGATACACGAATTAATATTTTGTTGTGTAAATTAGGTTCAACGTACTTATCCTTACAATGGTTTATCTGAAGAGTTTGGTGAACGTGAAGGAGATATTCGTCGTCGTGCCGTAAGTGTTTAAGAATTGTGTAATTGAGAGTATTGTTAATGAAGTGTTTTCTTTTTAATAGGCTCGCGTTGGAACTCATGAAGAGTAAACACTTGTTTAACGATAATTAGAGGAAATAAAAAAAAAAAAAAAAGTATTTTTTATATTGGTATAATCGTCAATTAGAATTTACTTATTTTAAAAAGAAAAGTGGTTTTTTTTTTTACAGAGATCAATGCTAAATAAAATATGCAGATAAGGGAAAAAGAGTGGGAAAGATTCTTTTTTCGTAAACCAAATTAAACGTTAATCTTGAAATGGTAACATTTATAAAATATGTAGCTTATGAGGTCAGTTTACTAAAAAAAAAAGACGTAAACGGGTCATTTTCTGACACAGCATGATGAAACCAAATATATGCATTATTCAATTTGAACAAAATGTAAAACACAAAAAAACTCATAGCAGTCCGTTTAACTTTAGAGCGGACTTTTTTTAGATTGGGTTTGTCTTCAAAGAAGCTTCTGTTGAGAATCATCTTTTCTCTTTTTTGTTTTCCCCCCTTTTTTATCCGTTTTTCCCTTAAACTTTTTATTTATTTTTTTAAAATGAAGATTATTCCTATTAGTGTACTTGACGACAATTATTCGTATATTCTTATTGATGATAAAACCAAAGAAGCAGCGGTTATTGACCCAGTTGAGCCTATAAAAATTTTAAATGTTATTAGTCAAACTGGTGCTAAATTATCAAGGTAATAAAAAAAATATTTTTAATAATTAAAAAGTAATTGTCACGCACTAAAATAAAATAAAATTACTTAGTGTATTTACTACACATCATCATTGGGATCATGCTGGTGGTAATATTGAACTTGTAGGTAAATTGATACACACATACAAGTTTTATTTTATTTTAGGGACTGGAGTAACACATAAAAAAATAATTTATTTTAGCAAAGAAACCTGGTTTAGCTGTCTATGGTGCAGATGCTCGTATACCTGAAATCAATTACGTTTGTAAAGATCACGAAGAATTTAAATTAGGATCTCTTGATATCACTCCGTTACATACACCTTGCCATACAAAGGGCCATGTCTGTTATTATGTTGTCGATCCCTCCACTGGTGAAAAGGCAGTCTTTACTGGAGAGTAACGTATATATTATACATCATTACTTTTTTTCATTTGAAATTTATAATTAATTTTGTCTTGTAGCACTTTATTTGTAGGTGGTGTAGGTAAATTTTTTGAAGGTGATGCCCGTGATATGTATAGAATATTGTTTCATATTTTGACAAAATTACCGGATGAGACCTGGGTTTATTGCGGACACGAATACACAAAAAACAATTTAAAGGTATGTGTATTGTACTCTTTTTTTTTTTTTTTTTTTTTTTTGTGTTTCGCATTTATTAAATTCTATTATATAGTTTGCTTTATCTGTTGAACCACATAACGAAGCTTTAATTGCAAAATGGAATTGGTGTCAGGACAAGTTAATCACTGTACCATCTACGATTGGACAAGAAAAGATGTTTAACCCATTCTTAAGAGTCAATGAACATTCATTACAATTAATGGCAGGAAAGACTGATCCAGTTGAAGTATTACATACATTAAGAGAAATGAAGAACAACTTTTAAAAAAAAAATTTATTACTTTTTTTTTTTTTGTAAAATAAATCTACATCCTCCTCCCCTTATTTATATACAGTTTCTTCTTTAGTAGGCTTCATTAGAAATGATGCGGAAGGACTAGCATCTTCTGGTAGATTATCTTCTTGTTGATAATCTTCATACGTATCCTCTTCTAAATATCCTATTTCGCCAGCATTGTAATCTTCTTTATCGTAATCAATATAACTATTATTTTCATCTGGTAAATGGTCGACAAGTTGTTGTTGTTCTTCTTCTTCTTCTTCTTCTTCTTGTACTGGATGTTCCGTACTTGTTAGTGGTTGCAGGCCCTGCATATTTGGATAACATACTGACCATCGAGATGTAGAAGGTCTCTTTCTTCTCGACGCGCCCATTTCAATGACTTCACTTGTTGTTTCTATATGTTGTTGTTGAGTGCCACTTGTTCTGTACATTTCATACTCTAATCGTTCAGTTGAAAGCGCATCTACTCTCTTTTGACGTTCAATTGCCTCTTGATCTTCTTTTAACAATTCATCGTTATACCTATTCCAGGACTCGGATGTATCCGCAGGCGGCATGGGTGGAGGGCGATAGACGTCTGGATCTTGAGCTAAATCCAACGGATGAACCACCAGTACGGAATCTCGACTGGTATTACTTGCAATCGATTTACGATTTAAATTAGTTCTTGCTCTCTTTCTTTTGGCAATTTCGTCAAATAACTTTTGGCGTTGCTGATACATGCTAGCTGAAAATTCTCTGTCGCTTGGTTTACTAGTAGGAAACTCTTCATGATAGTATGTGACCTTTTCGGTCGACCCCTTCTTGCGTTTTTCATTCGTTATGTAACTATCGTCGTCTGACCAATCGCCATCAACTCTAGCTATACCCTTTGCTATTGTATATTGGTTTGTTATAAAACGTTGATATTTTATGACGAAATATAAAGCGATATACTAGTGAAAAAGAAGAAGAAAAAAAAAGAGTTAGTTGTAGGTTATTATTTTGGTTTTTTTTTTTTTTTTTTTTTTTTTTGCTTTACGGAGACAACACTGTAGGCCACCCATGATGCAAATCTTTCAGTTGTAAAACTTATCCATTGAGACGAACAAGCGGAAAAAATCTTTTTCATTTCATCCGTCTCTTCATAACCTAAAGACCACCAAAAGAAACGAGTTGGTTGTCGTTGCAGACATGAGTCCATCAAGATGGGTCGATATGTAGTAAACAACATGAGAATATGAACAAACCCAATTATAAAATGAATATTTGTAATAAAAAATAAACCAATTGCATAAATTGTAATTCCACCAACCGATCTCTAATTTATAAGAATTGAATTTAGCTGTATTACATTTTTTTACATTGCACACGTATATACTTTACCATCAGCATGGCAATAAATCCATAAATACTCCAAACACTAACAATACCAATAAAACTTAGGTACGTATAAAAGTCTCCCATAACTAAATCACTGATCCATTCTATATATTTTGTATCAATACTTCTGAAAATTATTAAAAACAAAACTACCTTTTAGGAAAGTCAAGTCAACGGCGATCATGATCGGGCCAATCAACTAAAATTAAAAAAAAGTTAAAAAAAGGGCTTCTTTCTTTTTGTACTATTTCATACTATCAATAAAAAAACAATTGCACATGTAAAGACATGTCTTGTTATACATGGTTTCCTCATAATGTGCGAAATAAAATAAAATAAAAGAAAAAGAAATTGTTTTTATAAACGTATTTTTTTTTTTTTGCTTGTTTCAGTGTAAATGTGAGGGGTTTAACACTTTTGAGACATTTGTACACGACCAACAAATGCATTTATATCGATATAGGTTAGGCTTTACGCTAGTTTCGAAATTAAAAAAAAATCCCTTAGTGGTACATTAGAAGAAAAAAAAAAGGGGGAGGGGTGGAAGAGTGTGTACTGTTTTGCCTCTGTAGCCGATAAAATGTTTCTTTTTTGTGAGTTACCGGTATATCTGTTTGTATTAAATCTGGTTACGGTTTAAATGGGTTCTTTGTGTGCACGTGAGATACATAGGCTGAGCTGACAAACTGCCGTATAATATTTAGTGCTAGTGTATATAGGACATCCGATGACGACAAAACAACTTTTTTTCCCCTTTTTTCTTTTCTCTCTTTTTCTATTTCACTTTCACTCCCTCTCTCCTTCTCTCTTTTTTCCCCCTCTCTCTCTTTTTTTCTGTATAAATGAGAAATAGTGCAATTCCCAAGAATACGCAAGAAATACCAGTGACAGAACACGTATTTGAAGGCCGTCTATACATTAAAGAAAACGATAAATGGATATGGAGATTATTTCGGTTTGATGGAAGCACGTTTATATGTTTATCAACAAAAAAGAACAAGTTACCAGCACCACCAGCAGCATCGGCACCTGCTAAAAATAGAACTGTCAGACTAATGATGATGACGAACACCAACAACAACAACAATTCAACCACAAGCAACTATTTATCAAAATGGACAATTGATGTCCATCAAATGTCTGCTATTTCTATTTTAAAACCTAAAGACAAATCAATAACAAACAAATTAAAGGCTTTTACTATCAGAACGCATGAAGGCCATTGTTACATACTAAAGGCACATAAACAAGACGATTTGGAGCGTTGGATATTCGTACTATCCAAAATGTGGAAACTATCTCAACATGAACCCGTCATAAAACAAGACACTACTTATGATGTCAATTTCTTTCAAGATGTGAATACTGTTTGTTCGGATGAGTCAATAAAAAGGTACAATTATCAGTCATTAACCTATCGTACTTTATCGAAAAGACATCAAGTAAAGGTAGTTGTACAACCACAGCCAACTATTTATACGGATGAAAATGTTTGCTTGGCTGATGTACAAAAGTACTTGAAAAAATTGAATAAATAAAATAACTACTACTTTTTTGCTTTTTTTTTATTCTCTGTGAATAAGAACAAATAATCCAAGAACACCTAATAATGCAAATTTCATCCAAGGATAATCATTCATTAAAATAGTGACCATACCGACATAAGGCATAAATCTATTATTTTTTTTAAATTATCATTAAACAAATACAATATAATTATTAATATTATTATTATTTTACCCTTTAACTTTTCCCACAATGTTTTCTTTATGAATCCACATTTGTCTAGCATCGTATAATACTCGATCATCTCTTGGGTTAGCGTCTCCCTTTGTTAAAATGTATTCCTTTTTCGTCTTTACACTAAATAATAAATCTGTTGTCAAAATAACCAATTTTTTTATCGCATCCCTAAAACAATTTTTTTACGTACTCTTCATGTATTTTAAGTACTCTATGAACAATTGGAATATCTCTTCCCGGTAACTTGAATACACAGATATCATTTATTTCCACAGGTTCGTTTTTGGGTAAAGTAAGGAATAATAAATCACCGCGATGAAAAGCAGGTTCCATACTTCCACTACATACAAATTAATTGGTATCTCTTTTTATTTTTTTCGGTTGTGTATATCTAACCTTAATACAACAACAATGGGACTTTCAGTGTTGGTAACAACAGCAATACCTTTCCAAATCATGAGAGCAGATGCTGCAATAGTTAAAATATTCAGGAATTGTAAAGCGACCTATAACGCGTTTTTATTATTAGTATAAAATAGAAGGCCTTTTTTCTTTTCATCTAGTTTACCTGTCGCACATTCATTCGACGTAATTCTGCAAACATTGTATTATTACTAGTATTATTAATTACAACAGATGAAGAAGAAAAAAAAAACGAGGAAAAAATAAAGGGGGGGAAGGTGAGGAGGACTTTGTTTTTAAGAAAATATTAAATTTTACGATTACGGCTTTAGAAAAAAAATACAGGCAAAATGCATACAAGTAAAAGTGGACCACCTTACTATTTCAGCCCAAGATGTCTTTTTTTTTTTTTTGGAATAGATAAATCGCCTTTCTTTCTCTTTTTCCTTTACAATGCACACCACCTATAAGTATTTTTTTTATTTGTTAACCTTTTAAAGGAGAGCTCATATTTATTTACGTCGTTACAAAAGGACACGGTTTTTTCTAAAGCAACTGTCAAGCATAAGCTAATAATGATGAACGTATTATTATTTGTGATGATGATATATCTAATATATGATGCCTTTAATTTGTCTTCAAGTTTCAAAAAAAAAAAAACTTCGCGGCATTGCCCTTTCAACCAGCCGCAAATACCAATCATCTGAATGAAGGATTTCTCTCGCGAATATGTACAAACTAAAGCAAAGAAAGTCGGTTTTTTATGTTGATGCAAATCTCCAAGAGTTATTGTAAGCTGAAAACACCCACACACACACAGATAAGATTGATATAGTGTTAAAAATATTTTATATAGGTTTCTGTCAAGCGTACTCTTTCTTAAATCAAACGAAGTTGAGTGAGCACATAAAAAAGTAAATAAAATACACCACACTTTTCATGATATCCCATAATAATTAAAATAAACAAATAAAAGAAAACTTGTTCACTCGAAATGTTTTTATTTATACGTTTCAAGTAAACATCGAATAACTAGTATAGAAGGAGCCAGTTTTTTTTTTCAAAGCTACAATTTCCAAGTATTAAGTGATATCTAATCATCGTAAAATAACTCGTTGTCATCAATATAGTCACGCCAACGATGATCATAACTACAATCGTCATGATAACAGTCGCAATCACTATCATCGTGATATTCGTAATTATAATCAGAATAATTATCATCATTATAATTGCGATTATAACAACGAGGGCTATAATCGACAGTATCATCAATACTGTTGTTATCATCGCTGCTAAAATAATTTTCATTTATGTAGTTTCCTTTTAAACGTCTCTCAGTTTCAAATTCTTTACCCATATTTAAATAGAAGTCATGACCATTGCACTTGTATTGTATTTCGACTCTTTTCATTTCAGATGTAGATGCTTCCAAATCTCCTAATATAGTTTCAGATTCTTCTACCGAAATATCTTCGTCCATTGTGATGTTTTCAATAAGTAAGGCTAAAATTTTGACCTCTTTTAACAGCGAAACAATGTAACGCAATGTGCGGATGCTAATGTTGTCTGCAAATATCTTCAAATCTGTTAAGGACCTATTTTCAATAAGCTGAATTGCATCTATATCTTGCGAATCCTTTACAACTACAGCGCATCCATACAACTTGACCTCTTTTAATCGAGGAGCTTCTTCCAAGACATTTTTTAAATCAACCATTGATTTCGGGTCATCCTCTACTTGGAAAAGTCTACGCAGGTTGTCCCCCCTTGAGGGGCACCATGTTATCTTCAAACAAGTCAACAGAAGAAATTGAGAGATAAATTCGTACAGCCCACCATACTTTGTCGCAACAGGCTCTTCGTCCAAAGTATATAATTGTAGTGATGAGATTGTTTGGCAGTACTGAATACTTACCCGCAAGTAAAGATTATAGATATCGAGAGAATACCTTGTTAAATTATTGATATCTAGCTTTTGAAGATCATTTAACCTTATATCCGGATCTTGCAAAGCTTTCAATAACGCCGAACTGTTGCATTTATTTCGAAAGTATACCGAAGTGAGAAAGGGACACAAATTGAGAATGTGTTTCCATTTAAGCCCATCAATAATTGTATATCTATAGGCTGTTAATTTTATAACCTTTACATTTTGACCAAAGTATGATATGTCGTCCAAAAGGTCGTCTAACTTTGCTTGTTTTACTTTAATTGAAATCTCTCGACTAAAATACTCGTGAGCTGCAGAGTTCCATGATCTACATACAAGCAAACACGTTTTGCGGTCTTCTTTTTCGTCAAGATTTCGAAATACTAGCTTTAGTATTTCAAAAGGTAAACGCTTATTTCTTGAAGTACGTAACATTTTCTTTATTTTAGTTTGTTAGAAAAAGCGAAAGAAAAATAATAAAAAATCTCTTTTCACGTCTTATAGTGTATGCACCTGATTAAATAATAATATGCGTTTACAATATTTTAATTTATCTATCTAATTCATAACAGGTAAACACAACTCAATACCTTTCTCCCGAGATAATTCTCTAGTGGTGACTAAAATAATATTTAATCAAAGATATTCTCTATTCCATTAATTATCATCACTGGTTCGAGTGTAATAATGATAATCATCAAGTTAATCAGAGGAGATCGCAGGAATAGAACGATCGTAAATATTATATCGGTTATCGTAGTATAGTTCGCACTTATAATTGTCGTAACCGTACGTTATATTGTATTTTATCATTCTGGACGTGTATTCTTCCAAACTATTTAATATAGTTGTAGATTCGTCCGAGATATCTTTGTCTACTGCGACCAAATCGACAATCAAACGTAAGCTTTCAACCTGCAACAATATACCGTAGCGTATACACATTAATTACCTTTTCCATAATATTTAACTTTTTTTTTTTCAATCACTTGTAATTTGATAAAATCTATGCAACTTTATTACTTCTGACGTAAGAGCTCCTTCTGACAGATGTTTTATACCAGTAATTAATCCTTGTTCGGAACTAAACGCTGAGGTCCATGTAACTTTTTAAAAATGTTAGACGAGGAAACTGTAAGACTAATTTATTCAACCCGCCATACTCCGTAAACAAGTTAATGATTTTTGTATTGTCAAAGAAGGGCCAGACACAATATTTAAAAGTCTTCGACTTTTGAGTCACAGTAAAAAAAAATCCTTGCCGTTGACGGTCGAATTTTCTGTAACGTTGACGTTTCTTCAGGGCCAATATTAACAGGGTGCTGATTTTTCAGACAAGCAGACATTGTAACCAAACTATTCATCGTTTTGCCTCCAATCTCAAGCTTTCGCTTAATTGAACCGCTATCAGCCTCTTCATGGACACTGTCAGATAATGAACCATAAAATGAGCTAGACGGTGTCAGGCATCGACTATGGTGTATGTGAAGCCGCCGTTCTAGAACGCATGAAGAACCCGCCTACCGTTATAAATGGACTTAAGGTTTGTTTCAGCGTGAATGTGACAGGCCTTTTCTCTACCATAGGCTTCTACAGCCATAATAAAAATAACTTCCTTATCAACAACAATTGAGCCTCTGTGCAGGTTTTCAACAGCATGAAGAAGAGAGGGTCTCAAACGAAAGTCAAAGTTCAGGTGCTGTAATAGTTCTAGAATAATCACCATTCTTACAAAGTAAATTCGGAAAAAACGATTCTCTTATAGTTTGTTTCATAAGGTGTGTCCGGAGTAGAACGAAAAAAAAAGCAAACCTATGTCATTTTTTGGGGGTACACGTACCTTTTTAACTAAGACGTCGTGATATTTCTCTTGTGAAATTGCTTTTAAACAATTTTAACAAGTCACAAGAACTGGAGAAAAGCAGCTCATCATGGCCTGCGTTATCTTATGCTTGGCAGTAGCTTTTGGGGGAAACCGTGTCCTTTTGTACGGACATAAAGAAAACAAAAATGCTAAGAATAATAAATGAATATTTAAGCTAGAATCTTTGTGTAATAAATGTATACCATTTGGATTGGTTAGATCTTTAAAGAGAGACATGAAGCTAAACATATGTAAAAATAAGTATTGGACCTTGCGAATAAAACATATTTAATCATTTGAGAAACGAAAAAGGTATTTACACCTACATAAAAACTTAATTAATCTGCAGTTTGTATGAATTATATTCTAGTGTATTCGTGAGATTTTAAAGAGACCGGGCCTTGTACCTATAATTGATATACATAACTCAAAAAAGTAATCTGACAGGTCACTAACCTTATGATATTATTATGCTGCATACGTTTATAAATAAATAAAAACAAACAAAATTGCTAAAAATAAAAAAGCTTAAATATATCGGATAACTGTTGTAGATAAAAATTATTAGAACACCAGTAAGTTTTTTTTATATGAACACCTTTTAAAGGAGCTTAGTTAACTATATCTTATATTCTTCATTCTTATTCTGATTTTTTAAACATTTTTGTTTTATTTATGTCTACTCAAAGCAACCTCCTTGCATAAGAGCGCTCGTTACGAACGCTTAAATCCGGTCCACCCAAATGTAATATTGTAAAGTTAAAGATACGTAAAAAAAAAGTAATACGCCACAGTTTATTTTCTGAACGTGGCAAACATATTTCTTTTTTTTAAAAAAAAAACTAGTTTCTACAAGCAATTAATAACCCACAAGCTTCTGAAGAAGTTTCTCAAGTAACTCCTTTGGGACAATCCTTGGCCTCCATCGTATTCCGCTGCAGAAGTTGCTGATCTTTGTTATCAACTTTGCATTAACCAAACAAACAATATTAATGCAGCCCAAATAAGCTTGTAAGAAAGACTAAACCTTATCAATATCGTCCAGTAATAACCGAAGACTAGATTATATAACCACGACTTGAAGCTATATACAGAAAGTGTATAGCACTTTAGAGTGGCACAAACACACAGACAACAGATACATCCAGTAAGTACTAGATGATCGAATATATTTATCAGGTATTTAACTTTGTTTCGTCGATTGTAACAGGTTTGAAAAGGGGGACTGATGGCAAACAGAATATTAGCCATTTGTTTAGATGACGAGCAAAAAAAGATACGATGATAATTTTTTAGCCTACTGCAACAAAACATCTAAATACCAGCAGGTATATTTAGACGATTGTGTTGTCACTGGAAATATGCACAGAAAAAAAAAAATACTTGTATACTTGCCTGTATTGTTTCTCATTTTTTTTATTTCTGCATGTATCTAGCAACAACTAAAGTATCCAGGACCTCGGAAGAAACCTTTTTCTTTCCCCGCCAAATCATTGTGCAACTGTATGAGGACGGAATAACTCTTTTACCATCAAGTAGTACCACAAAATAAAAAGAAGGGATTGAAAAAGATTTTTTTTTAATTGTATAAAAGAAATTATATAAGGAAAAAAAAGGGTGGGATATTTTAGTTGTATACATGAATAAGAAAAAAATATATATCAGAAAAAAAAAAGAGAAAATAGTTCTTTTTTAGATGGTTGTAATACAATTTTTTTTTTTTTATAAAAAAAAAGGAAGGGGGGAAAAAAGGATGAAATTAGGAGATAATAAGATACTCTTTGTTTTGGTTTTCTATCTTTAAACAAGGGCCAAAAGGCCGAAAAGGGCAGCAATGAAAAGAGGGCCATTGAAGGTAACTGAAGCAGAAGCAGCATTAGTACCTGTAATAGATGACTTGGGAGCACCAGGGGTGGTACCAGAAGAGTTGGATGAAGATCCGGTACCTACAGCCTGTTCAAAAGTAGGGAATACAACAGCGTTCTCTGCATAGGGTTGAGTGATATTCATGCAGGTGGCGACATCCATTACATGAGTATAAGCCTTCTTGATTGCAGGGAAGTGCTTCATAAAGAAATTCATAGTCATTGCGTTAATCTCGTGAGACAACACAATGTTACCAGAGTTAGCAAAGGTGCCGTTGGTACCCATCTTGATATATTCTTGGTAATGGTCATCTACAGTTTGTTCAGTAACACCTGCTTGAACATTAGCTGCCCAATCGAAAGTATCAAGGTTCCAAAGAATAGCAGTCAAGTCCAATTGAGTGGCAATCCAACGAACACGATCATCTAAATCACCAAGTGCCTATATGTAACGAAAAAAAAAGGGGGAGGAGATAAGAAAAAGAAAGAAAAGAAATTAGTAAGACAGCTATGCATGTAAGAAAAAAAAAGAACTCCTTGAAAAAGTATATATACGTACAGGTCTCCAATGCTTGGGAGTAACACCGGTAACATGCTTAATGGCTTTTTGAGTATAGTAAAGTTCAGCAAGAACTTCTTGGTTAGTTAAAGTAGTCATCATCTTATGAGACCAAGTATGACCAGCAATATGGTGACCATCCTTGACACCACGAAGGGCTCCGTAAGGCCAGTTTACAACGTTGGAACCAATATAGAACATGGTAGCCTTTTGCTTTTCCTTTTCCAAGAAATCATAGAAAGCATTATGAGAACAATTGGGACCGTCATCAAAAGTCTAAAAATCGAAAAAAAAAAGTTTAATATAATTTGTACGTGTGTGTAAGTATGATAGAAAATAACTTACGATACCCCAAACTTCAGGCTCGGGACAAGCAAAGAGATCCCCATTGATACCTTGAGTTTTGGGAACCTTACAAGTGGTACTAGACCACCAACAAGCGGGATCATTGACATTATCATAACCAGTCATGTCAAGACCACCAGTGGCAGAAAGCTTACGAACGGGGAAGTTGGGAGCCTTGGTCCAATCAATAGAATTGTACAAGGCGGTGAATTCGGCGGAGGTGTTCATACCGTTGGAGGTAGCAGAGCCCCAAACGGTAGGCCACTCAGTAGGGACAATAGCGTTAGGAGTGCTATAATAAGTACATTGAACGGCTTCGTCAAGAGAGGTGGTTTGAGGGATATCGGGAAGTACAACGTTAAGAGGATCGACAGTACTGGCGTAGTTGGTCTTAACAGCTGCTTGTACTCCAATAAAGGCAGTAGTAGCTGCAAGTGCAAATTTCCAAACCATTATTATAAAATAAAAAAAGTTAAGAGAGAGAGAAAAGAGTGTAAAAGGGGGGGAAGGAGGAGGAAAAGATGTCGAAGAAAAGAAGAAAAAAAAGGGAAAAAAAGTGTAGTCTTTTTATTTTATAGCTATTTTTTTTTTTGAGTTTGAGTTTGAAGATTTATTTATATCATATAATAATATATTTATAATTTGGGAGTGTATACCTTCTAATTTTGGCTCTTTTTTTTATTGAAACACCAGGTTTTTTTTTTCAGCCTTTATTTAGTATAAAAGAGTTACAAACGGGTAAAATATCTTTATGTATGTTTTAAAAAAAGTTACACTGAATCGAAATAAAAAAGGTGATCTGGACCTGTTGTATAAATTTATATATTCTGTTTTCCTCCTTTCTTTTTTAGCAAGCGCCCCATATCCTCCTTACTATCATACAACAGAATTTACTTTCTCCTATTACCTTAGTAGAGGATATTATTCCGCCTGTGTCAGTGACTTAATGCAGCTTATAAAAGACATCTTGTCTTTTTTTGTTAGATCGGCGACTGAACAACTTTCAAGTTACTTCTCCTTATTTATAAATAGCATTTATTTTTCCTCTTTTAAATCATTCTTTTTGCCTTTTTTTTTTTTTATTGACCAAACACGGTAAAATTGATTACAGTACACAAGTTTTCTTTCTTTTTTTTTAAAAAAAAAACTATTGAAATTGTAGTTGTACAAATTCTTTTTTGTTTGAAAAAAAACAAGGGCTTTGATTACAGAAAAAAAAGAAGATCCCTCCGCGCGCAACAATGGGGCGTAGATCTTTTTTTTTTTTTTTTGGTTGTTGTATAAAAACGGATGAAAATACCGAGAATATTTCGAAAAAGCAATAAATCACGGCATAAGGTCATTAAAACTCACCGCACTAAAAAAAAAGTTTCATAATTTACACGTATACAAGTTTAATTAAACGTTGAGTAATAGTTGAGTACAACCATTTAGTTCAAAGGACATGTGTATTTAAAGTTACACCAAACCATTTAAATTGATCGTCACTAACGGTTACCGAAAACGAATATAAAAATAAGCCTTCCGCTGTATCACAATCAATTTGTAATTGTACACATATAAAGAAAAATCTCATGGTTTTTTTACTGCGGAAAAGTTTAAAGCGCTAACTTTATAATTTTTAAGCACGTTCGAAGAAAGTCCAAAATCAAATAAATTATATTAAATTATACATTTTATATTCACCCCCTTTAAAATTCAAATTTGGGTAATTAGTTCTCAAGTAAGTAAATACAAGTATCTTTTTTTTTTTTTTTTTTTTTTTTTTTTACAGAAAACACAAGATTATTTGTTTCCCAGTGTACAACAACAACAAGAACTCCCCCCTTAATTAAGAGGTGAAACTATTTATTTCTCTTGCCAATCACATGACGAACATTGATGTATATTTGAAATACACGATCCACACTGATGATTCACTAAAGCACTTGTATCAGGCTGAGGTGTCCAACCCGTTCTAAAAATCCATTGATTATGTGGACCTACAACAATTTACTTTTTTTAAAACCGATTTTGGTTCCGCGTTTTATTTTTTCTTTTCCTTTACCTGTAATATTCTTATGATATTCAGACGGTACAATCCACGGTAAATCAACAAACGTAAAAGATTCAGACGATTTACTATTTACGGCAAACTCTTTCTCTTTACAACAATTACACTTTTCGATTGTCTTTTTATGTCTTTTCATTCGAATACAAGAAGTTTGAAAAATGGTTTTAAAAAAATGATTTATCTTTGACAACTTTTGTATCGGTTCTTGCTTTGCAAATTGTTTATGGCATTGCTTGCATTGTACCGCGGTTATATCGTAGTAAGATGTATTATACTCATCTAAAAAAAACTGTTTAAAGTCTAATTTTTTTTAAAAAAAAAGACGATAATAGTACCAACCATCACTGATTATGGACATGATATAATATAAAAAAAAAAAGAAAGCTAAAGAAAAAGGCGAAAAAAAAAAAGATTAACCACGTACTTGTAAATAAATAATTATGTCAGTCAAGATAGAACCCAAAGAATTATTAAAAGGAGTACATATTACCCCCTTCACTCGAAACATTCCGCCTTTTTTTTACGTAAAAAAGATAACCACTATATATAAAAAAAGGTTAAAGAAAAAAGCGCTAATCCTTTCTTCTACTAATTACTAGCAGTCGTAAATAGACTTGTCCCACATAGTTATTTAGCTGGAACCATTTCGCTCAATTTACAAATTTGGTTCATTTTGAGATCTCGGTTTTACGAATATTTAACCTTAAAGAGAAAGTCTGGGTCTACACCCTCGGGATCACCCTTTTTCCTTTCATTTAATTAGTATTTATATCGCTCCTAAAACATAATAGACGTATATTAAACATAAAAAGCGAGCACAGTGGCAATTACAGCCCTTTCAAAATATCCCTTTTTTTTTCTAGTTTAGTATCAAACTCTATTTTTTTTTTGTGAGCGTATAAGCGGGTTACAGGGAATGTCTTTATCTTTACCCCCCAAAGATTTTCGGGGAAGCCAAAAGGGATCTCGTCATCCCGAGCTGGGACAGAGAGAGACGCGCTCATCTTTGTACTACAAGAAGTCGAAAGTGTATTTTTGGCAGTTTTTGTTGGTAATAATCTACGTATAAACCGAGTATCATATTAAAAGACTTCAAATTAAAAAAAAAACGAGGAAGGGTTAAGAAATTTTGATAGAAAGGAGAGACTCCTTGCCTTTCCAAGACAAAAAAAAAGCTAAATAAAAAATCCAAAATTAACAAACTGTGTATATATTTATATTGGAGAACCTAGCCCATAATTGCACGTATGTACCGAGGTAGAATCGACGTTCTATCGTCGGATCTAAAGAGATAAAAAAAAAACGCTAGCCTTCTCAAGTAAGGGAATAAACTATTTATGTTTCAATCCCCTTATTCATGTAAAAATTCAAAAAAACGTCTTTTTTTTTGTAGTACATGGTAGTTGAATCAAACGAGGTCTAGTGCATACAGCTATTTAGAAAAGCATCGACTACTTGCACTGCTCGAAAAAGGGGTGCTGCTGACTAACAAAAAGGAAGTCCAGTTTTTTTTATTGCTTCTCTTTTATTTCTTTTTATAAAAAAATGACGAATATTCTTATAGGAGCTACGGGTAGCGTAGCAGCTGTCAAAATACCTTTACTAGTCTACTTGTTCCAAAAAGTAAAAAACAAATATTGCACCATCAAAAAGAAAATAAGCTAATTTAAAAACATTAGGTACCAAATGTCAATGTAAAAGTTATTTTAACCGAATCAGCATATTTTTTTGTAAAGGATGCAACTATCAGCTGCGAAGTATATAGAGAGAAAGACGAATGGAGTGTAACTACAATAATCCTTTTTTTTAAAAAAAATTATGCAAAAAAGTAAACCCCCTTTTCAACTAGGAATGGAAAAAGGTATCGGACCCCATTTTACATATTGAGGTATAAAAAAAAGGTTTATTCAAAGGATAACTTTTTAATTAAACACATACAACTCCTTTATAGTTACGTAATTGGGCGGATATTATGGTCATAGCTCCATTAGATGCCAATACATTAGGCAAAATAGCAAATGGACTTTGTGATAACTTACTGGTAAACAAAATAAAATAAAAAAAGACCCTTACATAAATCATTAACATAAACCAGACATGTGTGCTTCGTGCGTGGGATATAAATAAAACAATGATCGCATGTCCAGCAATGAACACAGGTATGTGGAATCATCCATTAACGGATATACATATGCGTATTCTTCAAGACACACTAGGCTTTAAAATGATCGACCCCATCAGTAAGAAATTAGCTTGTGGAGATACAGGTATTGGAGCAATGGCTGAAGCTACATATATTTCTGATTATGTCTTAAACTTGTTAAAACAATAAACATTTACTCCGACTCTTGCATGCTAAAATATAATAAAACTTGGTTCTATTTTCTTTTTCTATTTTAATACTTTTTTAAGACTTTTTTTTTAAAAAAAAAAGTAGAAAACATGACAACAAAGATGAGAATGAGAGCAGTATTTGACTGTTCAGCAGATGATCAAGGAGAGATTTCGTTCAAGCAGGGAGATGTTCTTGTTGATGTAGAGAAATCCAGCGAAGATGGATGGTTTTGTGGTAGAGTTGAAAATACCACTGAAAGAGGATTATTTCCTTACAACTACGTTGAACGTATATCTTCTGTTGAAACCGAAGAAGAAGAACTAAAGTCCAATCTCCCCGGATTTCCTTCACTTGATGCCTTTGAAATAGCAATGTCCAACTCTAAAAAGTCTTCAAAACCTTCCACGCCTACTCCTCCTCCCATGATCACCAGTCCCAAGCCAAAAATCACTGTAAAAAAAATAAACACACCTCCACCTATTTCCGAAAAACCGACAACCGTTTCTCGTGTTCGCTCTTATTCTACCTCGGCCACCACCACCACTAGCAACAAACCTGATCCGACGCCTGTAAGACCTTCTCAACTAGGAAACGGCTCAACAAAGAGTGCGCTTGAATTAGCGCTCAGTAAAGGACCATCATCCAATTTAAGATCAAACTCATTGTCTTCGAAACAAACCCATCCAATTAGTGTCCCACTCGTTGGTATGACAAATTTAAAACACTCAATTAATAATACCGACGTAGAGGAAGAAGATGGCTATCAGATGATAAAACCTTCTCAAATTCGTCAAAAACAACCTTTAAAACCTACAAACTCTATAGCCACCACTTCATCAAATCCGGTAGCTTGGAAGAAGAAGGTTACCGAGAAACCTGTTACCAACCTAGATGTACCTGTCTCTAGTAATCCTATGCCTCGTTTACCTTCCAGACCTGTATCTACCGCCAGTCGAAAATCTCGTAACAGTCGATCTACCTCTACCTCTACCTTTACCTCTACTGATACACTTAATAAACCAAGTACGTTACCCGCTGTCAAGGAAACAGAAAAGGTAGCGCCTCCGATTTTGAAACCTAAACCGGTACTTTCACAGCCTCATTTACCGCCTAGACCATCTACTACTACTACAACCAAATCACGTAGTATATCTAACCCACCACCTCCTATCCAACCTAAACCGACCATGTCCTCAATTGAAATTTTACTTTTGAAAAATGCCGAAAAAAAGAGTTCGAACGAACATTTGACCACCAAAGTACAACCACCACCGGTATCGAATAAACCCAATTTTGCACCAAAGCAGCAAGCTAGTAAAACCACTTTGGTTGAACAGAATTCGATCCCCAATTTTGAAGCTAGTAGACCTAGCTTAGATAATTGGATATCCAATAACTCTGATGCCAATATAAAACCATCTACCTTATTAAATAGAGCAAGATCACAAACGAACCCAACGAATAATTCACCCGTAGATTGGACCAGTATGTTGACCAAACCAAAATCGAGCAGTGTCATCAAGTTAGATAACACCCTTGAAAAACCACCAACCAAAAAATCTATACCACCGCCTCCTCCTCCTTCGCGACAACCTAAATCTAAGCAAATGGATCAAGAGCCCAAGCATCGATATGAAATCTTATTTGAAAGCATTCAAGATGATGGATATGTAGATGCAGAAACAGCTCGATATATATGGCTAAAAAGCAAGCTTTCAAGTGACGACTTGTCGCGTATTTGGAAAGAATGTGATGTAGAACATAAAGGTTTATTAGATAAACAATCTTTTATGGATGGTATGACAAGAATCGATAGACTATTATTAAATAAACAACTTGTATTATCTTAATTTTTCTTTTGTCTTTACTTGAATAAATAATTTGATGGGTCGCTTAAACGCTTTACTAATTTGTTCGCGCGCTTCGTCTACAACGTTATTAATAATCCTACCGTTGGTACCAACCACAATCTTTTGCTGGCTGTCCCGTTCAACATATACGTTTTGATCAATACGCAATGTACCGTCTCTCAACTCGGTCCATCCTACATTTTCTTGTTTTAACATGTAAGGTATATATTGATGTAATCTCTTAAAGAATTGAATACGGATCATTTCTTCTACTCGTTTTAAATCTGCCATCTCGGTCTTTTGTTCCACTGGATACATCCAATCCTTGGCCTTTGACTCCTCAAACAAAATTTCCTTTTTTTTTAAGAAAAAAAAACAGTTGATATACTTCCTTATATAAATACAATATATATATATCTACCTTGACTTCTGTTAAACCTTCTTCATACACCGCTGAAATATGTAATGTCTTTTTAAAATGAGGATACCCAGTTGTATATCTTTCTTCCACTTCTTTAAGTATCTCACGATCCTCTTCAATTAAATCCATCTATTCTCTCTCGTTAGTACACATGTACGCATATATAAAAACTCGTCTGTATTTTTTTTTACCTTGTTGAAAATCAAAGTTGCAGGAATCTCTAAATCAGAAAGTCTCTTCAACAAAAAATCTTCAGTTACACGAGCTTTAGGTTGAATTGATCTCTGTGCATCAACCACAACAAGTACTATAACCAAGGATTAGTAAACTTCCCTAAAAAAAACCTTTCTCTTTTTTTTTTGTAATATTTTTTACCGTAGTCTGCTTCATCTAAAGCTCTCCAGGAAGAAGTCGAAAGTACACGGTTCATCTTTGCATGATTGTGATCAGGAATAACACCAGGTGTGTCTAAAAACACAACCTGATAATTATCTTGAGTGAGTACTGCCAAAATTCTTTCTCTTGTTGTATGTGCTTTTGGAGAAACACCTGAAACCTTTTTTTTTTTTTTTTTTTGTATATTAGATTAAAACTCTTTCATATCCCCCCTGTATATACTCTTTACCTCTTCTCCAACAATTTTATTCACAAGTGTCGATTTTCCTGCATTTGCTGCTCCAATAACTGCTACCTTGATCAAATGAGGGTTTTCTGGTTGAATGACATTTCGGTTCACTTTCACCATTCTTTCGGTAATACCTTTTTTTTTTATATATATGTGGTTAATAATTATCCAAGCTTGCATCTTGTAAAGTATTTACCTGCTGGTTTTCTAAATTGTGTATCTATAGGTTTCTTTGCAACGATTTCTGGAGTTGGTCTAGGTACTTTCTTAGGTTTCGTTGGTTCGGCAACTGGAATGCCAGCTCTGTGCTTTGCTCGAGTCATAATTGCATAAGAACGTTGACACTCTATATATATTTTTTTTATGTAAGTGAAACTAAAATTCAATTAATAAAAAAAAGGTTTGGTGCTAGGATCTTACCTTTACGAGTTAACGTAAATGCATTTCTAAAAAGTAATGTACGATTCATTAAAGCAGACATGTCAAATGTATATGAAATAAAAAGGGGAAGGGGTCTTTTTTTTTTTTTTGTCCTTTTTTCTCCAGACTGTTTTGTGACAGGTTGAATTTTACATGCTGAACCCAATCAAAACTCTTGATTACACAAACCACTATCGTTCACTGGTACAAAAAAACGTATTTCGTTTCTATTTGATTCCAGCCCTTCTTTACAATAAAGATCAGCTAAAAGTAAACGTAAAAAAAGAAACTCTCCTTGTCTAAAAACCATTGTTATTTGTTACTATAGTTTATGGTAAATCTTTTCTTGGTCTCACGAAAGCATGATTTTTTAAAATCATTATTTCTTGTTAATAAAACTACGAGTAAATAAAATAATTTTCCATTCGAAATGTAGCGCGTTTTTATACGAGTATAACTATAATATTTTTTATTATGGTCGATTATACAGTTCTTTTTTTTTAATGGCTTTAAAAAAGTGGGGTTTTTTAACATGATATTACAATTATGGTAAAAATTTTGTTTTGTTTCACGAGGATATGATTTTTTTAAATCGTTATTTCTTGTTAATAAAACTACTTGTAAATAAAATAATATGCCCTTTAAAATGTAGCGTGTTTCAATGTGATTCCAACCATGCTATTTGTTACTATAGTTGATTAGACAGTTTCTCTCCTTTTTTTTTAGAAATTTCTCACTTTTACTATAGAAACTAGGCGTACTTTAAGAACTGTCTAATTAACCATAGCCAAAATTAGTATCGTTCGAATCACATTGAGATGCACTACATTTTCAAAATAATTTTATGTAGTCTCTCGTAGTTTTATCGACAAGAAATAACGATTCAAAATAGTTGTTTCAGTTCGATTACACGAATTGACTTTTATGGTAAAGTCCGAAACCTTTTTTTTACTCTCGAGAAACCAAAAATTATTTTAAATCGTTATTTCTTGTTCGTGAAAGTACGCGTAAATAAAAAAAAAAATTACTTGGAAAATGTAGAGTTTTTCCTTGCGCTTCTAACCATATTATTTTTAACTATAAGTAATTAGACAGTTTTTATTTTATGTAAAAGTGCGAGGGTTTTTTTTGTTGCACTAAAAAAAGTATAAAAAGAGGGGTCCTTTTTTTCCTTTTCTCAACTTTTTTTTCTCTCTCAAAAACAAGTAAGTACAATAAAAAAAAACCCAGTTTTTCACCATACATTTTTTATTCTTTTTCTAAATTCGACAATTAATGGCTGCAATGCCATTCTGGAACTGGAACTTTACTGCGGAACAAGTCTTTGGTGCGAGTCTTTTGGTGTAAGTCTTTTGGTGTGAGTCTCTGGTGTGAGACTTTGGTGCAAGACTTTGGTGTGTAGGTCTTTGGTGTGGGGGCCTTTGAAGTACTGGCCTTTGATGCGAGGCTTTGAAGCCAGGTATTTACTTCTGTCTTTAAGACACTGTTTAGGATAGGGTTAGGCCTTTGGAAAATCTCTCAGTGATAGTGAATGAAATGCCATACGGAACAAAGTCTTGTAATGAGATTTTAGTGACAGGCAGAGTATATGATGAGAAGCATGAGAAAAGGAACAAGGATCTTTTTGATCCCATTAGCCTTCCAGGTAAGAGCAGTGTGACTTATGATCGTCGAACGAGGGACGACATCAGTTGAAACTCTTGTAAATGATTTCATGCGCTGTCGAACGAGGGACGTCGTCAGTCGAAACTCCAGTAACCCCCCCCCCCCTGGACCCGGGAAAGGGCTGGAAGTCTTCGGTCTTTATCACGCTCCCGAGTACGGGATTCTAGTATTACTGGGCTATTACGAGAGCATTAGTACATGCCGCTGGGACAAGGCATTAGCGCATTCCAGGTCAAACTATGGCGGTGCTTGCACCTGCACCTTCATTCGGCTTTGTTTGGCAGTTCTAAAATTTGGTGATTCAAGGTTTTTCGCTCAAGGTTTTTTAACTCAAAGTTCTTCGCTCAAGTTTTTTGGTTTGAATATTTGGTGCAAGACTCTTGGTTGACTTTTACTTTGCTAGAAGGCTTTTATTTTATCTCTTACTTGATTATAAGGCTTTATCTATTTCAGTTTAATAAAAATTTATGCGAACCTTTTTAACTTCATCTTTTTTTTTAAAAAAAAAATGTCTTCAAATATAAAATAAAAACTTATAAATAACTCTGACAATTGTTTTCATTTAAAAAAAGAGTCCAAATGTTTAATATAGAAAGAAAAGAGTTTATTTATTCTAATGATTCCTAATGTTATACATCTATACCACTTGTATTTTTTTTTTCCAAAACGCGTTCTCTTTTACTAATTTACTTGGCCTTATTGAATCACGCAAAAGCTTTCCATGTTTACTGTTGATCCTCTTAAAGAAGAACAAAATAAAAATTACTTGTCAATAGCGCAATTAACATGTTGCATGCTCTCTCTGCACGCACAGCCGGTAACGTTCATGCCTTCCTAAAGACAACAATAAAAAAAGAAATGACTTCGTAATCCACACTTTGCGAGTATCACGAATATATTTAACACACCTGTATTTAAAATATGAAGACGGTAAACTTGGCCAACCAAGGCGGTAAAGAAAAAGAAAGAAAAAAAAAGATGTGCAGCACATGAAACTATGTCAAGTTGCTAAAAATGTGTAGTCGATATTAGCCTGTCATGTCCAAAGGAAGTGTATAAGAGAATTCTATCGATGTGATTTTGATATTGCACAGGTCAATATGATTCCTATGATCTTGTATGTGAGACGTTGAGTGTCGCATATTTGTAAATTCGAGATCAATTTGCATTTTTCTTTAAATCGGAGCCCTTCCCTTATTTTTGAGTGTGTAGTACCAAACGTTTCCCTCTGTTAGTTCTCGACCCTTACTTTTTTAAAAGTTCTCAGATTCAAGCTGCACCATTTTATTATATCTTTTTTGATGTTTTCACTTCTTTTTTTGATGTGGTCACTCTCAAACCTTTCTTTACGGGTGTATAATCTTTTTATTGTTGTTAGTATCAAATAAAACAACCCCCCCCCCTTTTTTTTTGTAGGTACGAATTAAACATATTTGACCCAGCGAATATATAAACACGATGCAATTACCTCCTTACTCGGTGCGGGAAAGAATAATACGATACACATAATGATTGGGTTAAAAAAGAACTAAGCCTTTTGATCCCATTTACTACAAGGCTTATCAAAAAAAAAAAAGTGAGCCTTTTTTTTTATTCGTTTATTTTATTCATAAAAGACTAGAAGAGGAAAGAAGAGAAGAAATAAAATAAAAAAACACAAATGTAGAAGAAAAAGAGGAAAGGGGTAAGGGAAGGGGTGGGTTTAGGTTTTTTTTTTTTTTTTTTTTTTTAAAACAAAAAAAAAAGGGAAAGATATATGAAAGAAGAGGGGAGGATTATATGTATTGTATATAAAAGGTAAAAGGTAAAAGAAAGGCTTTACCAATCCTTCTTAATATCGAAAGACCAGTTCCATTCCATGTGAGAAACACCATCATCATCAACAAATTTACTCTATGAGAAAAAAATAAATAAATAAAAACAAATAAATAAGTAAATCAGGGTTAAAACAAAAAAAAGAATAGGAGTAGAAGGGTTACCTTGGCATCATAATGACCTCTAGCAAGCATACCGGAAGGTGCTTCCTCAGCCAAGAACTTCTTTTCATAAGCGTCAGCAGAAGGACCGTAACTACCAATCATTTCCTCGGTCTTATCAACTATAATTGTTCTTTTTTCAGTCCTTTGAACGAGTTTTTTATTATGTGTTTTAAAACTTTACCTCTAATACCCTTTCTCTTGACTACTTGCAAGTACTTTAAACCAGAGACAACATCATGTTGAACTCTATACATATAAATAAATAGATAAAAATTGTTATACATAAGCGCGCGTTATTATTATTATCATTATTATTTACCTGAACTTAACCTTCATACGATACTCAACACCTTCTTTAATAGTGAAAGGTGTATTCTTGGCTTGATTAATAGCCTCTGATTTTAAATATTCAAGGTCAGTTATTACATTCTAGAGAGAAAGAAAACCACTTTTTTTCATTATTACCTGGTGTAGATAAATCCACCATAACATCAGTACGACCCTCTACTTCAAGAGCAATATATTCAACAATGACCTAATTTTCAGCAACAACAAAAAGGTGTTACTTTTTTATATATAAAAAACACGCATACAACAAAAACACTTACTCTACGAGGATCATCATGAGGACCACCTTTTTTTTTAATAGTAATACATGTAATATTTTAGCTTAACTGGGGAGGGGTATCCTGTAAAAAAAAAAGAAATAAAAAAAAACTTACTTTGGCCAGACGACTTGTTTAACCCGAGAGATTCCTTCCACTTGTTTAAAGACTCATCTTGAGCATCTAATGTTTGATAATCCTCCAAAGTTTTCTTCTCTCCTGGCTTATAGCCAGTGGTTTGGGTGGGTGCAAGATCGTCGTCTTCGTGATGATGTTCAGTCATTGTATATTTTGTATAAGTACTTTGTTTTTTTAAAAAAAAGATATAAAGAAAGAAAGAAAAGAATATAAAAGGTGTTTTGAAAAACGAAATAAAATAAAAGTCTGAGTCTTAATAGTTTCTAAACAAAAAGAAAACGTGTTTTTTTAAAAATAAATAATAATAAAGTTGTACAAGGTAATAGTAATAATAATAATAAAAAAAAAGAGAGTTTAAGAAGCAACAACAGTTAACTTTCCTACACTAATAGCTAATGCAAATGCTTCATCGCTTAAAGTATGTAATTCATTACCATCCTTGAGTTTTAGTTGTGCATCAAATCCAAGTCGATCAATAATTTTAGATTCCAGAACTTGAATAGTACATGTGGCAGGTACTTTAATAGCGAATATTTCATCCTTGAAAACAATCTTTACTTTTATAGTGGTATTACTAGTAGTAGCATTAGTAAGTGTACTAGCTGTAGTAGGTGTAGTAGCAGTAATAGGTGTAGTTATATTTGGTGTAGTAGGTGTAGAAACGGGTGTCACATAAGTATTCGAAACCGGTCTTCCGACACCTGGATCAATATCTGTCTCAATATCTCCTTCGTGAATACCAAACAATTGCTCTTGTACCCAAGGACTTTCTGATAAGTATCTAGGTAACTTTATAAGGTCATCACAATACTTTGATAAATCTCTTGCTCGATCAGCTATATAATATATATATATCGGAGGAGGAATTGAAAACACGTGAAGTAAGTATTTATAAGTACACACACACACACACATACACATATACACACAATACCTGTAATATCATCATTTACTGCATCTAGTGGTCCTGGCATATAAGGTAAAATTCTATCTCGATCTTGTTTTCCTGCTTCAGCTGGAAACTCTTGTAAAAAGTTCATTTGAAAATCATAAAAATCTAATAAATATATACAATTGTTTAGTTAGTTATATCTATACTTTCTCACACTTGCGAAATTAAACTTTACCATCGTATAATCTATACAACACACGATGTTTACTATTTGCTAACTTTGCAAACACAATAAACCAATACTGATCACCTTCCAAAATATGTGAATCAATATAAGCCGAAATAACGATTGAACCAGCATCTGGTTGTCTTCTTGTAGCAGAGATAGTAGAAGTAGGTATAGGTGAATCCAACAAGGAAGAAGAAGAATTATTAGCAAGATGTGTCATACCATAATTATTCAACATGGCATCAGGGTGAGGATTATCCTTCATATCATAATAATCATTGACTGGATCATCATCTTCAAGAGAGGTTTGTTGCATTTGTCTTTCAATATTTCCAAGTGAGATACTAGAGGCTTCATAACCCTGCGTTTGTTTTTTCCAATCTTCTACATTTGGAAATACAGAATTGGAAGGTGTATGCATCACATCATTCTTTACTGTTCTTCCTGTAGAAGCATCTCTTATATCCACAAACGAGACAGGGATTAAACCTGGTCCACCTAATCGACCGATAGGTTTAGCTACAAACCATTCTGCATTTGATTGGGCAATAATTATAATCGGTTCTCCTGCTTTTGCATCCAATTCATCTGATCTCTCTGCTTGAAAATCATATAATACAATACCGTATAATGGTTGAGGTTTATGTTGTGATTGCACTACAACAAAAAATTCTTTTAGTTTTTTAAAAGTTCATTTTTCTTTACTTTTGTTTCACTTACTCTCAAGATGATCTTCTCTCTTTTGAACAGAATCAACCATGGCTCGCTCATGTTTTTCCAACACTTGGAAATAAGGTACAGGTACCACACCACGTGAATTGGTAATAGGATTAAAGGCTTCGTAAAAATTCATATCTGCTTCACGACCTGTCACTAAAAAGAAATCGCCTCGAATAAACGAGAGCTCATGAGGACTCTGTGCTTGATAATCGTATAAAGCCTTGATCACTTTCTTTGGTGTGGAAGTTGAGGTTTGAATAACTGGTGTAGAGATCTTGTTTTTAACAACTGAAAGTCGAGCTGTTCTTAAACTACGAGGTGCTTTTACTTTTTCTTTTGGTAAAAACATGATGAAAGTTATTGTTAGAATTAAAGAAAAAAGAGAGAAAAAAAAAAGGGGGGAAAAAAATATACAGTGTGCTTCAATCTTTTTTTTTTTTTGTGAACTTGGTGGTACATCTCTCGAAAATATAGTAGAGCATTCAACCAATTAAATTCGAATAGAGTTTGAACTTAATTTGGTTTATAGCGATTTACGGAGATCTTCCACTCTTTACCTTTTATCTAAAATATCCCTCGTTTTTTCTAATCCATCGCTCATCGACGTGTCTAAAATTTATTTTTGAGACAAAGTATAAAACATTATAAAAGAAGATTCTTTACCACACAAACCAACGAGTATTATCAGCAGAAGATACTCTAATTAGCAACCGTAATTAATGCAATCACAAATAAGGATTAGGCTGTTTTTAACCAAACAATTAGCATTATTCTAGGTATGTAATACGTATGAGAGAGATAGATGTATCTACAAGCAGAGGCCATTTGGATAAATGAGTTTCTAGCACTACACAATGTCTCGAGAAAAGACCATTGTTGTTTGTGGTTTTTATAAACTTCATAAAGAACCACATAGGAATACTGATCGCTGTAGTTTTTATTTCATTGTGGAAATTACAAAGGTGATAATGACAGGGAGGGGATTTTTCTATGTTGACGGTATACAGAAATGGAGTAATCCATGAGCCTCAAAATAAAATCTTTATCGACTGTATGTTGTACTTTAATTAATACAGGAGGGGAGATTGTCTTCACTTAACTTGCGTAAATACAGAAATTGTGCGGATTGGCCATTTAATAGGCCAATGCGAGTATGTATTGATCTTTTGTATTGGAGCCAAGTATAGTTTCAACGACCATATTATTTACAATTTCCTTTCTACTTATACGCTATTAAAAAAACATCGCTTCTATACGTAAAGTACCTGTTATCATATGAAAATCAGCTGTTGTAACTCATATTGTTCTTCTTTTTTTTGTGCGTCCATTATTTCTCCTTAGCTTCATTGTACGGTTGTACCTAGTTTATTCATACGAAATCCCCCGCCCAAGTACTACAGTAGCGGCTTTATTTAAGGGTGGCCGAAATGTGGAAGAAAGCCACCCTTATATCGAACATACCCTTAAATCAGGTTACCCCTAAATAGAGCCGCTACTGTATTTTTTTTAATCGCAAAAGGTTTTTCCAGTTTAAACTCTAGAAAAAAAAACAGAGAAAGAGCGAGCGTACCCATTGTCGGGAAGTTTCATGATTCAGAAGTAAAGATATTTTACTGTTAAATTACGATTAAAAAAAAAGGTATGAATCAAGTTTTTCTTTGTGACATTTATCTTGGGCCAGAATGATCTTTTTAAATTGAATCTCCCAAACCTGTTTTAGTGCGTATTGAAAGGGAAGACTTTTTTTTTCTTTCTTAAAAACCCAAAACTGTCATTTTTACAATCTGCCTTAAACACATATTTAAAGTGATGCCAAATATCTTACATTATTGGTTGATATTTTGTGCTTCGCATCATTTTTTTTTTAAAAAAAAAGTGCTTCATCTTTATTGCTACAAAAAAAAGCTCTACAAGTGTCTTGAATCAGGAGCAAGCAAGAACATTTTATCAAACACAACAAGCTCTTGACGACGCTTTAAAAAGAATCTAATTTTTGAGTATAAACCAACATCACCACGTAACAGTTCCCAAATTAAAGGATGAACCCAATCTTGTTTTAATTCTTCAAGTGAACCAGAAAGATCTATTTTTACATGTTAGATTTTCTCAAACTGTGTCTTTTTTTTTTTTCTTTTTTTTTTTTTTTTTTTTTTTTTGCTTTACCTTTGATAGCACTTAAAAGATCTTGATTCATCAATTGAACATTCTCTAATAATTCAAGTTCAATATGTAACCATAAAATGTTTCGGTAAGCTGCCATAAAGATAGCAGCTCTAGAAGAGATACCAAACGGTCCGTTTTGCATATACTAATAAAAATATAAATTTAGTATCAATTTTTTCTTATCAAGCAGCAAAAAAAAAAAAAAAATAGTACATACCGTTCTAGACATTTTCTTTAAACATTTACATAATACAGAAAGTTGTTGAGATCTAGACTTTATAGAATCCAAGTTCACACTTTGCAATTGATGTTTCATATGGAGCGTATCAAGGTCAACATGGGCCCATTGTACATCAATTAAATCTTCCTTGAAAATATTAGGATCTTCCTTGGCGAATAAAACCTTGGATTGAGAAAGCTCATTATCCCAAACAGTTTCTAAATAAACATGTTAATTATAATGGTATTTTTTTTTGGTAAAAAAAAAAAAAACTTACGTAAAGATTCAGGTCCAACAAGTGTATTTTGAAGAGAAGTCTTCAACAGTTTAGATTGATCAAACCTACTAGTCAAATACTTATGAACTAACTCAAGAGCGCGTTCATGATGAACTGGTGCGGGCAACTGAAGTGCCTCCGACACAATACAAGCAGTATCGTCACGAACATCAACATCATCATCTTGCAACAACTGGGTCATTGCCAAAGCAGCTGTAACCCTAGCATCTTCCTTATCGTTCGTTTCCAAAGTATTAGCGAACACTTGTGTAGACGTAAACTGAAGAGACTTGACCACCGCCTCACGTAAAGGTAAAGTGATATCCTTTTGGCTATACTTTTCAATATACGCACTCCAAGTACCAAGACATTGTTGAACCCAGCCCATTTCAAGGTCTTGACCAAGGATTTGAGAAAGTAATGCACCCAATAAAGGAAGAACAGATTCAGTTACTGATAACGCTCTCTTTTCTGCAAACTGAACTACAAGTCTGTCCCAGTATTGTTGTAACGTAAATGGCATATCAGAATGAGAAGGATAAGGGTCCTTGGGACTAAGTGCCATTAAGAGTTTTGCAGTCAAGACATAACAGTTCAAGCTATCTTCTCCCTCAAAGGTTCTCTGCACAAGAAGAGATTGTAAACGGTTGTTACCAGAGACACAATCAGCCGAAGTTTCGGTTTGGTTATTGAAATAATTTAAAAGCTTTTGCAAGACCAAAAGTCGAACTTCGTAATCACGATCTTGCAATAAGAACAAAAGGTCGTCTACCTTGGCGTAAAGTTTGTGTAAGGTACCCATAACGGTGATATTGGCCATACTTTCACGAACCAAATAAGATCCGATACCAGAGACTTGATCTTCTTTAATAGATGTCATACAGTATTCCTTTGCAAAGATACGAACACCAGCAAACTTTTCATTTGAAAGTTTAATTAATTCTATATAAAAAAAGATTAGTTTTTAAATACTCTAAAAAAAAAAAATACTTGTTATATGTTTACCTTCAGTTACTTCTTTATCTTTTCCTCCAGTTGTCATCCACTTGGTATCAAAAAGAACTCACTTAAAATATTCAAAAGCAAGGCACTATTCATATTACAGAACCTACTTTCACACAACAATTGTAACCAACAACTGACCCATTCAGGCAACTCGCTAATAAACTGACGATAACAAGCAATACTATCAGAGCTAGTATAAAGATGTCCACGCGACAAGAACTGAACTTGAAGTAATCTACCATGAATTTCATTTTGGGTTGTGGTATTTGAGATTTGTAAAAGGTGCTTGATTGTAGGAACCACGTGTAATACAAGTGGGACCAAAGCTCTAGCGGCCATCTCACGCGTCTTGTAGATGGCACTAGCAGCACAAGGCATAACCAACGGAATAAAAGGTGTCAAGATAGTTTCTTGATCGTTAATATCTTCAGTTGAAGGTTGCATACGCGACAAGAGAGTCAAAATAGGGTAGAGACCAGGATGAACACTAGCAGCTAAAGAGTTCTTTAATAATTGGTCAACTGCAACACCAAGTTCCTTCAAAAGGTAAGGATGAAGGTCAGGGAATCGAACGAAGAATTCACGACCAGTTAAAGTGTTGACACTACTATGTTCGTCTCTGGTCTTTTTAGTACCGAAAGTTCTTTGCAATAATGTAGAAAACAACATTACGGAACAGTTACGAATAGCCCAACTAAAAGAGAAAAGCAGTAAATTAGTACCTGTTTGTTTTTTTAAAAAAAAAGAAAAATTAATTACCTGAAAGATGAGAACCCATTAATAGCAAGTGAGAAGCCATCAGAAGCATATTCCAAAACATGTGTACCCAACTTGGAATCCATAAAGATAGTACGCATAATATTATAAGCATGGACCTGAGGCAAATCAATTCTTTGATCAGCATCAACAGGAGGTTCCTGACGAGCAAGGTCCATTAAATACTTCATAGCCTTACTAAGCAAATCCTTCTTGACGGAAGGTTCACTGCTAACAATAGCCAAAATACAAAGTGGGAGGCCAGCACTACGACGAGTAATTGAAATATTGCTAGATGTTAAACTATCCAAGTTTTCTTGTAACCATTGAGCAGGAATTTGAGAAATAGATGCATCACGAGAAGTAAGCAGTCTTGTACTTAATGAAACATAAGCAGGATAAACAGCTGAGAAAGCACCACGATGTCTAATATTAGTCAACAGGTGGCGGAACAAGGATCCACTCTTTACTAAATCTTGATGAGTAAGAATAGTTGAATCGGATTCTTGAGGAGAAGCAGGAGCCTTAGAGACAATGACTTGTAATAACGAACTGGCTTCTTTAACAGCACGCCAACAGCAACTTAAAATAACTTGATGTTTAGGTCCTGAATTTTCATCGTCGTCCACTTCTTCTTCTTCGTCCTCTTCATCTTCTTCCTCACGATAATCTGTAGGAACTTGTCCTTCAGGAGAAGGATCAGATAAGACTGGCATAACTGTATCACAAGTAACATGAATCAATTCAATAGCACGAGCATGTGTCTTTCTCCAAGCAGCAAAGTTATTCTTAACATTAGCACTGGAATAATTCAATTCCTGGAAAACGTATTGCAAAGCCAACAAAGTACCATGCATAGGATGCTGTTGTGCAGCTAATAAAATATTAGATTTTGCAACCTTGACTTGTTTCTCAAGTAAGTCCAATAACCTCTCTGTAAACACGACAGCAGCATCTTGATCAGAGTTTGCCTCAACAAGTACATTTTGTTCAGGACTCAAGTCAAATCCAAGACCAACGACATATTTAGTAAAGATTAAACGGAACACCATAGCACCACTGTCACTTTCACCCGCACGCGTGCTGACTACGTTATTTAAACCCCACCAAAGTAAGTCCTGCACATCATTCTTGGATTCAATACCGGGAAGAGGACTAGGGAATTGGCACAAAATTTCAAAAGCTTGTACACGGTTAAAATCATAGGCATTTAAGAACACATCGATCAGTAATTTGGAAAGACGAGGGTTGGCAATAGGCATCTTGAATGGGAAATCAGGTTGTTGATCAGTAAAACCCTCAAT
Organism: Helicostylum pulchrum; assembly: GCA_025677825.1. Taxonomy (NCBI): domain Eukaryota; kingdom Fungi; phylum Mucoromycota; class Mucoromycetes; order Mucorales; family Mucoraceae; genus Helicostylum; species Helicostylum pulchrum. Next base: position 814,697 of record JAIXMO010000001.1, on the reverse strand, counting down.
AGGAGGTAATTCAGTAACACCAAAAATCTTGACGGTGATGCTCAAGATACGCAATGCAGTAGCCACACGTTGGTAAGAGGCACCAGGGTAAAGTGATTCAGCAACATGATCACAAAGCCAAAACAAGAAAGATTTAGCCTGATCAATAATGATCAAAATAACTTGTGCTTCCTCTAATGCGATTCGTTTCTTATCGCCTTCTGTCTTTTCAGCATAAATAACTAAAGATTTATAATTTCTGTATTGAGAATAAAGGTTACCACGAAGACGGGTCAAGATTTTAGAGAGATGAGCACACATTTGTTGACGGAACTCGGGAGCAGTAGAGTTCATGTTGAGAGGAATAAAGAGTTTCAACATTTCTAATTCAGTAGGGGTTACTTCTGCTGTAGCCTTACGAGATTCACAAAGTAAACCAAGTACATCCATACGAACTTGAGAGTCACTATGGTAGATGGCTAATTTCAATGTGTCGACAGAGATCTTTCCGTCTTGCATAGAATCGCCGGTATAGGCAGTACCGTCTACAATATCTAATCCTCTTCCTGCTTTCAATACAGCAATAAATGCGTTCAAACGAAGTTTGCTGTCGAGTGTTCGCCACAAGGGGTGTTTGGTATCTTGTAAAACACGTACAATATACCAAAATGATTGAGGGCCCACCTTAAATAAAGGTTGTAATAAAAATCCACTGACATTCTTGCGCAATAATTCAGAGGGGGCAGTTAAACATTCAAGCAAAGGACCGACCCAAAGTTCAACCCATTCATTGGTGGCCTTGATAACTTCAGCATCTTGACTCGACTTAATCTTTTCATTATGTCCCCTAAACTTTTGACACCCAGGGATTTTATCCTGTACACGACGATACAAGAAGGCCAAAATAAAGAAGGTGATTTGAGGACATAACACCAAACTATCCATAGATACCAAACACTTTTTAAACAAATGAGGTTCAATACTTAAAAATGCATCTGTATTGACCTTTTCAACCAACATGTTTAAAAGCGAATATTTAACTTTACGATGCCAATCCATACTCAACAAGTTCTTTAATAAGTTATGCACAAATTGTGTATATTGATCTTGTTGGTTGTTAAATTTAGTTTTAATCTCCAAGGTGACAAGGGAGAGTTCAAAGATGGTTCGTACTTTATGTTGAATGGAGTCGGTAGGGTCGTCCCAGTGATCCCAAACGTATTGAATTAAGGCGTTCATGTTGTCGGGAATAATGGGGCCGGATACAGATGTCATAAGCTCGGGGTTCTTTTCCATCATTTCCTTGGTTTGTTGTAGCCAAGTTGCCATGGATTCAAATGCAATAACTTTACAAGAGGAGTCGAGTTCGGCTCTAGCGCAGAATAAATCGATACTGGTAAAAATGATCTCTTGTAAATTCTTTATAGGTGAGCTTTTTTTTAAAAAAAAAGAAGAAGAAATTAGCTTACATTATATCTTCTTTTTTTTTAAAAAAAGAAAAAGAAAAAAGAAGCTTACTTTGCAATGGCAGGGACAAGAGATAATTGAGAAGGACAATCTTGAATCACAATTTCCTTTCTTAAACTAGAAACTAAACCTCTTAGCGCAAAGACCATTGGGGCATGACGACTAGTCCAACCTTCGGTTCCGACTAACTTTTGACAGGGTTTAGGCACACCCAATGCAGTCTCAATATGCTGAACAGTAGGGTTGGATGTAGTAGTAAAGAACCAACCGAGTACCCAATCCCTAGCAAACTCAATATCACTAGCTAAATTAATAAATGCACCAATAGCCATACCAGCTACCTGATTACACTCTCTAATATAGGTAGTGGTATCTACACAAATATCTAATAAAGTTTTGATCAAATCGCCCAAAAGAGCAACATCTGCATCTCTTTGACTAGACTCTACTTTTTCAAACATGCGAGGTGCGATTTCTAATTGTCTCGATAATAAGACAAGAACGGTCTTTACAGTAAATTGAATATCGTTCATAAATTGATCTACATGCGTATTATTGTTCTTTAACTGATATTGAGCTTCTTGAATTCCATCCACAAGATATTTAAGTGTATGCTGATAATTTTCGATAATTAAATTACGTCCTAAATTGAAGCTTAATGTAGCATAAATGGTTAAAGCTCTTTGAGAAAGTGGTTTGCCATCAAAAGTTGGTTCTGTTGATTGATTTGAGATATACTGCATATAGTATTTGTTAAACGTAATGTTGTCGTTTCCAGTACATTGAATTGAAGCTTCTAAAAGAGGAACAAAGGTACGTCTAGATAAATTTTCGCATGCTCCAAAATAACCAAGTGAAGCGATAGGTTCCACAATAGATTTGATTTGTTGTAAGTCTTGAGGTCGTAATTTATCCAAGTTGTTTACATTCTTTTGCATAGCCTTAACTAAATTAATGTACTTTAGTTTGCTGTCGTCGTATACTATGGATTATTTTGTATTGTTATTTTACCAGCTTCTTTAATACAACGTGCTTGTTGGTCATAGTTGGCTTCTTGACAGCCAATAAGTTTTTCAAGTGTTAATACAACTGGAATGAGTTTGGTTTTGTTTACGGAAACATAGTTATCGATAATTGTTTTCCAGGAAGTAAATAACTGAGAAGGAAGTTTAACGGGTTTTAAACCCTTTCTTGCCTTTTCCATATTTCTATAAAGTATATATAAGAAAGATATATAAAAAAAAAAGATAAAAGGTAAAAAAAAAAAAAAAAAAAAAAAAAAAAAAAAAAAAAGACTGGGTACTTTTTTTTTCTTCTAATTGAGTGGCTTGTATGTATAATAAAGAAAAAAAAATAACGGGGAAATGCTTATAATTTTGATTTGTTTTTGTTGTTGTTTTTTTATATATGATGTCTTTTTTTATGTGGAAGAAGTGGGAATGCAAGAGATAATTTGATCACAAACTTCATTTGCAATAGTAGGGTTTGATAATTTAAGAGCATAACTAACCAATTTAGTTTCAGCGTTATCGTCTTGCTTTTCAAATCCTGCAAATCTAACGAATTTATCTTGCATAATAAATACTTTCATACCCTCAAAAAGCAACAAATTTAAAATGACCCTGAAAACAGAGTCTGTTCTCATAACGAGACGTGTTTGTAACTTTTTGTCTTCTTCCTTCATATTAATACGGAATGTACCAACACCACGTTCCTTCCAATTACCAGTAGTAGTATCCAAAACAAGTAATTTACCCTTTGTTTGATAAATAGTATCTTCATCTTCTTCTCCCGTAGTAACTAAGTTTAAACGAATCAATATATATGTATATTATATAAAATACACTATTGTCATTTTTACCCTCAGTTTGTTGTTTAACTCCAGGTACTTTAACCTTGGCACCCTCTCCAAATGCAGTAGGCGTATCAGTATTGTTGGTTTCATTATCGCTTTCATTTAATTCATTGTCTTTACTACCACTATCTAATTCCGTACTAGTAGATGAAGTAGCAGGCGAATCAGGCGCACTTAAAGCATTACCTGCTGCTGCTGCTGCTGCTGCAAAAGGAGAAGTGGTTGCCTTTGCAAATGAGCCAAAAGAAGGTACAGAACTAGTTTCTTTTGTAGATGATGTATTATTTGTTGTAGTTGAACTAGATTTGAATCCACCGAAACCTGAACTACTTCCAAATCCACCAAATGTAGGCTTAAAAAAACTCTAGGTATTAGTACATGTACAACAAAAATTCCAATTTTTTTTTTTTTTTTTACCTTGGATGATGGGGTGGGTATAGTTTGATGTGAAGCAGCCCAACCTTTACTACCGAAACCAGAAGAAGCACCAAAAGTATATTTAGGCTTATCAGATTCTTCAGTCTTTGTTGGCTTTTCGTCTTCCTCCTCTTCAGCAAACTCTGACCAATCCTCGTCATCTTCTTTACCACCACCAAATTTAGCAAGGGAATCAACTGTCTTTTCTTCCACTTCATGGATTGTACTCATAGTCTCATCATCGCTACTTTGACTTTCCGTCAAATTTTTATCGGTAGTTGACATATCTTTCATATTCTTACGAATAGTGTTGACTGTAGTTGTATTATCTTCATCGTCACGTTTACTATTACGAAAAAATGGTTAATTAAACTATTTTTTTTTTTTTTGCTAATGAAAAACTTTTTTCGTTGTTTTTTTTTACGTTTTTTTAGGTGCTGAAACAAGTGTAATATTTTCTTGACTAGGTGCAAGCTAATAAATAAATAAAAAAAAAAAGAGAAGGATTGAGCACAGAAAAAAAAATTATACAAAAAAAAAAAGTACACATACTTCGTCTTCTACTTCTTGAGCAGGAATAGGCTCGACAGATTGTGCTCTGCCTCTCTTCTTGTTTAAAGCAGATTCTTCTATATATTACAAGTTTAGTATATATTTAACTAATAAAAAACATTTATATAAGCTACAAACCAAAATCAGTCAAGGAATCGGATGGGGAAGACATTATTTCTAAGATTGAGTGTTAAAAAAAGAGACGAAAAAAAAATAGGTTCTGTTTGGCGCGCAATAGGGAAAAAAAATAATGGGAAAAAATCACTGGGTTTAAAAGGGTGTTGAAACACACTGATCAACGATATAGAAGGGTAAAATCACAGGGTAAGTTGATAACTGCAATTCATTATATGACAGCAACTGACATACTCACCGGACTATACGTTTATTAAATCAATCCAATTGGATCATCTTAAATATCCTTTCTCATGTCATTACGTCGTACCGCTAAAAAAAAATCCATGGAGTCTGTAACCTTTTAATTTTCGAACAAGTATTTCCGTGACCTCAACTAATGGCGACAGAATCCATCCGGAAAGACTTAATAGTATATAAAATAGATAAACTGACTAGCCTGTTCTTTTTTTTTCACCTAAAGATATTCATTATGCTAGAAGGCTGTAAGTACGTCGGGTAAACAAAAAAAAAAAAAAAACAAAAAAAGTCTAGCTACTACATAAAAAGCAGAACCGGGAGCGTATTTATGTAAGCTAATGGGTACCTTTTTTCGCTATTTGTTCTGTATTTCTGTAGTACCATCTTTCTTTTGACATGGATTAGCAGAACATTTTGATAGGTACAATAACAAATCTTTAGTGTGCAATAACTCCGTATGCGTCCTATTGGTATAGTTTGTTTTCGCTCGGAAATTAGCTCTTTGACATATTCTACGTATTAGTTACTCTTTTTACGCTCTACCGTTACAAATAATATCCGGGAGAGATTATTTGACATTTACTTGGTGTATAGAATTGCTTTTGTACTCATAGTATCAAGAATAACAAACTTCTTTCTTGAATTTCGCATTACACAAACGGTACCTGGCTATCTAAACGCGACCGTGACACCTACTTTACTATTCGGCTGAAACATAATTCGGAATAAAGTATACGTTTGAGCCAGCATAAAAAAATCGCTTAACTATGCAGTCTGAAGCGATACTATCTTTAATGTGCAAAGATATTATGTTTATGTATATCCTCCGGTTTAGTTATCGATAATCAAGACCTTAAATATAACTGGCATCGCGTAGAAGTACTTTACTCCTCTTCCATTATGATACAACCGGTAGTGTAGTATTTATAAGAAAAAGGGTGAAACAAAACCAATATAGTTTTATTTCAAAATCAAAATGTAAATTATTGATAACTTAACTTATACACCGTTTAAAGAGAAATAAAGTGGCACAATATGTACGCCGATCAATATCCGGGTGGCGAACAGGATAAGGAATAACAAACAAGTTGATTTGAGTTATTATGCTATTTTGAATAGGTAGTTTGTGTAACAGCGTCCCGAACATCTTTTATAAGGAAAATACACGCGGTATAGATTTATCTGTACTTGTCAAAATAAAACCAGTAGAACAGACTTTAAATAGTAATCAAAAGGTGTGAATATGTAGCATGTATAAAAAAATCGTTTTTTTCTTTTTCCTTTCTTTCATTCTCAAGACCAATTCCTAAACTCAAGAAGATCAAGCTTGTATTTTCTCTTGCACATGACCTCTTGTACAAGACCTCCTACGTAAGATGGTCCTCCTACACAAGACGGACTTTACAACATTTTGTTATTGCCAATGTAGGGAAATAAATGAATAAGACGTATAAAACAAGTACGCAAGAACAGGTACGTGAGAAGTAATATCCAGAACCTTTTTTCTTTTTTGAGCTTGTAAATTGACGATATATTTGCTAATTTTAAAGGAAGTGTCTGGCACAAAAAAAAAACCTGGGGCTTTTTTTTCAAAAACAGGTAAATAAGGGCGCCCAAAAAATAATGACTATTAACACAGCCACTATCTTATGCTAACATCATCTCTTGGTATTATCGCCGCTTCCTCTATATTTACAATGGTTTCATGGTTTCATGGGGCTGTATTTTAGACTCTTGTTGTTATGGTTACTTCCTCTGAATCAAGACTTGAAGTAGAAAAGTAATGGATACAGGCTTTGAAAGAAATTTATTTGGTATTGGATAATGTATCAACCCACAAATCACAGTTTTGCAGATGGAAAGTAGAAAGTAGAGGATACAGATTGACGTTCTTGCCACCTTAATCTCCTGAGATGAACCCCCCACGAGGCAGTTTTGTATGATATTTAAAAATAAGCTCAATCGTTATGGAATGATGATAGAAAAAAACTTATCAAGTAAAGTTACTTATGCTTATAATAAAAAAAGGTGGCTTCAGTATCAACTGTACTTTGAGATACAGTAGCAGATCTATTTATGAGTGACCTGACTTAAGGGTGATAGGATCGATTTAAACACCTCTCTCACCACTATTCGATTTAAGGGTGGAATCCAACTTCACAAAGCTACCAAATATATAAAATAAATTTAAAATTGATAATAATAAAAAGTCTTATTTAACTCATATAAAAGCGTCTAGTCTTCAAAGTGTACAATCAAATCGATATTATTAAAACAAAGGGATAATAATCAAACTGATAGAGAGAGAATACTAAAATAAACCTTACAAAGTAATTAAAGTATAAAGACAATCAATCTATACTTGAATAGAGCGAATATCAGCAGTGAATCTTTAGAAATTTAACTAGGAAAAGTAATTAAATACAGACTGTTGCAAAGTGATGAAATATTGAAAAGGAATGCAGTATAAATCAAATAAAATGAATATAAAGATTCTTTTTAGTCCTATATATTGTAGCTAGCAGTTTACTATGTGGTATTCCAATAAGTAGCTTTGTACTATTTTAATTGACATCAATAAAAAATTTAATAGAATTCAACATAATTTTAATGTTTGAGCTCTTGCAGAAAAAGATACACAGCATATTTTTTTATACAATAACTTGGAAGAGTTCGAGAACTATTTAAACTATTGTAATTTGTTATTGTTCGTCCATTATTCTCTTAAAAACGCGTCTTTTTAAGTAAATGTTTAGAAGTAACTTCTAAAAAAAGTCACTTTTACGGTGATCGAAATAAGATGTTTTCATTGTATGATTAAACATCAGGAAATGGCTCTTTTTTCCAAGTTACTTCGTAAAAGTTACTCCTTATAATTTTTTCTCTAATACCAAAATTGAAAACTGCATGTTGTTTTATATTTTTCTCGATTTTTAATTTTTTCCTTCAGTCGATCATTTTTGATCGTTTTTGACCATTTTGGGGGGTCAACACCCCTATTGTGTCTTTGAGGTTATTTTGAAATTGCTTCCGATCCAATTTGGCTTTTTCTGTGTAAAAAACAATGATAATATAGTGTTCGTTTAGACGCATTTAACCCATCTGTAAGTATATTTGTAAAAAAAATACTGACCGAGTAATCACCGTTTTAGACGTTTTTTTTTCGCTGAATTTTGAGTTAGGCGGTCCTTAAAATGGCCATTTCTTTAAAGCGCGTTTTCTCGCCCAGTTTTAGATGTAGCACTTTCTTTTATGAAAATCCAATATATAGTTTTTAAATATCTACATTCGGTGCCATAACCAAACACGGTAATAAAAAACTACATTTTACATCATCGCGAAGCTCTGAAAATGGTTACACGATGTTACACTAAAAAAGTGTATTTTTTTCCCAAAAAAAAAAAAAACGTCAAAAACAGCGATTACTCTTTTAGTTTTTGCATTAAAAGTATGATTCAAAATGGATTAAAAGTGTCTAAACAAGTTCTATGCTATCCATGTTTTTTCCACAAAGATAAAAAATTGGACCCGGAGTAATTATAAAATAACCACAAAAACTCAAAAGGGGTTGACCCCCAGAAATGAAAATTGAAAAAAAACAAAAAAAGTTCGTTTTTAATTTTTTTTATCCAAGATATAGTTAAAACACCTATTTTTTATTAAAAAACCTGGGTCCAAAAAGCGTTTCCTGTTTCTTTAAAAAATAAAAACCAATATCTATTATAACTGCCAATTTTAGCAGTGATTTCTTATGTGAGCGATTATTTAAACTCAGGTATCTCAGTGAGCTTTTTTCTTTAGAAGTAAATTATTCACTGCTCGATAATAAGGGCCACCTTTAAATAGAGCTTTTTTATTAATCTGTGGTATATCATTTGAGGTTTTTTTCAAATGGATATTTACTTTTTCTTTCCTTTCTTTTGAAAGCCTAGCGCTCATTAAGAAACCACTCAGCTGTAATATGTTTAATTGCAGTTTTTTTTTCTCTGTCGATCTTTTTTTTAAGATTATGTAGCGTTATGACGACATGCGATCAATATATTGAATCGCCTCTTTTTAGTTTAGTTATGATTACTTCATTTATTAATCCCGTACCACTGTAAACTTCTATCTTTAGCCACATAGAACGTCCTTTTTGTATATAAGATGCCCTTTTTTTAATGAAAAAGAGAGTGAAATAAGCTTTTACCATTTCGGTAATCCTTGGCGTTATTGCGTTGGTCACCTTAAATCTTTTTTTAGGCTTTTTTTTTTCAAGTCCAACTCAAAAAGCATCTGCTTTGATGCCCATATTTTTCTTTTCTTTTCTTTTCTTTTCTTTTCTTTTTTCTTTCTTTTTTTCTTTCTTTTTTTCTTTCTTTTCGTTAAAAAAAAAACTTAAATGAGGTGGTTGAAAGGAAATAAAACCACGCCGTTGGTACTTTTGACGGCTGGTATTATACTTGTTCTGTTATCTATTCGAACCTTTTATACGATTGGGTATACAACAATTAATGTAGACATGACTTCTGTCAGTAACAACGATCCAGTCAAGGCTTGTTTTGTAGTACTTGTCCGAAACCGGGAATTAGATGGTATTGCCTCTACCATTCGACAGATCGAAAAGACATTTAATGGTAAATTCGGTTACCCCTATGTATTTTTGAATGATGACGAATTCACTCCCGAATTTATCGAGACTACTTCTGCCCTTACAAAGTCCCAAACCAAATATGGTAAAATTGATCATCAAATGTGGGGTTACCCAGATCATATCAATAAAACCTATGCTACCGAATGTAGGAATGAAATGACCAAGTTGAATATTCCTTATGCTGATAGTGAATCTTATAGACATATGTGCAGGTAAATAATTAAAAAAGTTTTTTTGTTGTTGTAAAGTAACTGTTATTTATCAGTATCTTGTATATTATAGATTCCAAAGTGGATTCTTTTTCAGACACCCCTTGTTGGATGAATACGATTATTATTGGCGTATTGAACCTGATGTAGACTATTACTGTGATGTTGATTATGATGTCTTTAAATTTATGAGAAACAATGGAAAGAAATATGGTAAAAAAAAAAAGAGAGAGAGATAAGATAATATGACGATCAAACTAACATACATAAATAGGTTTCAATATTGCTTTCAGAGAGTTCATTGCAACAGTACCTTCACTTTGGGACACAGTTATGGATTTCCGTGCCGAAAACCCAGACGTAGCTAACCGTTGGCCCAACAAGCAAAACTCATTGGTTAAATTTGTTACAGATAACAACGGAGCTAGTTATAACGGATGTCATTTCTGGACCAATTTCGAGATTGCTTCTCTTGATCTTTGGAGATCCAACGATTATTTAAAATTGTTTAGTTATTTGGATCAAAAGGGTGGGTTCTTTTATGAACGTTGGGGAGATGCACCTGTACATTCGATTGCTGCTTCTTTGATGCTCCGTAAAGACGAGTTCCATTTCTTTAACGATATTGGATACAAACACACAGCTTATACGCATTGTCCTACCGAACCAGAGTTCCGCGATAAGTGCTCTTGTAATCCTGAAGTAAATATGGGTACAGTATCAAATTATATAACTTTTTAGCATGGTAATCATTTTATTTTTACTAATCGTTTCTTAATCTATAGATTTCAACGATCCAATGACTTGTTACCCAGAGTTTTTACGAGCATTAACTTAAATATTGTAAAAAGCAAAAATGAATAAAGATGTGTACTTTTGATTTTAAAATAACATGGATGTTAGTAATTAAAAAAGTACTCTCATATTTATAGCTAAATGACTTCAATCGAGTAAGAATTAAACAAAAAACAGCCAGAAAAAAAAGTATACTTTTTTATTTATTTTACACAATTTGCACAGCATTGATCAATGTATTTAAGATCTAAAAAAAAAAAAAGAGTTACGCAAAATAAGTACTTCATTTACTTATGCAGTGGAATAAAACTTACCAGTTCTGTTACCCCACCAAGAAGGAAATGGATAAGATACACCACTTGCTCCTCCGTACAAGGCCATAGCAATAATAAATACCATCAACGATGTACCTGAATCCAAAGCTGTTGAAATCAAGTAATTGTACTTGACAAACCAAGCTGTATGACGTCTTTTGATGTAAAACTGTGACACCACGATCAGAATAAAAGAAACCGTAATCCAGCTACTGGCTGCTCCAGGAATAATTGTCATACCTACTAATACCATGGGAATATTAACATACTTGTAACCAATCGTTGGAAAGCGTCTATGAAGGTACCAGCAAGGTACAGGTAAAACAAATCCAATCTTTTGTTGAAGTTAGTGATTATACCTCCTATATATGTATATGTATATATGTATTTATTTTACCAAAAATGCCCAAAGGATAATATAGTAGTCTGTTCCAGGTCCAAACATATGTAATGGTCCGATAGCCCCCCAAGTAATAGCAGCTGAATTAATTGTTTGGGGTGAGGAACCGTTCCAAATATTGCTTCCTACAGGATCTAATAACACTTGTCTTTGAGAATTTACGACACTCTATTTTTTTTTTAGAAAAAAAAAAGTATTAGCGATATTCTTTATATGTATTTGTAAATATTCAACGTACATGGTTTACAATATAATTGAATATACAACCGATTAATGTACCCAGCATTTGGTTTAAAAAGATAGCACGGGGAGGAACCTTTAAATAATGACCAATTTTCAAATCGCATGCCATAGTACCGGCTTGGCTTAGCGTATTATAACCCAACGTTTTAAAGTACATATTGGCCACTAGAAAAAACATTTAAATAAAACAAAAAACAAAAAACTATTGAAATAATTTTACCTGGTAATCCAGGCAATACAAAACCACAAATCATTTCAGCAAACACATTTAATCCAAATCCACTTCCGGTTAAAGCAGTAATCATGTTTAAAGGTAAAGATAAGATAGTTGACATAAAAATTGCCAAGATGACTCCCCACCAAGGTAATTGGCTGTTATTAATATAAGCAATAGCTATATTTAATCCGATTCCGCCAAAATAAACAACATAATACCACCATGTGGGTACCTCTTTATAAAACGACATCATGCGCATATGAGGATCCATGTGTTCTTCTACTGCTTCTCCTTTTTTTCGTTTCATATCTTTTATAATCGCTTTAAAACTAGTTTTAATTTGTTTTCCATGAAATAAAGCGATGTGGGTGATGGATGCTGTAACTGCAAAGTTTATAAAGATGTATTGAATGGCCGATATACTAGCAAAATGAGGTCTACCTACTTCTTCTAACGCGGTTTCATTTAAAGAGTTATCAGGGTTTAATACCTTATGTTGAGGATAGATAACGGAAGTACCATTCGGTAATAATTGAAAGATAGAGTTTGACAAAAAAGGAAAGCTCTGGGCGTTCCAAACATTATAATAAAATACCAAAGGGGCCAATATCCATAACAGCAATATTCCAAAGTAAATATTCAACTGAACCCACAGAGGCAATACTAACGGGTTTAAATTCGAAAGATAGTTCCAATCAAAGCTAAATTGAAGTATACCCAATCCTTCATTTACAGCCAGCCCACCAAACAAACGTTGCACCCAAACCGAGTCATTCTTTGCAAGACAAATAATCGAGATACCACCCAATAATGGCATCATATATTGTGGAATGAATTCGTAAATAAAGATTCCAGTAAACACCATAAAAAAGAACCGAGTTCTCCACCTTGACTCTTGCTGGCTTCCATTTAACGTTCGTAGTAATGAAACAGTAGGTAAAGAAGTTGGCCAGATCATATTGGCAGGATAAACAAGAAAGTTTCGGAGTTGACCAGCAATGCCGTAACCGACCATTTGAGTTGCTAAAAGTAAAAAGATGGATCCTGCCGGACCTGGGGCGTTACTATAATAAAGATTTTGAGCCGCCAATATATTCGTGGCATAGGCTGAAGTATTGGCGGCAGATACAATTACATAAATGCATGTATGTTCTTTTACATTGAATGGCCCCGGGTTCAACCATCCGCCTTTGGGTAAATATCGGGCCCAGGCATTACAGAATACATACGCTATCATAAGCATAAATGTATTTGTTAAAGGTAATCCAACAGGTTTAAATACCATCAGTTGATATACTGATGAACTTAAACATGCTAATGCCTTTTTTTTTTGGATGTTAATTTTAAATTTTGTATCTAGGTATGCTGTTAACATCTACTTACAATACCAGTAACAAATACACGAACAGTATAACAAGGTAAAGTTGTATCATCTTGTACAGTAGCTAACTCATTTACAACTTGTATATCAATATCTTCTTCCTCGTATTTATTCTCTAAATGTTCTACATGTTGCTTTTCTACAGAATCATCAAATGTTTCCTTATGAATTATTTGATCATCTTGAGATAAAAACTGATTCTTTTTATAATCTTTATTTGATTTATTTTCCATAAAGTGATATTTTTATTAAAAAAAAGGTAAAGACGTAGAATATTCGTAAACTTCTATTTATATGAACAAAGAGATTGAAAATCAAGGAGTTAAATTGTAAGCATCCCTTTTGGGGATACCTTATTCCGTCCTGCGGGGATTTCATCTTATATTCGAACATCATATTATAATGTATGGCCCTGATTTACCATTGAAATTGTGTGTAACTATCGAATTATCAACATAAAAAACAGGAGTCGAAAAAAAAATACCTTTGGCTCAATTGGATTGAATTAAACAGAAAGTTGTAGCCATCATATATATAATTTTAAGCAATTTAATTCCGTCAGAATTCGCTACATAAAATAAGGAATGTGCTTAATTCCTGCAGTCTCGATGATCAGCAAAAACAATTACAATTAAAGAAATGGGTTTGTCTTCCTACGCATGAAATGGTTGGTTTCAACCTATTGCATTGAGTCCTGTGACGTTGTTTTTTTCTATTAACGATTGTATCCAAGCAAACTTTTTTTCGTAATACATATTTTTTACCTCAAACTTGAACAAAAAAAGATGCCTGTGAAATCCTTAGTTAGATGTTGTCAAGATTCATTAACTAAATCTTTGGATGGTATGACTAGATTGTTTCAGAGAGAATACTTATGTTTTGTGTTAACCTTATCTTATTCTAGTGTTGGCAGAAGTTGGTTGTGTACCGTATAGTTTGTTGAAGAGTTCGCTTCGAAACGCTACAGCTCAACAATTATACCGTATCGAACGTGCTAATCCTGTAAGTTTTTCAATGAGCGAAACCAATGATACATACTGATGTATTTTCTTTCTTTTTTTTTAAAAAAAAAAATAGGGTCTTGCAGCAGAGTCCGATGGTAATAACGTTATGAAAAAAAAAAAAAAAAAAAAAAAAAAGAGGGAGAGGGATATATAAAATAACGAATTTTTCTTACTATTTAGAACTTTGGTTAAATCATTGCCTTACATTTAAGGAAATTCGAGACGATTATGAGAGAGGGTTACATAGAGATCCCAAAGAGTGGAGAGAACTTTATCTCGTAAGTTTTCCCCTTTGTTTTTATATCCATGAATGATTTTGTGACCCAGTTTTTACTAACGCTTCATAGAACCAACATAAAGAAATGGAAAGAAAACGTAGGGAAATCAAAGAAAGAGTGGCAACTCAATACAGTAAAATTAAGAACGAGAAAGCTGCGAGATCTATCAAGGTATTACATGGAATTGTTCCCACCGCTCGAAATCACTCATATGAATCTGCAAGTAAAGTATTATCTATAAATCCCGAATACTATTTTTTTTCTTTTATTAAACTTCCCCCTTTTTTTTTGACAGGGCAATCCACAATGAGTAAATTATTTCAACAAACAAAACGAGCAGCAAGTAAAGCGTACGTTTCTTTTATATATGTATATATACTTGGAGTATCATTATAAGCGCTAACATGGTTTAATTAGTACTTCCATCTATCAACAACCAAAAAAATCTACTGCTGCACCTTCTGTAGCTCAAAATTTTCTTTATGCCCCATCCGCTTCCAATTTAATTCGAGCACCAAAACCTCCATCTAAATTAATGAGAGCATATCAGCATAACCGTATACAATACCCAAGTCGAAAGGCACCACCTGCAGATTTAATAGCACCGATATCTGTTATCCCCCTTACAGCCAATGTAAGTATTTTCCTTGTAATTAATAAACCCGTTCTCACTTTTTTTTTGCATAGATTGAAAGAGTAGCGAAAAAGAGAAAGGTAATTTTGCATTGACGAAACAATAAATGAGAAAGTTTCTTAATCAATGTTTATTATTTTTTATTAGGTGGAGGAAAAGAAGATCGACAGGAAAGATTTAAACAAGGAATCAAATAGAGTTTTGCATAAGGATTCAGATAAAGATATAAATAAGGCTGCGAAAAAGAAACCAGCTGCTATGGTTAATTTCAATTTATTTAACGAGGTACATATTCCATTTTATTTTTTAAAAAAAAGAGCAAATGTATTAACTGTTTCTGTAGCTATCTTGATCTCTTCACAATACATCAAAGCATTTTGACATCTACAATAATCCACTTTTTTCTTCTTTAGACCAATTACAACATACCATGTTTGGAAATTAACGATAGATTGTTACATGAAAAATTAATAGCTTTAAAAAGTTGGGAATTTGAATAACACAAAAAAGTCTATAGAAAATGATGTAATGCACACAATAAAGTTTTTGACCATTTACAGTAGCGGCTCTATTTAAAGGTGACCGAAATGCGGAAGAAAATCCACCCTTATTATCGAGCAGTGAATAATTTACTTCTAAAGAAAAAAGCTCACTGAGATACCTGAGTTTAAATAATCGCTCACATAAGAAATCACTGCTAAAATTGGCAGTTATAATAGATATTGGTTTTTATTTTTTAAAGAAACAGGAAACGCTTTTTGGACCCAGGTTTTTTAATAAAAAATAGGTGTTTTAACTATATCTTGGATAAAAAAAATTAAAAACGAACTTTTTTTGTTTTTTTTCAATTTTCATTTCTGGGGGTCAACCCCTTTTGAGTTTTTGTGGTTATTTTATAATTACTCCGGGTCCAATTTTTTATCTTTGTGGAAAAAACATGGATAGCATAGAACTTGTTTAGACACTTTTAATCCATTTTGAATCATACTTTTAATGCAAAAACTAAAAGAGTAATCGCTGTTTTTGACGTTTTTTTTTTTTTGGGAAAAAAATACACTTTTTTAGTGTAACATCGTGTAACCATTTTCAGAGCTTCGCGATGATGTAAAATGTAGTTTTTTATTACCGTGTTTGGTTATGGCACCGAATGTAGATATTTAAAAACTATATATTGGATTTTCATAAAAGAAAGTGCTACATCTAAAACTGGGCGAGAAAACGCGCTTTAAAGAAATGGCCATTTTAAGGACCGCCTAACTCAAAATTCAGCGAAAAAAAAACGTCTAAAACGGTGATTACTCGGTCAGTATTTTTTTTACAAATATACTTACAGATGGGTTAAATGCGTCTAAACGAGCACTATATTATCATTGTTTTTTACACAGAAAAAGCCAAATTGGATCGGAAGCAATTTCAAAATAACCTCAAAGACACAATAGGGGTGTTGACCCCCCAAAATGGTCAAAAACGATCAAAAATGATCGACTGAAGGAAAAAATTAAAAATCGAGAAAAATATAAAACAACATGCAGTTTTCAATTTTGGTATTAGAGAAAACATTACAAGGAGTAACTTTTACGAAGTAACTTGGAAAAAAGAGCCATTTCCTGATGTTTAATCATACAATGAAAACATCTTATTTCGATCACCGTAAAAGTGACTTTTTTTAGAAGTTACTTCTAAACATTTACTTAAAAAGACGCGTTTTTAAGAGAATAATGGACGAACAATAACAAATTACAATAGTTTAAATAGTTCTCGAACTCTTCCAAGTTATTGTATAAAAAAATATGCTGTGTATCTTTTTCTGCAAGAGCTCAAACATTAAAATTATGTTGAATTCTATTAAATTTTTTATTGATGTCAATTAAAATAGTACAAAGCTACTTATTGGAATACCACATAGTAAACTGCTAGCTACAATATATAGGACTAAAAAGGATCTTTATATTCATTTTATTTGATTTATACTGCATTCCTTTTCAATATTTCATCACTTTGCAACAGTCTGTATTTAATTACTTTTCCTAGTTAAATTTCTAAAGATTCACTGCTGATATTCGCTCTATTCAAGTATAGATTGATTGTCTTTATACTTTAATTACTTTGTAAGGTTTATTTTAGTATTCTCTCTCTATCAGTTTGATTATTATCCCTTTGTTTTAATAATATCGATTTGATTGTACACTTTGAAGACTAGACGCTTTTATATAAGTTAAATAAGATTTTTTATTATTATCAATTTTAAATTTATTTTATATATTTGGTAGCTTTGTGAAGTTGGATTCCACCCTTAAATCGAATAGTGGTGAGAGAGGTGTTTAAATCGATCCTATCACCCTTAAATCAGGTCACTCATAAATAGATCTGCTACTGTATCTCAAAGTACAGTTGATACTGAAGCCACCTTTTTTTATTATAAGCATAAGTAACTTTACTTGATAAGTTTTTTTCTATCATCATTCCATAACGATTGAGCTTATTTTTAAATATCATACAAAACTGCCTCGTGGGGGGTTCATCTCAGGAGATTAAGGTGGCAAGAACGTCAATCTGTATCCTCTACTTTCTACTTTCCATCTGCAAAACTGTGATTTGTGGGTCGACGCATTATCCAAAACGAACTAATGACAAGTTGCATACAAATGACGAAATAGATCACATTATTCTGCCTTTTATTTAACTAGCATTTTTGTCTTATTTTATGTTCGTACAAAAGGACACGGTTCTTCTTAAAGCAACAGTCGTTCTTGCGAGCACTTCTTGTTGCAAGTGCTCCAGACGTTCCCCACCGATTGTGATGCCGTACAGACATTGAACTATATTTTTTAAAAAAAAACAATTACAAGGTAGATGGAGCTACGTGTAAATTATGAAGATCATTGTCATAGTCGTGTTGTCTTCGTAATTGATTATAATAGATTATTTGTTCTTCTTCTAAAATCCAGAAGCTGTCTACTTCTTTGGAATTAAGTACCGGATATTCGTATGTCTTATACTCTTGTATCCAGCCTTTAACTGTGTGTTCAATGGCATCAAAGTCGAATACAGCTACTAGATCTTCCGTATCGCGTAAAAGAAAAGAAAAAGCTCGTGTTGACAGATTCAATCATAACGTAGTTGAAGGTGATGGCCTTTTTTTTTTTAAATGTCGCTCCGTCGCCTCTACATTAAAGCCGCTATTCTCAAGATACCAATCCTTAACAGCTGAAAACCAGGCTCTACGTGGATACAGCTCAAATGGAATACTCGATTTAACTAATCAAAAAGAAAGTGGCCGAAAGCTATTTTTTAGTAAAGACCAGTGGAGTTAATTTAATAGGCTTCTTGGTCCCAATTGCCGTAAGCACATGGATAAATTACACGATAATACTGAAGCTAAATTACGTGATATGATGAAAGAAATACTGGCTAGTGATGCATATGAAGCTCATTATTTATACATACAATAAATATAAGATACTCAGTCATATAATAGTACCTTTCATTTACAAAAAAAAAAATGATTTGATTCTGTTTAAATCAACAAGCAGAATCAAACAGAATCAAATAAGCTGGTTCCCAATCGAAAACATACTAGTAACTGGGGAGAGACCGTACCTTATGCTACCGCTGCAATTAAACGTGTCAACAATGGCAATAAATCTCATGCCATAGGGTGCAAGGTTGATGGAAGAGCTGTATGTAAATTGTCTAAAGTGGTCGATACATGTCATATCGAAGCGGCAAAGGCTTCTGTGGATTATAGTAGAGTCTAAGTGTACGCTTGATGATATTGTTATGTTTGGAAAGGTTAAAGACAAAAAGCATGTATTTATGTACAGTATGCAGATTTACGGGCTCCAAGCCGAGGTGTGTAATTTGAAATTTGTTGATAGAGGATTTTATGTGAATGTAACTTGTCTTGATTTGTCACTTATGAATAACTTGAAAGGTTTCTCTGATAATACGGTCAAATGGGTTCAGTAATTTATGGAATTTAAGAAGATGTGTGTAAGTGTTGCGTCGATTTCAAGTCAAGCCTTCATCCATTAATTAAATCACTCACTTAATAGCAAGAATAAATAAATCGTATACTTAAGTAACTACTATTATGATTGTATATATTTCTTTTAAATTTTAGTTTGTATTGAGTGTGCAGACATGAATAATAATGTTTATTTCCACCCTTTTGCCTCTGTAACAGCTTTACATCGGTCAGGGATTGATTCTACCAATCTAGTAATAACATTGTGGTCAATGTTATTCCAAGTGATAGATACCTGTATGATTAATTAACTAAGTGCATTTTAGATTTTTACATGGAAATATTTCTAACTATGCTTGGTTTATACATTGGATGACTTACAAAACTCATTTATATATTTATTGTTACGAAAACCTAAACTCGGCTAATTTCTAAAGTTTCTGTACAAACAATGGAGTTATACCATCCAATAACTACAAAGAACCCACGGTAATAAAGTTAACTGAATAAGATTTTAAAATGGGCAGATTGAAACAGCTAAAATTATCCAGCACATGTGTGCCTTGGACATTTCCGTAGTTTCGTCCGCTCGTTTATAGCTCAGCCTTAAACCTTACTGTTGTTGTTTATATGTATACTTGGACAGCTTTCAAGTTCTAAACAAGAACATACTATTTTAGAATTTAAAAAGAAAATAATAATGTTTATTGTTATCGAGGAATAAACGTTTAGCGTTAAAAAGAGGAAGGTGTACTTGTTTTGATAAAATACGGGTTTGATTCTGTACATTAAGGGTTATATATATTTTTTTAATCTCTTTGGTTTTGATTTTTTGTAAAGTAAGAAGAGTGAGAAAAGTATACAACACTCATGTCGAACACCCATTCACCGAAACCAAGGTATTTATCGACATATCCTCGAATAGTGGTACTTTCTATCTTTGAGGTAGCAGGTCTAATAAATAATAGGCGAGTTAATATAATACGTATTAAAGAGAGATATATTTAAGTTAACGTTACTGTATTCCAGTCGATCGTTTGATACCAGCTAATACTGTAGTGAGTAAAATGGCGTCGAAAGTGTAATGAAGTATTTTACTCATGTTTGTATTTTCTCGAAGTAAAAAGAAAAAAAGAAAAAAAGGGTAATAATTTTTTTTTTTTTTCGTTTTTATGCATGTGATTTATTTTTGATTAAAAGTAGCTTCTCAGTGCAACGAGTAGTGAACTGATAAAACCATAAACCATAAACAAGTGATTCGTATTGCCACCAAGAAACAAACAATTGTTTAAATAGAGAAAAGGTAAATCCAGTCAATCTTATTTTGTTCAAAATGTATTTTTTAGTGTCAAGCCAGACAGCTTTGGAACAATAAGAGCCCATGATGACATAAGTAATACGGTCATCAGCAACAAGGTTGAGCTTTTCATCCACATGACGTAAAAGATCGTTTGTTTTAAGTAGTAACAATACTGTACGTGGCAACTTTCCCAGAATAT
This sequence comes from Helicostylum pulchrum, assembly GCA_025677825.1. Taxonomy (NCBI): domain Eukaryota; kingdom Fungi; phylum Mucoromycota; class Mucoromycetes; order Mucorales; family Mucoraceae; genus Helicostylum; species Helicostylum pulchrum. The sequence goes on along the minus strand of JAIXMO010000001.1, from coordinate 794,478 downwards.
CTGCTACTTGTGTTAAATATTCCATGGCACCGTTAGATATTCTACCCATTTCTTCTATTTCTCGAACTGAGTTCAAGTCTGATTTTTCAATCTTTTCCCATTCACGTCCAGTCAACATACAGGCAAATAACTGGTATACATCTGTACCACCTACACGGTAGGAGTATTTCTCAATTCCTGCTTCGTCCCCTTTAATTAAAGAAGTCCATAAGTGAGCGTAATTGGAACGAAGGTCTTCCGATAGTTCTCTGTATAATCCATGGTCTAATAACACCAAATCGAAGTTGCATTTAGAATGGTTAGAATCCTTGGCAGGTCTAATAAATACATTTCCTGGATCTAATAAATAATACCAAGTAAGTATACATGTATACATATATACTGTATAACAAGTACTTACGGGGGTCACAGTGAACAAAACCATGCAAGAAAATCATTTCAGAGAAAATTCTAGTCAATTCAGCCGACACTTGTTTAGGATCAATATTATGTTTGTTCATATACTCTAAATCATCTACTCTTGAACCCACAATAACTACATACGTATATTTCTATATTAGTACAAATTACCATAACTAAAAAAATCAAAGTTTACATTACATTCCATGCACATAATTCTTCTTTTGGCCCAAAGAACTTTAGGAATTACAAGACAAGTATTATGGTGAGCAATATCATTAGCAAAATTGAATTCAACTTTAGCAGCATTTTTGGCTTCATGAACAAAATCCAATTCCTTTGGAAGCGATTCTCTCATTTCCTCTGCAAACCATTCAAATCCAAACTCTGGGAAGACTTTCTTTATGATTTCAAATAAGAATGAAACTGTATCCATATCAATTTGACAGTAATCATCTAAATTGGGATGTTGAATCTTGATTGCAACCCAATCTTTTTCTTCTTTTAATTTGGCTCGATGTACTTGTGCTAAAGATGCAACTCCAATTGGTGTCCAATCAAATTCTTCAAATAGATCTTGGACAGCTATTCCATAATCACTCATGAATAATTTTTCAATATCTTGACGGGAAGTCGCATTACATTGGTCTTGTAAGACTCGCATTGTTTGACACCATTCTTTCGGTAACAGATATTGCATTACTGATATGTGTTGACCTAATTTAACATATACTCCGCCTAATCTTTGTACTGCTACAAGTACTCGTTCGGCACATCGTTGATGACAGGCTCGCTTTGCTTCCTCATAAGACTCTTCTGCCTTGTACTGTTTAGAAAGTGTACGTTGATAATCAAATGCTACCTTTGCTCCTACAGTGCCAGCAATTCTACAACGGTCTAATGCTTTAGTGACATGTCGAAACTGGTCGTTGTTGTAGTAGAGCAGAGTACCGGCTACACCTACTGTAGCTGTGGTTGCTAAAGTAACTGTGCCAGCACCAATCACGATACGCTTAAAGACACTTTTTTTGCTTGTTGTATAGTTTCGAAGTAACATTGGTGACCGGGATCTAGAGAATGCATTAGCATGTTGAAACAAGACTCGACCTTGATTCAGCATTGTGTTTTTAACGTAGCAGGGGGGTTAAAGAAGAAGAAAAAATAGTAGTGTACAAAAAAATTATATAATTCAGTGTTACTGTGATTGGATCGGAATTAGCGGCCAAGATATATGCGTGTTTCTCATCCTTTTATATCATCATTTTTATATCATCATAGTACAAAAAGGAGTTAGTTGAAAGAGCAACTGGTTGTAAAAAAAAAAGAGCGCGTAAAAAAAACACAGGGAAAGATAAGCCCGAAATTCATGCCGTGTTTAAATGATACCCCGCCTAATAAACAGAAAAAACTGTTCGATTCGGAATCAAGTGATATTGCATTTTCGCCACAACTTTTAATATAAATAGCAAGTATTTTGATGTATGTACGCTTCTTTCTTTTTCTTTTACACATAAATACACTAATGGCATCTTTATTTCATATTTATTGCTTTATCAGTTTGTTCTTCTTACTCGCGAAGGCCTTAATCGAAGAAACGAAGCCTATTTACGGTAGCCATCAATTGATTACTTATGTTGTCGATTGGGTAAAGATTAATAAACACGTACATAACTTAGAGAAAAATGTCTTATATGTGCATATATAGGATATACCAAAATCCATTCCTTGGGAAAAACTAGATCATATCGCTTATGCTTTTGCTGTTCCTAATCAACAAGGTGAATTGACGCAATTTGATGAAGCACAGTTAAGAAAGAGTAAATATAAAGAACTTGCAAAAGGAAAAGGAAAATCAACTCATTTTTTTCTTAGTTGTGCGAGATGCTAATCGTAAAGGAAAAGGTGTTAGTCTTGCTGTTGGAGGGTATTTTTTTTCTGTTTTACTATTATTTTATATTTAATCACTCATTTATTATGTTGTTCAGATGGACAGGTTCAATTTATTTTAGCTCCTTGGTTAGAACTTCGCATAATCGCCAGAAGTTTGCTCAAGTTTTAGTAGACGCAGTTGATAAATACAGGCTAAATGGTCTTAACATCGATTGGGGTAATCTTGTAATATGTATTTTTTTGACACTGCTAAAATCTAATATGCAAATTTAGAGTATCCTAATGACCCTAATGGTATCTCTTGTAACAGAAGGTATACGCATTTAGTATATATAGTATTGTTTAAAATATACTAATAACCTCCATATACAAATGTATACAGAAACCCTGAAGATACTGACAACTTTTTAAAATTAATTAAACTACTTCGTGAAATGTTGGAACGAAAGTACCCATCAGAACATAAGCTAATTACTGCCGCCGTCAGTGCTAATGTATTTCTGGACCAAGATCGTAAGGTTATTACAAATCTTGAACGTGGCTGGGCAACCTACATGGATGCATTTTATATAATGGTAATTTAACACAGAAAAAAAAAAGTGTGTATGTAAATTAAAATATTTTTATTAGGCTTACGATATTAACGGTGTTTGGAGTAATGTTACCGCAGCTAATGCACCACTTTATTTCGGCGAGACTGGTCAATTAATTAGTGCTGATTCTTCTATTCGGTCCTGGATCGATGCAGGTATTCCTTCTGACCGAATCTATTTAGGCGTGCCATTTTATGGGTACACACAAAACACATTAGCTCCTATAACACGAGATACAGGTATGAACGTGCCTTTAGATAGATCAATTGAACAAATAAAAGGAGACAAGAATGATGATTATTCTACAGACCCTTGTGCAGGTGCCACTGCTTCTTTTTCTGGTGAAATTCAATGGCGATCGATTGTAAAGGAAGGAGCAGCGTCTAGTGAATCAGGATGGACTTCTCATTGGGACGAAAAGACACGTACACCTTACTCTTATAACGATAATAACCATCAATTTATCACTTATGATGATCCTACCTCGCTCCGTATTAAAACAGAGTACGTCAAAGAGCACAAATTGGGAGGTATGATGTTATGGTCTTTAGAGATGGACGATCAAAAGGATTCTCTATTAAACGCTATGCAAAGTGTGCGTCGATAATATTATTTTTTTATTTTTGAATATAATAAACTTCACATATTAAATCATCACAACTGTCTCCTATAATACGTTGACATTTCCATCCCCTTTTTTCTACTTTGGTAAAGAACTCACGTTCATCAGGATTACGTTCTTTATAGGTTAATAAAGCTTTAGCATTATCATTATCTAATATCCAATCCAAAGTCTCTAATAAAACATCGTGTGATCCTTGGTTATAAAGTACATCAGTCAATAAAACAAGATTGACATCATTGTATTCCTGCAACTTTGTAGGGCCCCAAGATAGCTCCTTTACAATCATTTCTACATTGTTGGTGTTCATTAAATCTACATTTTGTTGCATAATTTCTAATGCATCAGCCAAATCTGTCAAATATACTCTTTTGGGCTTGAATAATTCTGCCGCATAAATTCCCACTAAACCGGTTCCGCTTCCTATTTGCTTACTTTTTTTTAAAATCAAAAAGAGAAAGCAAATTGTTGCTGTTTTACTTACCTAGTTCTAAAAACACATTGTGTTTGGGATCTAATTTGTACTTTGATAAAAATTGGCACATACCAAGTCCACAATCCCTTTTTTTTTTGGGTGAGTTAAAAATTTTAAACCAAAAAAAAAAAGCCAACTTACCAAACATGTCTAGCTATACTATGTACTGCATCTTCTCTAATACGTATAATTTGATTTTGATTGACTCTAATAATGCGTTCTGCTTGATCCCCACTTTCGGTATCAAAATGACTTTGTTTACTAACAGTAGTTTGAATTGGTGCAGACCACGTAGGTAAAACCCAAATAGAAGAAAACATATACGCATTCTGCCATACTTTATGACTCGCAATAGTAGTTCTGGCAGCCGGTGCTAAAATCATACTTAATTGAATATTGACAGTTGTACCAGTCGGTAATGGTTTACCCGGTAACTGTTCAATCACTAGTTTGGTTACGATACCACCACCTTGCAACGGATCATAGACAAGTGAAATATCGGGAGATAATGAAACTTTTTCTTGTTGGTAAGGTTTGGCAGATGCCTTTTTTTTATTGTTTTTTTGGTCTGTACTCAAGACTCGGAGACCTAGTTGAGAACAGCCTTGTAAACTGCAGGTCACTGGTACAGGTTCCCAAAACGCTTGATCGCCTAAATCACTTTCGATTGTCCATACGATGCTAAAGTGTTGTCCGACAAAGTACTCGGTTGGTGGAGGCTTCGAAAAACGAATATAGTAGAGTGGAGTGCTTGTCATTTTGATCAAAAAAAGAAGATTAGGACTTTTTCAAAAGAAGAAAAAAAAAAACTTCAAACAGGCGGAGCTGAAACAGTGTGTGCCTGTTTGGGGACTAGTTATTTTTACATGATAAAGTGCTACTTGTTTTAAACGAAGGACCAGGGCACCATTTATGTAAAAGCGATAAAAGAGTGGTCTCGGCTATTTCTACCTACTATTAGTACTCGATAGTGTAGCTCTGGAAGCAATTGACATGAAAAAGAAATATATCGAATTTTCCCTTATCTATGCCTATTGTTTTTCGAGATATTAGCTTACTATGAACGCTATTTTATGAGCAGATAATTCAATACTTGTTGAAGGCAAACATCTTAAACTTGGGAATATACGTAAACAGACAACTTTGAAGTTTTGATCGCCCTGATGAACAAACTCCGAAATATACCAACTTTAAAAAAAAATATTTTCTAGTTATTTATTTTTTTCCTTCTTTTCTTGGTATCTATTTCGAAAAAGAAATGAGCAAAATGTCTTCTTCAAAAGTGGAACTGAGTATGGATCATTTAGAAAACGCAGCACCTAAAATATTGATTACAAACACTTCTTCTTCTTTTGAGAAGGTTGTGTCTGCTTGTACTGGTGCAGTTATCACCATGTCCTTCAGTAAGTAACTCAGCTTCTTAAATATAAAACCGATCTCTTAATTGTACTATTAGTGAACCCTTTGGATGTCGTAAAAACTAGATTACAAGAAAGTTCCAAGAATGGAACAAACCAATATAAAGGCACCATTGTAAGATCAAATAAACGTATAATACTACACTTTTTTTTTTTTTTTGACAACTAATAAAACTTTTTATTGATAGGATGGACTTTCAAAAATCCTTAAAAACGAAGGCATATTTGCGTTATGGAGAGGATTATTACCGGGATTAGTGATGGCATTGCCTTCGACCGCTATTTATTTTGTCGGTTACGATTATATTAGAGATACTATTCGAGGATCACGCTACGCCAATTCAGCTCTTGATAATTATTCACCTTTATGGGCTGGTGGATTAGCAAGAAGTAAATATTAAGATTATAAAATGTGATGCTGTGACTCACAACGCTTATTTCATTTAGCCATGTCAGCATTAGTTGTATCACCATTAGAGCTTTTTAGAACCCGTATGCAATCTGCTGAAGGTATTAATGGATTCGGAGGTAAGATTGAATTATTATTATTCTAAAAAGGGCATGGTTATTGAAAGTCTAAATAGATGTTTGGAAGGGTGTATCTAGAATGGTACAAATAGAAGGTCCAAGAGCCTTATGGCGTGGATTACTTCCTACCATGTTGAGAGATGTTCCGTTCTCTGGTATTTATTGGATGGGATACGAAAAAATTAAGCATAGATTATCTGAAGGAAACGATTTATCTCATTTCCAAACTTCATTTATTGCTGGTGCTTCTTCTGGCATGGTAAGATCAAATAAAATATATATTGTAATTTTTCTATTTTCTAATACTGCAAATTAGATTGCTGCAATTATAACAACCCCTTTTGATGTAGTAAAGACTCGTCGCCAAGTGAGTTCTGATGCTCGAGGTAAGTTTCTTTTTTTTGTTTGTACATATAATTGATCTGTCGTAATAACACTACTGAAAAAAATAAATAGAGGCTAGAGTTGGATATATTTTAAAGAGTATAATGGCAAAAGATGGTGCATCAGGATTCTTCCGAGGAGTTGTGCCTAGAGCTGTCAAAGTAGCACCTGCATGTGCAATTATGATTTCTAGTTACGAAATGGGTAAACACTTTTTCTCGAACCGCAAAAATCAATTGGAATAAGAATATACCCTTTTCCCCCCACAACCACCACCACCACCAACTACTATAGATGTATACACACACACAAACACACAAATATTCTTTTTCTTTTTTTATTAATATTATATAAAAATTTAATTTCTCTTGCTCTTCTTTGTTGGTTTTGGTGGTGCTTCATCTTCTGAAGATGATGAATCGCTTACTTCCTCTTCCAACTTTCTCTTCTTTACAGCTGCTTCGTTTTCCGCTGTTTCTTTATCTTCTTTGATAGCTGCTTTAATAAATCTGGCGGCTGCATCTGTATCTACCTTCATTGTTGCTGTATATATATAATAATCGTTAGTCGCCGCTAATCATCATCATCATCATAATAAACTTACGCTTATCTTCTTTTCCTTGAACTCGCTTTAACTTTTTAATATATGCTTGTACACGAACCTATTAGTTTATATTAGATCGATCCAATCGCATGCTTTTCTTTTTCTTCCTCTTACCAATTCCTTCATAACATCATGTTGGTTAGGATCTGATCCTTGTGTTCTCAAATAAACTGTCAAATGAGGTTAATTCTCGTCTCTCTTTTTTGTTTGTTTTTGTTTAACCGTCTTTTAATAGAATGTACGTACTGTAGTATAAAGTGTTTAAACTGTAGGATAACAATACTTCAAGTTCATAACGTTCAGCAATAGGTAACTTGGTATAGATCTCACTAAGAGGTTTAGCAAAAATAGGCTCCAAGTGCTTCTTTACAACGTGAAGACGAGATCTTAAGGCACGAACAGCCTTCTTTGGAATCTCTTGATTTACTGTATCCATAATAATAACGCTGAAAATATACAGCAAAAAAAAAAGGACAGGAAATATTTTATTTTATAAAAAAAAAAAAAAAAAAGTGACTTCTTTTACTGATAACGCAGGACATCGTAAAGACACTTTATGCATTGAAAGGGATTGTAAAATAACGGTAAATCTCTAGCAAGTAGCATATTCAACCCACTTACTTTATGGAAGCGTCTCATACATGAAATATAAGAGCTCCTATTTTTCCACCGGGAACACATTGTTTAAAAAGTGATACAATCATTAGGATTCTTACGTTAAGAGGGATCGTACAGTTACAAATAGTTACCCGCATTGGATCTTTACTTGTTTAAGTGTTTAACCATAGTACGTATCAATTAACAGCACTTGAGAAAGGATCTGCGCTCCCAGTTTGTAGATATGAACAACAAACAGTTAGTACATGTTACTCTAATAAAGACCAAAAAAGAAGAAAAAAACCCCACAAAGTATATTTTAAAGGATTTTATGTAAAGATGAGGGAGCTCGTCATATAACGAATGATAAGACTTAGTCTCTACTTGGTCAAATGCTTAATCAAGTAACTAAAAATTCTTTCCCAAGCTTGATCACGAACGGCTTGTTCGGCAGAAATAGGCTCAATATCCTTTTCAACGAAATTTAACTCCTTTCGCATAACTACACTCCAATCATCATCATTCAAGAAAGCATGACCTTGTTCAGGATAACGCCAGACAATGGGGTCCTTGGCATTCTTGATTTGTTCTTCCAACTTATCAGCTAATGGTAATAAATAATTAGTAAATATTACTGTTATATTTCATAGCGCATGTGCTTTTTTGTACCTGCAGGGGGATCACTGAAGCCAGCAACATTATCCTATAAATAAAATATATAAAAAACTTGGTTTTTTAAGTTTCGACTAGGGTGCATTACCTTTCCGCCAAAGTGACCTTGGACAGCGGTATCTTTAAGATTGGTAACATCAAATGAAGCGGGCGCAGTACCGTAACAAGGGATAGCAGCTTGGATAGGCTTACCAATCTTGTTAGCATGAGAAGCTAAAGCAAGCGAAAGACCACCACCCATACAGAAACCAATAGCACCAATGGAACTAGATATATGTGTATATAAAAAAAAAATAAGTTTATGATAGTTCCTTATTAGTCAGTTTAAATCCCTACGTAAAGTTTTGTTCTCTCAATTGTGTAACCAACAACTCCATCTCTCCAATAGCGACATCCCAATCAAGATTAGACATTAAATGACTGGCTTCCTATATTGATAATTATCTTGTTTTAGTGCTAATAAAAACGCGTATAATATATAGATACAAACCTCGGCAGTTAATCCAAGCTTTCCCTTGTATACATCAGGAACAACGGTACGAGCACCGGTATTGTTAGCAATTCTTTGGGCGTGCTTCTTGATAATGTCAGTGACACCCCACCATTCTTGGAAGACCTATGTAATGTGTAAGATACACATATCTTTTACGGTTTTTTTTAAAAAATATATCAATTTACAATAATGGCAGCTCCGGGTAACTTTTTGTCAGTTTCGGGTTCAAAAGTGTATGTTTGGAAAGGTAAAGACATATTATTATTATTTTTACGATAAAGAAGAAAAGGAAAAAAGAGGAAAAAAAAATTACTCGCAGGGTGTTAAATAGCTGTTATTTATGCGGAGGGTTAATATGTAAAGCAAGGTTAAAATAAAACTCACACCAGGTTGTACAGCATTTTTATTTATGAAGCTGTGTCCTTTTGCTAAAATGATGTGCATAAAAAGAAAGGGGAGTTTATGGATCTAATTCAACGCGTGGTCTTTTATTTTGTACTGGTGTAGAAGACAATACTCGTTTTCTAGATAAAGAGTTTTCATCACGAATAGATACTTCAATTACTTCTTGTTTTATTTGTTTGATCTCTATCGCTTTTTTCGAATACAATAACTTGTTCTTTAGCTTTAAATTCTCGAAAAAACTATGTACTGTTCCACTTGTTGCCAATTTATTTTGTTGATTTTCTTTTAATAAATTTTGAAAGAAATCCGATACAACCTGTTTGTTGTGAGTGGGTTGAGCGACAGGCGTTTTCTTTTGCATTTCATTATAGAGTGTTTGTCGTTCTGTTGATCGATGAGATTTTACCTTTAACCGTTTCCTTGGTGCACTTGATTTATGAGAACTCTCTAAACGTGCTAGTCTTTCGGCCGTACTTTCTTTTATGGGTTCCACGTTCGGTTGTTCATCAACAAGGAAACGCTTTTGGGGTGGATTCATTTTTCGCGAGAAGGAAATTGTACTTTCTCTTGCAAGTCTATCATATACAGTTTCTTCGGTTGATGCTTTTAGGGAAAGGCTTGGTACTTTTAGGGAAAAGCTTTTGTGGTTAAATTTAGGTCTTAATCTACGTTTTATTGGAAAAGAGGGTGCGGAAATATTCGTTTCGTCTAGTAAAAGAAAAAGGTTGAAGATCTCGTTATCTGTATATATTTTCAAGTAACTTACTAAACCAAGAATCGTTTGGTCTATCTTGAATAACAGAATCAGAAAGATCCCAAAACTGTGGAGCGACAAATTCCCAATTACTCATGTTGAAATAAAGAAAAAGAAATTATCGAAAATCGAAAATCGAAAAACACAGTCAAAATAGTCAAGGTACCAGCATTCTAAAGATATGTATTCCACACGCGATTCAGTTGCACACTAGACCTTTTTTTTTTTGTTTACTTTGCGAAAACTGTGTGTTTGTGTCACGATTCTATCTAGTTTACTCACAGCATCAGTTTTCCCGGACCCGAGTTTCGATACAAACATCTACACTATATAAATATATTTATACATGAAAAAAAAAATGTTACTCAGCGAGGTGTCAATTTGCTTATTTTAGGCAAAAGACAACTTGCTCATAGTTGTCAGCTGGTTAATATGACTACTTTAAAAATTGATGTTTTATTTATTTCTTTTCTTTTTGTTATATAACTTTTTTTTGTTCTCTCTCTTTTTTTTTTTTTTTTGTCTCTTGTAAAGAAAATATGGGTAGACTGTCAAAATCACCAAAGCGACTCAAGTTAGTTATAGTAGGGGACGGTGCATGTGGAAAAACGTGCCTTTTATATGTACTCACGGAGTTTGGGTTTCCTGAAGTATGATTTCTATATAGTTCGCAGTAAAATAAAAACAGTAATGCACGTTATATTAATCCATTGTTATTAGAAATATATCCCAACCGTCTTTTACAGTACGATCCATGTAATGAAAGTAGATAATAGGGATATAGAGTTAGCTCTGTGGGACACAGCAGGTAAGAGAATAAAAGGGTACGTGGCTATGATCATTATTAAGATATACATTATATACATGTAGGCCAAGAAGATTATGATCGTCTACGCCCCTTGTCATACCCACACTCACATGTGATACTTTTATGTTTTGCTATCGATTCACCTGATTCACTGGATAATGTACAAGAAAAGGTATACGTTTAAATAAATAAAATCAAGTTTATAAGGCAAGTATACTGATGATTTAAATCTATAGTGGGTAGAAGAGTTAAATACGCATGCTTATGGAGTACCGATGATTTTAGTTGGCTGTAAAAGAGATTTAAGAAGCGATAAAAAGACGATCGACGAGCTAGAAAAGATATCCCAAAAACCTGTTTCTTTTGAAGAAGGATTTGCTGCTGCATCGCATATTGGTGCACAAAAATATGTTGAATGTTCAGCCAAAGTAGATGAAGGAGTAACAGAGCTTTTTACTATTGCAGCAAGAGCAGCTTACATGTATTCAGATAATTTAATGAAAGCTAGAAAGAAGGGGAAATGCATTTGTTTATAATGACGATGTATTATGTGATAGTTGATGATACCAGAAGATAGTTTTTTACTTAGTTGTATATATAAATAAAAATTTTGTTTATTTATTTATCAGGAATAACTTTATATGGGTTCATAATTCCGTTTGGATCAATTGCATTTTTGAGTGTTCTCATCAATTGAAGTTGTACATCTGACTTGGCTCGTTTCATATAGTTTACTTTAGATACGCCAACGCCATGCTCAGCCGTAATTGAGCCATTATGTCTCACTGAAAAAAGTTAATAAGTAAATCAGGAACCAATAAAAAAAACTTACTTGTCCAATCAAAAACAAATTCATCCATAGCTTCTTGACCATCATGATCAAATCCATCCAAGTTGGCCATAATGTGTAAATTCTAACAAGTATTTATTTATTAGCCATCTGATCTAAGTAACTTTTTCATATTATTTTCTCACATACACCATCTCCAACATGACCAAATCCTAACAAGTTTGAATAAAGGTTACCAGGACCTAATAAACCTTTTTTACCAAAATGATCTTTTGCATCTTCAACTAATTTATAAAGAAGTGGTACTTCCATAGCTACATCATAAGTCATGGCTGTGCCACTTTTAGAAATTGATTCAGGAATCTTTTCGCGCCAAGACCAAAGTGCATTAATTTGCTTTGCATCTTGTGCCATAACACCGTCCATTGCTACACCATTTTCTAAAAGCCGACCTAAATAACCTTCAAGTTTCTATATAAAGCATATAAATAAATAAAAAAAAAGGCACTTTATTTTAACTATTTACCTCTTGATCGTGTTCTTGTTTACTTCCTTGAGTTTCAAGTAGAGCATAGAATGCATGCTTTCCTTCAATAGGATAGTTTGTATCTTGCATCATTTCTCGTTTCACTACACCAACTGAATCATAATCCCAAAACTCAAAAGCTATACAGTGATATTAGTTATAACCCCCTTTCTTTCATTATAAGCTTCTTTTTTTTTACCTGACAGAATTTCGGATAGATCTTCTTTTGCCATGACGAAAGCATCCTGAACTGCTTCAAATGAATCTAGTGCGACCATAGCAACATTCACAGCCTAAATAAAGTAATTAGACACCCACAGTTCCCACAATACAATCTTTCTTCCCCTTCTTACCTTGGGTCGTCTGGGTGTTAATAATGAGATACCTGTGATTAAACCCAAAGTGCCTTCTGCACCAATGAACAATTGCTTCAAGTCGTAGCCCGTATTATCTTTTCTTAAGGTTGATAAATTTTCCAAGACCGTGCCATCGGGTAAAACCTTATTACAATAAATTAAAGAGTCATAGCCAATCATTTAAAATATAATCTTACCACTTCTAATCCAAGTACGTTACCATGAAGGTTACCAAACTTCATTAATCTTAAGCCGCCTGCGTTCGTACTAACGTTTCCGCCAATTTGACATGAACCCTTCGCACCTAGATCCAAAGGAACCGTATATCCTTTAGGCTCTAAATATTGATCTAAAGATTCTAAAATAACGCCAGCATCTACAACTGCTACACCAGACACGCCATCAAAATGTCTAACCTTATTCATCTTTGATGTATTAACAATGATCTCGTCAAAGACAGGGCTGGCACCACCACTTACACCTGTTCTTCCACCTTGTGCCACTACAGCCAATTTATTTCGATTACAATATTTTAAAATTTGTGATACTTGATCTGTTGAAGTCGGGAATAAGCATAACCTAGTTTTTAAATGTAAATCATTTAGCCGTTTACATGATTACTTTTTGTTTGTTTGTTTGTTTTATCTTACGAAGATGAACCTCGATAGAGGTTAAACCAATCTGTATTATAAGGAATTAAACTGGATGAAGTATCATCGGGATTTGTATCATACAAGATATTATTAGGTGTTAATACAGACCTGAAAAATTCCAGGTCTTTATTTTCAATCTAATAGTTTATATGAATAATTATGCAAAAAAGTATGTTTTTTTTTTACCTGCGCAAAAGATGGATTACGCTTAAATTCAGGGTGTTTAACTCTAGTTAAAGGAGTTAAATTTCTATTTAAAATAGCTCTTGAAGTATGAATAAATCTTGGGCGAAACATTATTGATAAACAAAGAAAAAAGAAAATAGATGATGGGAAAATAGAAAAATATAAATGCGTAAACTTTTAAATCTGTGACTACACTACAATAGTCTCTGGATTAGGGTCGATGAGGGACTAATTTACTTTTTTAACTGCAAAAATCGCCATTGGCCTCTTTAGCATTCAAATGTTGGCTACTGGTGCCTATATCATTTATTCGTATTTATATCCAACCCTTTACTCACTATTACTGACCATCAATCCAACCTTACAAGAAAGTTTTTTTATTTGTACTGATTAAGCTCCAAATTTTATTTCATTTTATTTACAAGAAAGATATGAAGCGAGATGTAATGTATAGATGTAATAGATTTTATTCGTTTTGTGTTTGATGTTGTTCCTCCTCCTCATCTCCCTCTTCATCTTCCTCTGGGTCCAATTTAGCCTTCTTGGTTTCTTCAACCATAATTTCATCTTCATCTTCTTCAATAGTACGCTTTTGACCTCTCGAAGATTCAGTTTCCATGGGTGTATCGTTTAATTCATCCTCGTCTTCGTCTTCGTCTTCGCCATCTTCCTTTGCTTTCGATTCATCCTTAACCTTTTTCTTTTGTTTCTTTTCTACCATATTTTGTTGATAAGCTGTACAGAAGAAAAAAAAAGTGTATTAGACCAGATCAAACTAATAAAGAAAACAAGATCATACCTGTCAAAGATTCTCTTAGCTGAGGAGCCAAGTGATCTAATTCAACAATCTCTAAAGCTTTAAATACATCGGGTGCACTGATTGTTTTATGATTGGCGCCTTTAGCAACGTCATTTGCACTAATCAATGAATCAATAAGAGTATACATGTATCTATTAGGAAGAAAGCTTACACAGAAGATAAATAGTTAATAAAGACTGTTGCAGCTCTACTGACTGCCAACTTGGCGTCCTTTTGTAAGGCTGTACCAGGAGGAAGCTATTGAATAGATGAGTAACAATTATATATACTTTACAGATATATTACTTACAGCATTCTTCAAAACTCTGGTAACATTAGCTTTTGGTAATTCGTTATCTTCAATCGTGCTTGACATTATTCTAACGCGTTAAGAAGTTTCAAAAAAAAAAAGAGAAAAAAATATTTTAAATACGCGCGCACTTTCTAAAGGCGCTAGATTTATCGAGGCAATAAAAACGAGAAATGGTCACTGAGGTCCAGTGAATTGGGCACTGTATGTATACAGATCAAGAATACCAACTGAAAACGTTCAAAGAGCGGTATTTATTTAATACAATGCTATAAAGATTACAATTCTATAAACTGAACAGTAATGACAACTGCGTATCTTGTCCTCCTAATAACTAAATGATATGTTGGCTTTATTGTGACGCTACGATAAAAAAAAACTTGCACAGGTTTTTAATTACTAAATACATAATGGTCCCATCGCAGAGCATAGCATTTTTTGTTCGTTATCTCCAAAAGAAAAGGGTATATTATTCGCTCTATATATTGGTTTTATGAAAATCAGGTTGCGTCTTTGCTTTCTTAAGCAGTTAGCGGAGGGCAGTACAGAACAGTTTGGCTCACAAACCCCCCCCCCCATTTTACCGCATTCATGCCAGACTGTATCTGTTAATAACTGTATAATATACCAGTGGATCCTTTTAATCATCTCTTTATTATTACACTCTGCAATGTACCGGTACGTAAGGAGTTACTCTACTGTAACCTATTTGGCTCATTATCTTGATATTAAAGTAACTCTTACGAGTAGTTCTAGTGTGTTAATTCACTTTTTTAATTACCAAACAGTAGCTTAATGGGTATAATATCACAGCTTTTTTTATTCCAACGCGAAGGAAATAATACGACGACAGTTAATTAAAAGAGGATAAAGAGAGAGAAGTAATTTAAGGTTTATAATATGTAAACATGGTTACCGCACCGAAAATTTGGTACAGTAGCGGCTCTATTTAAGGGCGGCCGAAATGTGGAGGAAATCCATCCATATATCGAACATACCCTTATTATCGAGCAGTGGATAACTACTTCTAAAAAGAAAAAAGCTCACTGAGATACCTGAGTTTAAATAATCGCTTTCAAAAGAAATCACTGCTAAAATTAGCAGTTATAATAGATATTGGTTTTTATTTTTTAAAGAAACAGAAAAAGCTTTTTGGGCCCAGGTTGTTTAGTATTAAATAGTTGGTTCAACTATATCTTTGATAAAAAAATTAAAAACGAACTTTTTTGTTTTTTTTTTCGATTTTCATTTTTGGGGGTCAACCCCTTTTGTGTTTTTGTGGTTATTTTACCATTACTCCGGATTCAATTTACCTGTCTTTGTAGAAAAACCATTCATAGCATATAACTCGGTTAGACGCTTCTAATCCATTTTAAATCATATTTCTACTGCAAAAACTGAAAGAGTAATCGTTGTTTTAGACGTCTTTTTTTTTGGGGAAAAAAAAATACACTTTTTTAGTGTAACATCGTGTAACCATTTTCAGAGCTTCGCGATGATGTAAAATGTAGTTTTTTATTATCGTGTTTGGTTATAGCACCGAATGTAGATATTTAAAAACTATATATTGGATGTTTATAAAAGAAAGTGCTACATCCAAAACTGGGCGAGAAAACGCGCTTTAAAGAAACGGCCATTTTAAGGACCGCCTAACTCAAAATTCAGCGAAAAAAAAACGTCTAAGACGGTGATTACTCGGTCAGTATTTTTTTTACAAATATACTTACAAATGGGTTAAATGCGTCTAAACAAGCACTATATTATCATTGTTTTTTTCACAAAGAGAGCCAAATTGGATCGGAAATAATTTCAAAATAACCTCAAAAACACAATTGGGGTTGACCCCCAAAATGGCCAAAAACGATCAAAAATGATCGACTGAAGGAAAAAATAAAAAATCAAGAAAAATATAAAACAACATGCAGTTTTCAATTTTGGTATTAGATAAACATTCTAAGGAGTAACTTTTACTAAGTAACTTGGAAAAAAGAGCCATTTCCTGGTGTTTAATCATACAATGAAAACATCTTATTTCGATTACCGTAAAAGTGACTTTTTTTAGAAGTTACTTCTAAACCTTTACTTAAAAAGACGCGTTTTTAAGAGAATAATGGACAAACAATAACAAATTACAATAGTTTAAATAGTTCTCGAACTCTTCCAAGTTATTGTATAGAAAAATATACTGTGTATCTTTTTCTGCAAGAGCTCAAACATTAAAATTACGTTGAGTTCTATTAAATTTTTTATTGATGTCAATTAAAATAGTACAAAGCTATTTATAGGAATACCACATAGTAAACTGCTAGCTACAATATATAGGACTAAAAAGAATCTTTATATTCACTTTATTTGATTTATACTGCATTCCTTTTCAATATTTCATCACTTTGCAACAGTCTGTATTTAATTACTTTTCCTAGTTAAATTTCTAAAGATTCACTGCCGGAATTTGCTCTATTCAAGTATAGATTGACTGTCTTTATACTTTAGCTACTTTGTAAGGTTTATTTTATTATCCTTTTGTTTTACTGTAAGCAATTTTATTTTTGCCTTCTTGGATATACAATTATCCCTATCCAACTCAACAAATGGTACTTTTAACTACCGAATACGGGACTGCGAAAACCCTTTGATAATTCTGATAGTTTTGTTGCTTTAGGGGCTTCCCCTTGTTACTAAGTAAACTAGGAAAGTGTAATGATTAAAACCTGGATTTGAGGGAAAAGAAAAAGATATAAATGCTATAAAATGCTTGATATGTAACCGTTCTTATACTAAGAACAGTGTTTCGTAACAAGTAATCTATTGCATCTCTTTTTGTTTTACAATGATTCTTATTTACACTTGAAATGAACACTTTCCTATCTTTTTTTAAAAATTTTTAGTATTTACTTTAAGGAAGGATTATAATCTAAGCTCTCGTAAGCTTGTGAAGATACCAAGTAACTCGTTAATAGACAAAATAATAATTCGTCTTGTAAACTTTAAGCGCAACACGTATTGATGAATATTTTTTTCAGAACGCCTTTGCTTTCTTATCAAACACATGAGTTAAAATTAAGATAGCTATTACGGCATAGAACTTTAGAATATACCACGGTCGTATCACTTACTCGATTATAACGAAAAAGATTATTACTGTTTTATTTTTATTTCATATTTGTAGTGTAGTTTACGATATGTATAGTGCGTACTGTTAGGTTTGGATGTACGATATACATTCGTATAATCAAAACGATTTATATAGTTAATTAATATAGCATGCGTATACGCCATATACGTAATTCCGTGCGCGTTAATAAGATTGCCTGTATCATGTTTATTATTTAACAAATTCCATCTTCTAACACTCTTGGTGCTTACTCTCTCTTTCTCTTTTTCGTACTTTACATCTTATTAAAAATGGTTCTGCTTATTTTTAATCCTAAATACTGTAAATATTTCTAGATACCGTAATGATTGACTTTATCGCATGAACAAACTATACATTATAAAGTAGAGTCTAGGCTTTATCATTTCTTTTCCTATCATGCTTCCTTTAGTCAGAGTCTCCATATTTTGTAAACGAGTGATTCACATGGCAAGTATAGTAAACCTTATTTTGTTTCATTAAGTGAGTGTACTAAATAAACAGAAAATTATTTACTATTTTTGCTACGTATGAGAAAAAAGTGGAAATATTGCTGCATCACTATTTTTGATCCAGATAAATATAAAAAAAAAGAGAAACGTCTAAAAATAAATTCGTTTAACCTTTTCTCTTCTTTCAAATTATTACATTATCAATGGAGGAATTACAGCGAGCTCAAACTTGGCTGAAACATATCTATGTCACAACTCTTAAACAAAGTTGCCGACGCTACTAATAATATAAAGCAATATGACGCTATTTATATCACTGCTGCTGCTACTACACTTACTAGTATATTGGCATACATGGGTATTGTACGCTACAACAGTTATAAGAACCTTAATTTAATCCGTGCAAAGTATCCTAATCCTGATGATATCTTAAACGACTCTGAGGCTGCACATTTCGTGTATAATATCGTCACCAAAAAAAGAGTTTCCGTGTAAGGTTTACTTTTTTTATAAAATTATTTATTTACAGAACTATACACGCGTATATGTGTACCTTTTCTTTGCGGATCTTTCGAGAATAGCATTGGAGATGGCGTTTTTTAAAAACGTTTACAGTGTCTACGATTTCTATAATTTTAGCCAGCACAGGCGAATTTTCTGACGAAAATATAGCACGCCGTGCAGAAGATACTGGACCTTTGTTGTCGTTGAGATTGTTGAAACTTATGGTCGGATCCAGAAACAGCTGCAAAAGTAATCCTGATACTCCCAAAAAAAGATATCGAAGCCCAATATCAACGATCTATTGATTCTGTACAATCATTTAAACGAGTTACACGGCAAATATCCCCATTTTAAATGACGATTTTATTGACACGCTAACCTTCTTCGTATTCGAGACCACCAACTGGAACAACCGCGCTACGAGTGGCGTCAGCTGGACGTCAGGGAAGAAAATATAAAAGAATGAACACGAGTATGAAAAAGAAGATTACTTCGCCTGACTTTTTTTATTTTTCAAACAACAATGTCCAGGTGTTCTTCAAAGTCTGGTATGACATAGGTACATCAACGAATATTGTAGATGTTCCGGAGTCGAAAGAAGAGTTATTCAGATTCAAAGTATTTAAAGATAAAAATATTTATTATGTGATACATATACATGCTAATATTATCTAAATAAAGGAATATTGGGCAAGTCGTATCAAATATCACTCCATTAATTGGAAAGTGGGCCAAAACACGTTTAAGCTTTTGTTTACGCAATTTCCTACCTTTTTGAGAGAGCCTCTCTAGTTACCCCTTAGTTATGCGAGATTTACCGTTCCTGCTCGAATCATACAACGCTGAGTCCTTCAAGCTCCCTTTAAAAGAATCTTCAATCATCACGGGACTAGTTTGTTCTACATTTTAATTTGAGAGAACTATTCGCCCGCTATCTTATGCTCCCAAGGTCAATCTTCATGACTCGTACCACCATTCTATGCCAACAGTGAAGAAAGAAAAGTTCCTAATCACTTTTTTTATCAGCTCCAGAGTCTATCGAGAAGGTTATAAAATAGAAGAATTTGGTTCTACAAAATTTTTACCGAAAAAAAAAATGCTTTACTAAACATTATGCCTCCATAACGTCCCATGAGTCACATTTAAAAAAGTATTTCTTTTTTTTTTTTGCTATAAATATAAATGTATAAACGGAACAATTTAATGATTGTATTTACTCCCTTCGTCGGCTAACAACTAGACAAAACCTTAATCTGATATAGAAACTATAAAACCGCCTAAACAATTATTCCATACAACGAGAAAGTAACCTAGTGTAATTGTGACGCCTGTGGCCAAGTGCGTTTGGGTTCGGTTGTTGTGCATATAAAAGGCCTGATATTTATAGTACCACTTGTTTCCCCTTTCTTCTTTTTTTTTTTGTTGCTTTTGCTTGTTCATTTATCAAAAAACTATACCATGGAAAATTTAATTACCTCTGTTCAGAATGTTTCACAGGAAATCGTTGACGGGATATATCAAAATGAAAATACCAAGTTAATAACATTGGCTACCGTAAGCGCAGCTATTGTGGCCTACATGGGTATTGTGCGCAACATGCGTTACAAAAACCTAAACTACATTATTAAAACATATCCAGACCCTCAGCAAGCATTGGACGATCCAGAAATCGCTAAAGAAATTGCCGCTATTACGCTTAAAAAAGAATTCCCTTGTAAGTTGACATTTTTTTGTTCTAATTTAAACGTAGCTGAGATTTTTTAATATTTTTTTGTACATGTCAAAAGATTTGGGAAGACAAGGTGCAGAATTAGCTTTTTTTAAAACATTTACTATTCCATCTATTTCGAAACTCTTGGCCGCGACTGGTGAATTCTCGAAGGCATGTTCTCGTCGTATAGAAGACACGCAATTGATCCTGTATGAAATGTTGGATACTTGTGGAAGAATTAATAAGCAGTTGGAGGCTAACCCCATTACTCCTCAGCAAGATATCGATGATCAGTGCAAACGAGAGAAAGAAGCTACAGATCGTTTGAATACTATTCATGGCAAGTACACTATTTCAAATGATGACTATATATATACGGCGGCATTAATTGTACTCGAACCCATACATTGGATTAATCGTTATGAATGGCGTAAACTGGATATAAGGGAGATTAATGTAAAGTGAAACATTACATTTGAACACACAATATTTTTTGAATAATTCCAATGATTGACACCTTTTTTTTCTTTTTTTTTCTGAAATAGGCATTGTATCGCGTTTGGTACGACGTTTCTATTACTATGAATATTGAGAATTTCCCAAGCAGTCCTGAGAAACTAATTGAATTTACAGATGTAATGAGAACTATACTTTGCATGTATGATGTTATCATTAATCCCCCAACCTCCTTTTTTTTTCTGTTACCTTCTTTTAGTCGTATGCAAAAGAAAATATCAAGTACTCTCCCAGTAATTGGAAATGTGGGGAAAATACAGCTAGACTGATTGTTACTAGATTCTTTCCATCTTTTCTTCACAAGATAGGATATGAGATGGCTCTTAGATCACTGCCTTCTGTCTTGTATCCAGAGGATGTTGCTGCTTTCAAACTGCCGTACAAAGAATCTAAATTAATAACGTGGACATTCAACGGGCTCCTTGGCCTACGAGCCGTATTGACTCGATACTTTATGTTACCAAGATCAGAGTTTGTAGTTCGCACGCCATTTTATGCCAACGCACAAGGAAAATATGTACCGGAATTCTTTATGTATAAGCCGTATATTTATAAGGATGGCTATAATATTTCAGAATTAGGCCCAGAAAAATTTTTGAAAAAGAAAGAAGAACAGCAATGTCCTTTTGCTTGCAGTGAAAAAAAAGAGGGTTAAAATTATGAAATTATTGTTTATTTTTTTGCTCCAAATTTTTTTAAAAAATTAAAAATGAAGTAGATATATACAAAAGATAATAATTAATGGAAGGGAAGAGTGGGGAAAGGTGTGTTGTGTTTCTTTGTTTTTCTGTGTGTTTACTATAAATGAAGAAAATGAAGCTATATAATAATGATAGTGGGAGTGTTTGTGCATTTTGTCTTGAAATTGTCGCAAGGGGGGGTAATAAAAAACAAGACGCATTTAAGAGATAAGAAGAGTAAATAATAATGATAATTTAGAATAACCAAGGACGGAAAAATGTCTTGCAGTTTTGTTGTTGTTGACTCATGTGTGATTGAGGATGAGGCACTGGAAAGTTGGAGAAAGAAGGTAAGTTGACATAATTACGAAGAGGACAACGAGCAGGTTGTTTTTCTTCATCTTCAGGTGACTCCAAATCGAACAATAACTCGTGAGGAAGTAAACTTTCTGCGTTAGAAGGTAAAAGTGAATCTTCGGGATCAAAGTTAGTGGGAGAATTATTAATCATGAAATTTCTTTTAGGAATCGCACCAAGTCCAGCAAGTGGTAAAACATTGTTATCAGCAAACCAGTTTTGTGCGAGGATCTTGTGATTTTCAACAGAAAAAATAGACACAGGTTCATCCCTTTTCTCTTGCTGTTGTTGTTGTTGTTGTTGTCTTTGTCTTTCCTCTTCTTCTTCTCTGTCTCTGTTCTTCATTTCTAAAGCATCACCGGGAAGGTTAAAATGTCTAAAGGTACAACGATTGCCATAGGGACAAGAACCAGTATTATGAAAAGTACGACACTTTTGAGTCTTATATTTAGGGTGACGATCGAGTTCACGCAAATCGGCTGCGCCATGTGCGTATTGGCATTTCATACCGTATCTACAATGGTTTGTTTCCTCCCAGTTACGACAAAGTTCAGTTTTGTAAAGTGATTTCTGCTTCTTTTCAGGTTCGGCATCTTGGTGGTTGGTTGATTTTTTATTGTTGGATTTCGATGATTTCTTTACTGATTTATGAGGACATTCATCGAGAGAATCACCATCAGTTTCGATTGCATCTTTTTTGTTGACTATTAAAAAATAAAAAAATTTGTCAGCGAAAAAAAAATTCAACAACCCCCTCCCCCAATGATTTTTTTTTTTTTTTATTCTTTTCACACTAATCCCAAAAAAAAAAAAATGTTGGATACGTTACGTTTAGTTGCCTTTTTTGAAGGGTTATTGTTGTTCTTTGGACATCTACGGATGGTTGCAGTAGTTGTCATTTTATTAGATGCATCACTTTCTTCTTCAGAACTGATATCAGCTAAAGACAAACTTTTATTTTTATGTTCGAATGATTTATGTTCAGAAAAATCCAAATGAGTATTGAATAAACGGTCATCGATTTCTTTAATAAAACTATTTTCTTCCGAAACAACTAATCCATAGCCGTGAGGGGAAGTAGTAGAATTAATTTGAGTATGATTCATTACAAGTAGGGAAAAAGTGGGATAAAAAAAAAAGAGTGAGAAAAGTAAAAGAAGAAAAGAAAAAAAAATGTCAATAAAAAATTTGGGGTCCCATTTCTTTTTTCTTTTTTTTTAACTCCAAAAAAAAATCGCTGTAGTCACTCCACTTTTTCATGCTTGGCCTTGCCCTTTTTGGGGGTGATTGTACTGTTTTTAGGCAGAAATGATATGTGATTGTTAAAGTTCCGTTCATCTGACTCTTGTTGTATGTACGGTGCCGCCGCTGGTTAGTCGGTCATAGAAAAATGAATTGGCGACTATCATCGAAACGAAGTTTTACATTTCCCTCGTACATATAAAATGTTTAGCCGCAAAGTGATGGTTTAATATATTTCGCATGATTTATTTACACGTTTAAACTTTGTTTTATCCGCATAAAAAGGAGGACTCGTGTGAATCAAGTTGGGGTAAAAAAAAGTACACATTGTACAATAAAAATAATTAACTAACGTGTATGAAATACGAGTAAATTGTGAAGCTAATGGTAGTATAACTACGCCATGATGAGTGACCCTCCCCCCCCCCCCCTGAATCTATCAATCCAGTATATGTATACACTTTGATTAGCTAGAAGCAGCTAGTGATGCAAAATCTAGGGCTCTCACAATACGAAGATTCATTTGCTGCCAAAGGAAAACCAGACTTTAATATTATCCTAGTGGTATTTTTGAATAACCTATTTTTATCAAATTGTATCATATTATCAACAGTTATTTTTATAATTAAATTTTATAAATAGCAGAAAATAAAATACCTCTTTTTTTTTTTCTCCCTGTGTACAATAAACAATATAGAACGTGCTTACACCTTTTATTGTATTATATGTTTTTAGAAAATATTGTCACACAATTCAGTTTAACATTCTCATTGTTTTACCGTTCTCATTGTTTCTAATTATTTTAAGTAGCGGGTAAAAAACCAGCAACTTGGGTCACCCAAAAATAATGAATGTCATTATGAAAGCATAAAAATATTTTAGAATGAACTAGACTGAAATAACATAGAGAGAGACATGTTTGTACGGGGGTATACAGGGATACACTTTTTGCGCTGTTATTTTCTTTTTTGGCAGGTTACAATTATAGCGTACATAATACGGTTGCACTAAATGTACCCAACAATAACAGAATATATTGGTAATTTCTAGAACTAAGAAGATGGGCGAGATCATCATTGCGACATAATTTTAAACGCCTGCATAATAGTTGTAGGAAACCTTGATTCGGTAAAAGTGACGATATATTATTACGCTTAAAAAGCTCCTTAATAATAAACCTTTCCACAAACTAAATGGTGATGATACAAAGCTCTTAAAACCTTGGTATATAATGTCACGAAATTCTTATTATTTTATTACACGAAACTAAATATATCATCCTCAACTGTATACAAAAGTCCCAGGCAAAGAACTTTAGGCAATCTTTTTTAAAAAAAAAGCTTCGGGATCAGGAAAAAAAAAAGTGTCACACCAATCTCTTTTTCATATGATGCTTTTTTCTTGTGATTTCGTATATTGTTATTATTTTGCGCTGAGGAAACTATGTTTGTAAGTTACACTTTTAAAACACACCTATTTGTTTTTCTTCTTTGTTGTCTCAGAACTTCGTTCCGTAAAGAATATTTTCCCCCAAAGAAAAAATCAGGTGTGTCACCATGCTTTAAATGCCCGAAAAAATGATTTGTACTCACTCGTAATCAGATTATTTTTTTTTGCAGCGTTGTGGAAGTTCAATGTGATAAACACAAGCCGGGAATAAGTTTAGTAAGGGCTATGTTACGACTACGCGCACAGAGTCCCTCAGTCTAGATAAAGAGCAAGATTACTTAACAAATACTTTTTGATTTATATGTATACCTATTTTTATCAAAGGAATAGAAGCTATATTTCTATAGGCTGGGATTGTTTTATTAAATTAAATTTTTTTTTTGTAACCTTAAAAAAAGTGTACTGTGCTTTTTTTTCTCTCCTAAATAGGCTTTCTTTTAATACGTATTTGATCGTGCTTGGAATTACTTTGCATTAGCATACCCAATAGACTTTTTGCCAGCATATTGGGAGATCTGATAATTACCCGCATGAATGGCCGGTACGTAGGTCCCCACTCTCTTCTATACGCCGCGGAGGGGGGGGGGGGGGCACCCTGTTATTCGGACCAACTTCTATCGGTATTCCTCTTCTTACTTGTCAACTGTGAAATGTTTTCCCGGTAGTAAATGATACGTAGTCTAAAACAAATACGAACTTCTTAACATTAGGTTAGTTCAAGAAGAGGGAAGTTTAGAGCACGACAATATTACACGTGTCGACATATATGTCTTTTTTTTTTATGATCTAATTTTAAATTACATCTCTTGGTATAATCCTCGTTTATCGCTTTAAGCTTCGTAGTCTACTTTTTTTTAATATAAAGATAAACATGTATATATTTAAAAAAAAGCTATAGTTAGAAACAAAGTATCTATTATCTATTGAGATTACCCGCATCAGGTAAAATGATTAGAATGACTAACTTTTAAAAAGACGACTCAGTATGTACAACCGTTTATCGTAATAGTACTAACGAGATCAATACGATCATAATTATTGAAGCTTAATAATTTATAGAAAGCTATCTCATTTGTCAAATTATATTAAAAAAAAATCGAGCTTCAATCTCGATTAAATATATTAAATACTCGAGATTAACAAGATATCATGATGCTTTTAAAACCTCAGAAGTTAGTAGGTCATATTATGATGCAACTTGAAGAAACTGTGAAGAGCTTGCGGACTTTTGGTCTTCAAGAGTATGGTAATAAAACTAACAGTTTACTTCTATTTTATCTGCAAAAGTGTAACGAGTTTTTACTTTTTCTCAAGTAGGCAACAGTTAAACATGTCGTGCGCGTAGACATGCAAGTGACATCATGAAAAAAAAGTGACTTTGGATTTACTGTTCGACTTTTTGTGCCTTTGCGAAAAAAAAAAAAAAAAAAAAAAAACCTTGATTTGTGTCAAACTTATAAAACCATGCTTTTCGAAAAACCCAAGCACCATCACCATCGCGTAAGCGAGTTTCAAGCAGTTGTACTTGCCGGCTACGGAAGTAGTAACAGGTAAAGTATATAAAATATACGTTTGAGCGAAACTATTACTTATAATATTTGGTTAGACTTTATCCCATTTCCGAAGAGGATAACTTACCCAAAGCTTTACTTCCTGTTGGAAACAAACCTGTAATTTCATATACTTTAGAATGGCTCGAAAAGGCCGGTATTCATGGTAATTAAAACGAGATCCAAGTTAAGAAAAAAAATTTATACTGATAACAAAAAACAGATGTCATTGTGATTATTCAAGCTATTGGTAACGCACCACAAAAGTTATCAGCTTATCTCAGAACATATACTGGAAACGTACACACACAAGTTGTCAGTGTCGATGAAGATGACGAAACTGCTGATGCTTTAAGAACTATCAAGGACAAAATTGACGTATGTAAATATATGAAACGAATATACAAAGGGAAAAAAAGAGTATTGACGGACAGGCTTAATATAGAGAGATTTTATTGTTGTTCCTTGCGATCTCATTACTGAACTTAACCCTCGCGATTTCCTCGATGCTCATCGCGTATACGATCCCACTTTCAGTGCTTTGTTTTATGAGCCTGGATCTACTGAAAGTGCAAGCAAAGACGATGGTAAAGAGGGAACAAGATATACTTACAAAAAATTAGGTTTTTTTTATTGACGTTATTATTTTAGACCTTTTGCCTTATGTAGGTATTGACCCTACCCGTAATGCTTTAGTTTATAAAGCTATCCGTTCAGAAGATGATGATTTCTCTATGCGTATGTCTTTATTAAACAAGTAAGAGAGAAAAATAAACAAAAAGGGGAGGAAAATGTAGACTAATCAGCAGACACGCACTATTTTAGATTCCCTCGCGTTAGAGTTCATACAGATTTACAAGATGCACACTTGTATATTTTCAAGCGATGGGTTATTGATATGCTTGTAGAAAAAGAAAACATTACTAGTATTTCAAAGGATCTTATACCTTTGTTGGTTAAATGTCAATATCAAAAGAAGTTGGTTGAAAGAGAAGAGATTAACAAGTGTAAGAGTTTAGACTGTAAAATAACAATGAAAACACTATTAATAGTACCATTATGTAGACACATCCACATACGATAACTTACTTGCTAACGCACTTTCACTCTCTACAACACAATCTGCTGAAGTGGATGATGCATTAGTTGATCCTATTCATTCCAACTTTAAGAGTCCTATTAAAACATACGTCCATGTTTATCGCGGTGGTTTCTGTGGCCGTGGTAATACAACAGCTAGCTATAGTGAATTGAATCGTTATGTAAGCTATATACGAAAAAGAAATACTGGTTTTTTACTCCTTTTTTATTTACGTGGTTCTTCGTACTATAGGTTACAAAGCAGGGTGCTTCGATCACTCGTGTACCTTCTAGTGCAGAAGCTGCACCTAGAACACAAGTTGGTAATGATTCAGTTATTGGTGAATACACCAAGATTGATGAAAGATCCTCTGTCAAAAAATCTTGTATTGGTGCACATTGTGTTATTGGTAAAAACGTAAAGATTGCTAATTCCGTCATTATGGATCACGTGGTTATTGGTGACAAGTACGTACACATACACAAAAGAAAAAAGAAAAGAAAATAGGAGAATAACATCTAACATGTGGCTTAATTATATTCTATTAGTGTTAAAATTGACGGATGTATTATTTGTAATAATGCGAATATTCAAGAGAAATCATATATGAAGGATTGTGACGTTGCAGGCGGATATATTGTAGAAAAAGAGAGTAAGTTTATTTATAAAGCAAAATGAAACGAACGTAGATATTAAAAATGAAATAATTCAATAGGTCAATTGAAGGGAGAGAAACTAGTAGCTTTTAGAGAGTCTATTTAATGCGCAATTGATCATCTGAGAACCGCATAAATAAATAATATTATTTTACATACACAAGTTTTAACTTGATTTATCAATTCCAAAGGCGCACAAACAGGATAGTGTAACATTGTCCAACTTTAAATCGTGCTTACTACCTCAAAAAAAAAAGTAGTCCCCTCCTTTTCATTGCATAAGACAATCGTCCCACTTTAACTTTTTGTTCTTTATCTTTTCTTTCTCTTTTTGACTACAAAAAAAAAAAAAAAAAAAAAAATGTCTTGCAATAATCTTATATCTTTAACTACTGTTTCTAGTAAGTAATAATCTCTTTTTTCTGTAAGAACTTGTTTTAACAAAAAAAGGAATATAGATTTAAGACTGGAACAGTTTAGAACGCAACATGAACTGGCACGTAACTTTTACGATGATCATGAATTTTGTCCTATTTTTCATATAGAAGAGGTATGACAAAGTGTGTATATGTATATAACAATTATTTTGATTTCTAATAATTTCTTCGCTCCCCCAAAAAAAAAAAAAAAAATAGGTCACCGAACATCGGGAAAGAATACAAAAACGTACGTCTCCATATCCATCACCAAGCCATTCTCCCCCACCATCTTATTATACTACACTAAAACAACAAAACATACAACAAAATCCCCATCGTCAGCATCGTCATCATTCACAACAAAATCATCATCAAAATCCATCATCTAGTTCTGTTACTACAAGAGCTATCCCTATTATCAATCCAAGCAATATGGCCCCTGTGTCTGTACCTGTGCATCAACAACATCCAGGGAAAATAAATACTTCTCCATCGATGGCTCAATGGGTTGCATATAAGAATAGTACTACGGCAAATATGACTAGTCCTACGAGTAGTAACAGTAGTATTAGTAGCATCAGTAGTAGTGGTAGTAGTAGTAACATTATACCACCACCTCCCAATTACAATAATAATTATTACCTTGCTGATAACTGCGCTATAAACTATAATCAACAACAACCTCATTATCTTCCTACCACTACCATTGCTCGGGCAATACCTATTATAAACCCTGCAACAGGACAAGCATTTGGTCAGCAACAACAAACCCCAAATATACCTCCTGGATTCTATAATGTTTCAGTCTGTTGAGAATGGGCGTAAAAAAAAACAATTGTATTCCCTTCTTACTATATCGTATACATATACACATTATATATATATATATTCAATCATATTACTTATTTATTTGTAAATTGTTATCACATATCTATAACAAATATATAAACCATTTATTATAACAAAAAAAAATCACAGTTATGATGACGTCTTTTTTCGAGCGTACAAAAATGTTGTCTGTTGTTTCTTATTAACTACTTTATTTTAAATCGAATCAAGTATTTATTTATACTAGCGCTATATTATCCTTGTTTATTTCTTCTTGCATTATACTCTCACACGCTAACAACTCATACTAAATTCAGAAACGAAATCTCATGCAAAACATAGCCTCCAGTTATATATTAGCCCTGTGCTAGATTTAAATCAGACGGGGCTTTCACAATTCATGTAGATTTAGACGCGTTCCTCTTTTTTATATGGGTAGCTGAGGAGATGAATTACGTACTACATTGGTATTGTAAAACCAACCTATAATCAAAGTATCTCCTAAGTGCGCATCTAGACCCAGCCTATTCATTATTTAAATGAAATCCCTTTTTTATATAATTTAAAGTTGCGTATATATCTCCTTTTTATCCTTAATATCTCTATCTCCATTCATACCAACCTCTTGTGCCGCTTTTTAATTATATTCAAAACGCGCACGGACATATATTCCATCGCAGAGTATTTACTAGCCCATTTTTCTTTTTCTTTTATAGCGCATACTAATATATATATACTTCTCGAAGTGAATAATAGGTGTAAATCAGTGATATCAGTGTGGCGTTTAGATACTCTTTAAGGAAGCGCTTGTTTGAGGCCCAAAAAAAAGTAACGTACTAAGAAGGTTTCTACATTACCTCCGCCAATTTCTAACGCTACTACATAAAGAAAGAATGTTTATATTCAACGAGAGTAAAAATGTTGATAGTTAAATTTAGGATAATTGTATTTCCTATAGTGATTTCTGCACTTCCAAATTCAAACATACAACTATAGTAAATTAAAAGTAATTACAAAGTTTTACATTAAAAAAAGTATTGTTTAAGTGACAAAAGATATGTTTCGCGTCTCCAGATTTGGCAGCATTATCAGCTGCAGTCTAGTGCCCTTTTGATTGTATATTCTCTTCTTTTTTACTATCCTCAATTGACCACAACAGATCACTTTGTCAATCTTTTTTAGTACATTTCCTTTGCATGAACCAGCTGTTCACAGCTTATTTATTTTTTTAAAAATGCGACACTTTCGAAAGGCATAGCCTATTCCCCCCTTCCCTTTTTTTTTTATGTACATCAGATATGTTGTTGATTTTCGTTTGCAGAAACTTGCGACACTAATCTATAGAAACAATATAACTTAAATAGGGGGCCATAAATGGTGCGCACACTTGGATATAATACAATCCACTTGAGTTCCCTTTTATATCGTAGTACAACGGATTTTCTTTTTCGGTTCGCAATACAAATAATGAGGTTTTGAAACTAGCGACGCTTTCTAAAGTTTACGAGAGAGGAATTTAAACACACTTTTTAATCGTAAAGTTATTAGATTCGATACTTGTTCGACTTTTTTTATGTATAGCTGTAGTTGCAATCTCGTTCCTAGCGCTAAACCCCCCCCCCGTAATGAGGTAACGTAACGTTGAACAAATTATGTACAACAATAAATGAAAACCCAACACCCCCTCTTTTTTTATAGCGTAAACTATATCCTCTTGCACATATAAAAAAATTCAAAGCAACGCACACATTTTCCCAGCCCATTGGAATTACCTAATACGTGAATGCATACTTTAAAACACTGCGTGATTGTACCCAAAAACGGTAACACGTTGATAACAACATTAGTTTGAAAAAAAAGGGCCTTTTGGTCTTAGTTAACCTGTTTGTTTTTAGATGGAACCCGTCGTTAAACCTAATTTCACGTGGTAATATTATAGTTTTATATTTTTGTTATACAATACATTTAATATTAAATATCTCACTCTATGTTTTTTTTTAATAAATGCGTTATTACACACTAACTAAGAAAAAAAAAACGTAGAACAATGTAAAAAATTACCAGGCGTTATATATATGTATAAGAATAATAATAGAAAAAATACTTCTTTTTTTTTTGCTTTGTTTTGTTTTTACTGTAAACAGGTATTCGCTAGTGTATCCAAACATCTCGTTTCCGGTTTTATCTCACTACTTAATACAGCAAAAGCTTAAAACCGAGTAACACAACTGATGTGTTTGCCTAATGTAATGTGTACTAATATATCGTCAAATAACGTATACTCCAGAACCCACCTTATCATTATTTTCTTTTTTTAAAAAAAGCACGGATACGAACGGGCTTTAATTTGTTGTCAATTTTACTTTTTTTAAAATACCAGTGTATTTCAATAACGTGTTTCGCAATTTCAGTGCTATTTCTGTGTAATTAGGTGTGAGAAAAAGCAATTGTGATCTAACCAAATACTGTTTTTACATGGCCGTGTTTATATATTTGTTGTTAAACTTTTTAAAAAGTAGAGTCTTTTCTTTTTAATCACGCACATTATTATTTTTTCAAGTATATTGTGTTTGTGACAAATTACCAATCAGCTGCGCATTCTTGGGGATCCCAACTTAGCCTTTATTACACAATCTCCTCTATATGTAAAATATTTCATGTAATGACCTTGTTTATAGATATAGCTTCCATAGAATATGGTTACTTGTTTGCACAGCCAGACAATTTAGTAATAGGATCAAACAAAACAATCAATATAATGCCGATACTTGCTCTAAAGTTATGCAATAATATATAAGATTCGAATTATATTGTATTTAGCTTTATAAAATACTTACTGATGAGTACTTGTCACAGGTTTCTTTTACACGGATTAACACTATGTGAACCTCTTTTTTTTTCTATAACAACTACTCTAATAAAATTATATTAAAAACGTATTATTGCCTTCTTTTCCTGAACTTTTTTTAAGCCAGCTTATAATATATCTCTACGGTACTTTGATACTGCAACTGGTAAAAAAAACAGCACACTAATGTCCTAAACATAATTTAGACTTTGCTATTTTTTATAGCTGGGTATTAAGAATACTGCTATTAACTGAGCTTTTTTTTTTTTAGAAAACGGCAGACTTAGTTTTACGTGTGCATCTTTTTATTAATATAGACGAGTCAAAAGAAAATTTTATTGTTAAGAATTTAATGTCTTGATATAATATTTCGAGGGGATACGTGCTTTCTTCAACTATACATTACAAGTATCATCTATCGGTTGGCTTTGACTATAAAATGAAACTCTATTTTTTTTTATAACTATTTTAGCGGCAGGTGTCAATGTATACTGTGCACGACAGACCTTCCTGTCAAATTAAGAAACCTTTAGCTTAATGTAGTCTATTATGAGTTTCAATTAAGGTAGAGTTAGCGATGACGGATTTGTCGTGGGAGAAACTGAAAGCCTTTCCATTTATTGGTGAATTAATTTCTGTCATTTTAAAAGACCGTAAGTTAACAAATTGGATAACACGGCATGTAAAAGATAATACGGGACACCTGTTTCGTTTTAGAAAAACAAATTTTGACAGGCAGAATATATGTTTCCTTGTCTTTATCATATGTACAAATTGCGCATTCAATAGTGTAGATACAAACCTGCTGCTAGCTTTAATTTCATTTTTTTTTTAGTATTCGGATAACAAAAATAAAAAGTGTCTATCGAATCTACAGCTAAGGTAATGTTGTATATCTTTACGTCAGTTGATATTCATGTATTATCTATATTTTTCTGTTTTATGCTTTAGGACATCATAATTACTAACAGACCAGATCTTAATATCTTTATTAGTAATAAGATCATAAATTTTATATAATTTGTACATGTTTACAAAAAAATCCGGGATTTATTACGCTTCTAAATATTTCGGTCCTTATGTTTGTAATAAGGATACCAATCAATACATTTTTAAGAGGTACAGCCAATAAGATGAGACTCGATGAATAATGGAGCCCATGATTACAAGATCGAATTTAGAACTTTACTATTTTGGAACGGGTGGGAAATCTCTAAACTCACTTCTAAGTGATACCAATAAACCTCTTTTTGTGCCATGGTAACACGATAATAATCAACTTAATGCTGTAATGAGATAAGCGCGGCTTTATTTATTTTTATCTATCTTTTTGTTTATATGTCTTGGTAAAAATATAGAAATATTTCGATTACGATTTGTGTGCTTTCTAGAAGTTTTTTTTTTCTGAAATAAAAATGTTTCTAAAACGAATTAGTACCGAGCGATATTCGTATTAAACTCTGGCATCATGAATGCATAAATATATAAACTGTCTTATGTGACTTTATTCTCGGCTTCTTGTTTAGCAGCGGTTGACTTTCTATTAGTAAAAAAAGTTTATTTTTTAAGCCCTAAATATGTTGTATAAAGGTAAGCATTATTAGTAATCTCAGGTTACATGCATGTCAAATTGATCCTCAAAAACGCCAAATATAGAAAGTAAAATATTGGCTCCCCAATATTTATGGGGCCATATTTTTACATCTTATACATCTAATAACCAACTGCTTCTTGAAACATGCGGTTGAAGAAAGAAGGTAACGAGAATAAGAAAGACTTTTTTTTGCGTCAATGCAAAAAAATAAAAACATTGTAACAGAAAAAAAAAAAAGTACAGAGATAGGACATTTTCTGACATGCGACCAAAAAAAAAAAAAAATAGTTAAAAAAAAAAGGCCATCATGTAGTAACAACATGACTACTTTGCTTAAAGAACTATTTCTTATATTTTTTTCTCTCACTTCTTAATCAGTACATTTTATGTGTTACTACATTCCTTTTTTCCTTTTCGAGAGAATTGTTTCGCACGATACA
Organism: Helicostylum pulchrum; assembly: GCA_025677825.1. NCBI lineage: Eukaryota > Fungi > Mucoromycota > Mucoromycetes > Mucorales > Mucoraceae > Helicostylum > Helicostylum pulchrum. The sequence continues at coordinate 760,756 of JAIXMO010000001.1, read as the reverse complement.
CCCTATGAGACGGTTCGAAGCGGCCATTGATTTGTCAGAACGAGTCCCCTGGGAAGGTTTATACACAGTTGCTACTGACTTTTTTTTTCTTTTGCTATCCTCCCCCCACTATCAATTGCGGGGATATCCTCTTATATCTTGCTCTGTCTTCGTTTACATAAATCTCTCCATGCATGTATAATAAATACGTTTAAAAATAATAAAAACTATATAAATCAATAGAGGGAATTGATCCGGATCCATTCAAACTATTTTTATTTAGTTTTGACTATCAGTTTTTGGAGATAATTAAACTGACCTTCGGAATCACACCAAGCATAACGAATCGCTGTTTCAAACATACTTCTTTTTGCTTTTGCTGGTCTGAGGCTAGTAATGACAAATGGTTGTTTATCGGTTCCCTTACTACTCGCCACTAAAAACATCCTCTGTGTGAGAATTGTAATACGACATGTTCTTAATATTAATATCTTTCGGTTTGAATTGATATTATTTATCTATTCTTATTTTCTTAAAACAGACGCTTTATATAATGATGTTATAATAAGAGTAAAGAGCACAGGATTATTCTTCTCCTTTTGTTTTTCTTCCTTTCTGTTTTTTTTTTGCAACTATCCATATTGATATGATTTGAAACTCCTAAATTATGAACGTTTGTTATTGGTCTTGATTTGTCACTTTCCATAAACTACTTGAAAGTTCAAAGAATTATATAAAAGGCACTTGATTTTTTTACATTGTCATTTGTTATTCCCTTCTTCTTTAAAAACTCTTCTAACTCAAGTTAATTTAATTTTTATATAACTTAATTTTCTCCATTCAATATGTCTACCACTAAAGAAATGAAAACTGCTACTGCCTCCACAATGCATTCTGCCTATCACCCTTTTGATCAACTCACTGGTGACGAAATTATTCAAGTTGCTGCTATTACTCGTCAAGCCAAGCCTACCATTGACTTTGTCTTCAACACCATTACTCTCAAGGAACCCAAGAAGGATATCATGCTTTCTTATCTCGGTTGGGATACTTCTAAACCTCGTGTTACCAATGTTGAGCGTGAAGCACTCGTTGTTGCTTTGGAAAAGAAGACCATGAAGTGTTATGAAGGCCTTGTCTCTTTAAGCAACAACACTCTCAAGACATGGAAGTACATTCCCGATGTTCAACCTATTTTGACCATGGACGAAATGTTTGATGTTGAGGAACTTGTTATTAAGGATGAGAAGGTCCGTCAAGAATGTCTTGAACTCGGTATTACTGACATGTCTCAAGTTTTCTCTGATCCTTGGGCCATTGCTCGTCATCTTTCTCATCCTGGTCGTGAGAAGCGTATGATGCAAGCTCTTATGTATATGCGTACTTGTGAGGATGATAACCAATATGCTCATCCTTTGGATTTTGTTCCCATTATCGGTAAGTGAATTTTTTTAAGGTTAATGTTACCGCCAAAAAAAAAGGCTAATTTTATTTATTTTATTTTCTTATTTAGATCTTGGTCGTATGGAAGTAGTTTCTATTGAACGTATCAGACCCAGAGATTCCAAGTTCACTCGTCCCACTATCCCTACTCAAAACCATAACTTCTTACCTGAATTTGTTGGTGAGGAAAACTACCGTAAGGATGTCAAGCCTCTTATTATTCAACAACCTCAAGGTGTTTCTTTCACTGTCAAGGGTAGCGAAATTGATTGGCAAAAGTGGAACATGCGTATCTCCATGAACTATCGTGAAGGTCTCGTTATTCATAACGTTAGTTATCAAGATGGTGCTGAAAAGCGTCCTCTTTTCTATCGTATTTCTCTTTCTGAAATGGTTGTTCCTTATGCTGATCCTTCTGCTCCTCATTACCGTAAGCACGCTTTCGATGTCGGAGAGTATGGTTTAGGTCTCTGTACCAACAGTTTGGCTTTGGGTTGTGATTGTCTTGGTTCCATCTACTACTTTGATGCCAACTTCAACGATCACGAGGGTAAGCCTTTCCATGTTCCTAGTGCTGTTTGTTTGCACGAAGAAGATTATGGTATTTTGATGAAGCACACTGATTACCGTAACGGTCGTGCCCATACCATTAGATCTAGAAGATTGGTAGTTTCTCAAATTGTTACTGGTAGGTTTTCTTTTGTGTGTGTGTGTGTATGCCAGAGTAAAAATTAACATTTTTCTTTTATTTTTTTAGTTGCCAACTACGATTATGGTCTTTACTACTACTTCTACCAAGATGGTACTTTTGAATACGAAGTCAAGGCAACTGGTGAGCTTAACACTCACGTTTTGGCCGAAGATGAAACCACTGGTGGTTTCGGTACTATCGTCGCTCCTCAAATTAACGCTCAATACCATCAACATTTCTTCACCATGCGTATTGATCCTATGATTGATGGACAAAAGAACTCTGTTCAACGAGTTGATACTTATACTTTGGATTACCCCACTGGTCACCCCAAGAATCTTACTGGTAATGGTTTTACCAGTGAATATACCACTCTTAAGGATACCAAGGAAGGTCAATCTGAAGCAAACTATGATACATCTAGATTCTGGAAGATTGTTAACCAAGATAGAACTCATCCTTATGCTAAAACTCCTGTTGGTTGGAAGATCAATTCTGGTCATACTGCTCCTTTCTATGCTAGACATGACTCCCTTGTTGGTAAGTTATATATTTATATATATATGTGCATTTATGAACTCGTTATTAATTATTATTTTTTTACATTATAGCTGAGCGTGCTGGTTTCGCCAAAAAGACATTGTGGGTCACTCCTTATGATGAGGATCAAATGTTTGCTGGTGGTTTCTACTGTAACCAATCTGGTGGTGATGACACTGTTGAAGTTTGGGCTAACCGCGGCAAACAAAATATCGAACAAGAAGATATCGTTCTTTGGTACACATTCGGTATTACCCATTTACCCAGAGTTGAAGATTTCCCTATTATGCCTGTCGAATACTGTGGCTTCACCATGAAGCCTTGTAACTTCTTCATTGCCAACCCTGCTCTTGACGTTCCTCCCAGTAATATCAAGTCTAACCGTTCTGTTCTTGCTAATGCTGATAAGAATGACGACTGTTGTTCCAACAAGCTCTAAGTGAACAAAAAAAATATAGGGGTCTATATTCCCTTTACACCATTACATACATTTTTATAAGAATATTCGGGTATTATATTCTTTTTTTACACGTACATCATTTTACATTTTATAAATAATAAAACATTGTTATATACTATATTTATGAGAGGGAAGTTATTAAGAGTTTAAAGGTTTTATTGCTATTATTAAAAGATTTTACACTCGAGAAACGTCAATACACATACATATATTTAGGTACGATATATAAAAAAAGATTTCATAACATATCTTAAATACTGAATAGAACTGAAAAATAACTAACAAAAATACTATGTTCTGTGATGAGTAATAAAAATGTTGTACAAGTTTTTTTTTTGGTACTGATTCCAAGTGGCAATATATTATTTTCTTTTTTTGCTGTTGTTGTTGCGCTCTGCAATCGACAGTTACGTTATCGTTTGTGGTTCTAGTCTTCAAAAGTGTACAATCAAATTGATATTATTAAAACAAATGACTAATAAGCCTTACGAACTAAATTAAAGTACAAAGACGGTCAATTTATACCTAAATGGAGCGCGTATCAGTAGAAATTTAACTAGGAAAAGTAATTAAATACAGATGGTTATTAACTGATGAAAGTTTAAAAAGGGAAGCAGTATAAGCCAAATAAAGTAAACACGGAGATACTTTGTAGTCATATATATCATAGCTAGTAGTTTTTAAATGTATTGTTATGTAGTATTCCAATAAATAGTTGTGCATTATTTTAATTGGCATCAATAAAAAATTTAATAGAATTTAACTTAATTTTAATATTTGAGCTCTTGCAGAAAAATACATAGCGTATTTTTTTATAAAATAACCTGGAAGAGTTCGAGAACTATTTAAACTATCGTAATCTGTTATTTTTCGTCCATTGTTCTCTTAAAAACGCGTCTTTTTAAGTAAAGGTTTAGAAGTAACTTCTTAAAAAAGTCACTTTTACGGTAATCGAAATAAGATGTTTTCATTGTATGATTAAACATCAGGAAATGGCTCTTTTTTCCAAGCTACTTAGTAAAAGTTACTCCTTAGAATGTTTTATCTAATACCAAAATTGAAAACTGCATGTTGTTTTATATTTTTCTCGATTTTTTATTTTTTCCTTCAGTCGATCATTTTTGATCGTTTTTGGCCATTTTGGGGGGTCAACCCCAATTGTGTTTTTGAGGTTATTTTGAAATTATTTCCGATCCAATTTGGCTCTCTTTGTGAAAAAAAAACAATGATTATATAGTGCTTGTTTAGACGCATTTAACCCATCTGTAAGTATATTTGTAAAAAAAATACTGACCGAGTAATCACCGTCTTAGACGTTTTTTTTTCGCTGAATTTTGAGTTAAGCAGTCCTTAAAATGGCCGTTTCTTTAAAGCACGTTTTCTCGCCCAGTTTTGGATGTAGCACTTTCTTTTATGAACATCCAATATATAGTTTTTAAATATCTACATTCGGTGCTATAACCAAACACGATAATAAAAAACTACATTTTACATCATCGCGAAGCTCTGAAAATGGTTACACGATGTTACACTAAAAAAGTGTATTTTTTTCCCAAAAAAAAAAACGTCTAGAACAGCGATTACTCTTTTAGTTTTTGCATTAGAAGTATGATTCAAAATGTATTAAAAGCGTCTAAATAACTCCTATGCTATTCATGCTTTTTTCACAAGGATAGGCAAATTGGATCCGAAGTAAATATAAAATAACTACAAAAACACAAGAGGGGTTGACCCCCAAAAATGAAAATCAAAAAAAAATCAAAAAAAGTACGTTTTTAATTTTTTTTTAGCAAAGATATAGTTGAAATAACCATTTCGCACTAGATAACTTGGGTCCAAAAAGCGTTTCCTGTTTCTATAAAAAATAAAAACCAATATCTATTATAACTGCTAATTTTAGCAGTGATTTCTTATGTGAGCGATTATTTAAACTTAGGTACCTCAGTGAGTTTTTTTCTTTAGGAGTAAATTATTCACTGCTTGATAATAAGGATATGTTCGATATAAGGGTGGATTTCGGCCACATTTCGGCCACCCTTAAATAGAGCCGCTACTGTACTTGCTAAAACCAGTCATAAAATATTTTTATTCAATAGATGATTTATAAACACATCGGCTACGACATGTACAAATACCTAAAGTAGTATTTACGTCCTTGATTTTATAACGACTGTTTATTATAGATAGCCACTCATTTACATGGTTAGTTTATTTCGTAGGTGGGTTGTCACACATTTCTTGGCAGATTCCAACTTTCATGGCCACCGTCCAGCTGTCTATAATCCATTGTAATACACCAAAACTTCATCGAAAAATAGTTTTGACCTCACCGTCCATTATAGCACCAAAAAAAAACCATTTAGAACACCTACTTTTTCGCTTTTTTTGGTTCTTTGTTGTCTGATTGCTTAGAAATAATAATAACATCTTGTTTTTCAGCAAGAAGTGAAGGGAAATACAAAATTTATGACTTTTTGCCGCCTAGGTTTTCGAGTGCAGTTAAATGTACATAGAAAATTATAGTGTAAGGCCAAGTAGTTTATAAGATTTTTTAAAAAATGAAAAAGAAGAAAAGAGAAAGAAGAATAAAAAGATGGGTCTTTTTAAATATCTTTTTTATGTGGTAATGAAAGATAGTCAACTCGATAGAATAGTACAAAATAGGACTGCTAATATGATTTATTCTAAGAGCATGATGAACTACAGAAAGGGTACGTAGCTGTACATTACATAGTGTAACAGCAAAGGGTGGATTTCTTCCTCCCTTAAGTAGAGCCGTTACTGAACTGCTTCTCATTTGTATTGCTGGATATATAGTTACCCCGAGAAAAACTAAATTATCCAGCTACATCATAATTACGCTATAATAATAAACAATAAGGGTAAAAAAAAAAAAATACAGGCTAAATTAAGCCGCGAAGGAAATTTTAGTTGGTCAATTTAAATCCATGATGAGATCATGCATAAAATAAACGGGATATATAAATAGCGTACTCTTTTTTTTTTTTATCTTTTTTTTTTTTATTATTTAAAATGCCTGAAACTTCCTCTATCCCACTCTATTCTAAAAACTATTTCTTAGCATGTACCATCGGTGGTATTCTTGCTTGCGGGTAATACTTGGATATATATTTATCGTTCCTAGATATATATTCTAAACTATTTTTACCTTATTAGACCTACTCACTCTCTCGTGACACCTTTAGATTTGGTTAAGTGTCGCACGCAGGTAGAATATACGAATATATACATATTTGCACAACCCATTAATTATATATATATATATATAGGTTCAACCAGGATTATACAAAGGTGTGTTTGATGGCTGGAAGACTATTACAAAGGCCGAAGGATTCCGAGGTGTATTCACCGGTATTGGTCCTACTGCTATCGGTTATTCACTTCAGGGAGCAGGAAAGTATGGTTTCTATGAGATATTTAAGTACAAGTATGCCAACATGGTAGGGGAGGAGACTGCTCACAAGCATCGTACATTTATATTTCTCGGTGCATCAGCATCTGCTGAATTAATCGCTGATGTATTACTTTGTCCTATGGAAGCTCTTAAAGTAAGAATGCAAACATCCATTCCTCCTTTTGCAAAGACTACAAGTGAAGGATTCAAGAAGATTATGGCAACCGAAGGTATTAAGGGGTTTTATAAGGGACTTGTACCTCTTTGGTGTCGTCAGGTAAAAAAAAAAAGAGAAAAAGAAAAAAAAAAGTAACAAGATTGTTTACAATTTATTTGTGTAGGTTCCATATACCATGGTTAAATTCGCTTCTTTCGAGAAAACTGTTGAAATACTCTACAAGACTTTCATGACTAGACCCAAACACGAGTACAACAAAGCTCAACAATTAGGAGTTAGTTTTGCTGGTGGTTACATTGCTGGTATCTTTTGTGCAGTTGTATCTCATCCAGCCGATGTATTGGTATCTAAATTGAACAACTTGGAAAAGGTTGCAGCTGGTAAACATCAAACAACCACAATGGAAGTGATTAAGAAATTGGGTATGCGTGGACTTTGGACAGGTTTAGGTCCTCGTATCTTTATGGTGGGTACCTTGACTGGTCTTCAATGGTTAATATACGACACCTTCAAGGTTACTGTAGGCCTTCCAACTACTGGTAGTAGTGATCCTACTCCTGCTGAAAAGGTCAAAACAGATTAAACTGTTTTTTTAAAAAAAAAATCGCTTTGTAAATAAAAACTAAAGTTATGGTGTCATGTATTTCGTCTAAAAAAGATTTTAGTGTATAGCATCGTCATTTTCAGTTACGCTTATATGAGAGATAAAGGGGTTCTTACGTATGATGAAATAAACAAAGGTCTATTCAAGGGTCTTTTATTACTGCGTTAAGACGTAATAGAAACTTTTGGTTTTAGGTTTTTTATGAGTTGAACATGGCTGGGTGTGAGACTGGTCTGGGGTAGGAATACTGATAATAATCTGAGAATACAAAATGGTTATGCAGGAGCATCGAATCCACTTTTAAAAAGGATGATGACACTGGTTTTTTTTTGTGAAGTTAGCTTCTTTGGACAAATAACCAATAAAAATGAAGCTGTAAATCGATCATGAGATTTGTGATTTTTTTCTATTTTTTCCCTTACTCTCTCTCTTTTAAACACAATCTACATGAGACTTACACCATTATACTTGACGTTAATTTCTTCTTTTGCGTTAATACAAGCAAGCCCATCTCAAAGACCCTTTATGGCGCCCGATGATCACGGTGACATTTGGTCACTTTGTGAGGATCCTTCAACACACTTATTAGTAGGGTATCGAGGGGGAGTTTCTATTACACCAGAAGCGCCAAAGGTTGGAAGCGATATTCATGTTCAAGTCAAAGGCAACTTATGTAACTATTTCAACATCATAACTGTATAATCAATACTAATTTCATTTTATATAAGCGAAATATGTGGTTGGAGGAAAAGTAGATATTGATCTCAGTATTATGTCCATGATTAAAATTAAGAAACAGCTTGATCTTTGCGATGTACTTGGGTCTGATGTAATGGGAAATAAAGGCTGTCCGCTTGAAGCAGGTGATTTAAACTTGGATGCAACAGGTAAATAATATATCAAATTCAAATGAATGGTATACGTAAATACTCATACTATAGAATAGCTTGGATTCCTAAAGAATTGCCAAAGTTACCACTTGCTGGTAACATTCGTATATCCGACCAAGACGGAAATACCGTTACTTGTATCCACCTTAATTTTAAACTTCAATAAAAAAATTAATCCTTAAATATATTATATGCTGTTTTACCGAAAAAAAAAAAAAAACCTGAAATTCCGAAACCATCGTTCTTAAACATATTTGTTAATCCACGTCTGAAGGGTGAAACATGACTACAAAGTATATCGATTATTGAACTTTGTTGAAAAGGTTAACCAAAAAAGTCTCCTTATTTCGCCGAGTTATAGGTTTTTTTACTGTGAGGGTAACATCAAGTCAATTCTACTTTGTGGATATGAAAGGTTCACTTTACTGACTTATTTTGTTTGTTTGGTAACGTAATGGCATCGATAATATTATATAATTACAAGTGACAAATATTATTGGTAAAGTAAAACCATCTTTTTTTTTTTTTTACGCGTTTGATGTTGGTGCTCTTTATGTCTGAATATACACAAATATAATTTCGTTATAAGAATCATTACTTATCTGGATCTGAAGTGTGAGGATGATGATCTCAGTTAAAGTTTTTTCAGCTGCTCTCTCTGTAACTTCCCCCTTATTTCAGGTTCGGTAAGAGTCACCCAAAAGTTAAAAGAGAAAAAAAAAAAAGAAGACCAAGACAACTTTATTTTTGTGATCCTTTAAACAAAAAGACCGTTAAAAACCACTGTCCCAAAAGTAACACTTTGATAAAACGCTTTTGTTCATCTTTTTTACCCAATTTTACTATCCATCCGAAGCTTACCCTCTTCCTTCGATTCCACTGATCCCAATAACCATTACGTACGGAAAAATGGTCTCAGAGGACACATATTTTGTAGATCTGTCCAGACCAAAAAAAAAAAAAAAAAAAAAAAGAGTAAACTGCATACGGTTACTTGATTTATGTGACACCAGTAATTAATTATATAATGTCTTATTGCAATCACACATTTGCGCTACTCATTTATCTAAAGAAGCTCTTTTTGGTTTTGGTTTTGGTTTTGGTTTTTTCTTTCAGTTGTTAAAGCAATGATGCAAATAAATTAAGGTTATCGGTAGCAAGGAAACTGTACTATTTTTTTTATTTATTGCGAACTAAATAATCTGTTTTCTTTTTGGGCCTAGTTGAATGTGTAGTTTAGGTATACTACAGTAAAGAAAAGGTAGATCTCTTTTTTTTTGGGGGGCAAGTACGTTCCTGAGTCAGCTTGCTCTATTTGAAAAGAGCGATAAAAAAAAATGCGGCATAATTTTAAAAGCAATGTAAGAGTGCCTAATTGCTATAATTGTCTGAGTTGGGAGCTAAAAAAAAACGTGTTTTTCTTTTAAAAAGTCAAGGGTGAGTGCCAACTACCTGGATAAACTTTAGCTTTATTGTTTGGTACGACAATCTAGTGTTGAGTTTTAAAGGCTTTGCTCTATTTTTATAAGGAAATACAAGTAAAAATTTCTTCCTCTTTTTTTTTCCTTTATTCTTAAAAAAAAAAGAGTCTGACATGAGTCAACATTCAGAGTTACTTGACATGGCTTTAGAAAAGTCTAAACTAGCAGTGAATAGAGACTCTGGAGTTGGAGATAAGGCGTCTTTACACATGTATAAAGAAGCAGTAGAAGCACTACAAAAAGTATTAGATACAGATTTAACTGGCAATAAATCAAAATTAAAATCAATTGTAAGGGGCAGGAAAAAAAAAAAAAAAAAAAATGACAGAAAAAAGGTTAAGCATTAACCGGTTTTTTTTTTCTCTTTTATAAAATAATAGCAAGAATCTTATTTAAAACGAATTGAATTTCTTTCTTCTTCGTTAACAAAATTAAACGTTGTGACACCTATTCAAAGACAAAAAGAGTTATTGGAAATTAAACCATCTACTAGTACGCCTATAACTATAAGAAAAAAGAGTAACCCTAAAAATAATAACAACAATAGATATTCTACGGATTTTAGTAGTAACCATGAAAAGCTTAGCAAGCAAGATTACTTTGATCCAGATTCACCAGACACCATGTTTTTCGAAAAGCAATTCAAGATAGACTTTAAGCCAAAGGCCGTTATTGCAGAAGAGATATTTCACCCTCACATGGAACCAAGTGTTAGTACCTCCTCCAGTTTTCAAGCCATATTAGGAAGAAAAAAGAATTCCAAGTTGTTGACCGAAGAAAATAACCTCAAAAGTACACTAGTGTCTTATTTACAGTACAATAAGAAGACAGCTGTAGATTTAGGTCGATCAAAGAGTAAAAAAAAGTGGTCAATGAACACAATTACGAACAATCAGCAAAGTAATAAAACGCCTTATATGTCATCACAATCGAGTTTATATTCAGTAAATGAAGATACAACAACAACTACTACTACTACTACTTCTATTACGCTAATGGATACATTTTTGGAAACAATGACTCAAGGTGGTTTTATCACTTCAAACTTGTATGCACCAAAAGATTTATGGTAAAGTTTATTTATTTATTGTTCATATTGGATTTTAAAAAAGATAAATTAAATTTAGGTTTCAGTCAAATATTCGGTTGCCTGCAACTGACGCCAAAATAGTTGCATGTGAATTATTATTTGTGATACTGGGAAAAATGGAGAAAAGAAAGGATTTTCATGACTTTACTGCTATCGAAATTGATCTAAGTATATTAGAACATACCTTGAACCATATTAAAGATACCCTTATTAAAAAACTGGGTTGCTTAATTCCTGAAAACGACTCGACTGAAACAAACTCTTCTTCTTCACGTTATTCATTTATGGGTGGATCCTCTGGGATTAAAACAACCCAGGTAAATATAGCCTCACTTTTTTTATATTTCCTGTTACTTATTTTCTATTATTAGACTCTCGCTGCTTGGAGTTCAAAATTATCAAAATCAGTTGAAAGAATGAAATTTGAAGCTTCTAAAGCTATTCCGTAAAGTGTATAAAATTTATACAGTAATATATACCTTGTATACTCATTTATTTTATTAGTACAAGTGATCAAAATAATGAAGCCTATATAAAAACACTCATTCGCTTATTCACATTGGCTAAAGTACTAGGTAAATTTCTTTTTTCTTGTGAAACTTTCTACATTAATTTTAACCTTTTTTTATTTTAGACCAGTGGAATACAATTATTGAAGGTGTAGCCCACCAAAAACCACTGACCTATAAGCGAGCTTTCCTTACCATTCAAAGATGTATTAATTTATTTAAAGTAACAGTCTGTGAATTTGTTTTAAAGGATTACGAAGCATTACTTGATAAATGGTTAAAACGAAGTTCCGATTGGATGTTCGACTAAAAAAAAATACACTCTTTTGTACATTATACCAAAATAATAAATACCTGCTTATATTTTTTATACGCTCAAAACACTACATCAAAAAAAAAAAAAAAAAAAAATTTGCATGAAATAAATCGAATCAGCCTATCATATAAGGTTTTTTTTTTTCTTTTATTTAGGCATAAAAAGTGATAGATTTTTATCCGTAGTTAACACCAGTAACTCTCATAGTGTGATCAATATGAATATTTAAACGATCGGGTCTATAATCCATAGTCATAAGAGAGTTGGGGGAAAGGACTCGGTTAGGCTTAGGCAATTCTTTTCTACGAACACACTGCAAAATACATTTTATCAGTCATAAATCACGTCGTAATAATAATAAGCTTTTTTCTTACCTCGTCTGTTTTGAGAGTTGTTACTTCATCGTCGTTTAATACAACCTTTCCAACTAATTTATCTCTCCATCCATCACAGTCATTAGAATTATCGTTATTTCCAAAAGAGAAAGTACCAGACATTTTTTTTTTTTAAAAATTAAGAAAAAAGAAATAAATAGTATTCTGCTGAAAAAAAGTTTTATTCACGAAAAAAATGGTGTAACCGCTGCGTCATCCTCGTTGGATTTTGATTAGTTTCTGAGTTTCTTCTTCACTCAACAAGCTTCTTCTAATTCATTTTATTCAACCTGTTTGCTATCTGCACGTCATACAATGACATACGTAACGACTTTTCTTGTATCTTTTTGCTTTTAGTTTGAATAATAACGGGTATTTTTAAAGAAGCGTGAGAAGTTTATACGCAGTTAATTATTATTTTTTAATACGCTTGCATTTACAGAGCGTAAAAAAGGGCATTTTTAATATTACTTTGGTAAAAAATAGACTTTTTTGGTTAGTTGCTTATTTATTTTTTGGACAGTGTGACATTTTTAGATTTTCGCAAATACACAACCATTCAAAACGTTGTCACCATGTGACTCTGTGAGAGGGGCATGACCTTGAAACGGATAAGAAGAAAAAAAGGTACCAATCAAACCTATAAGTATTACGTGTATTTTTTTTTTACTTTTACTTTTTTTCTCTTTTTCTTTTTTTACTTTATATAAAAAACTAATGGGAGCCCAAGCATCTAAAGAAGAGACGCACTATGTGCATCAACAAGAAAAGCAAACTGACATGTCTCGCCTTTCCGACCAACTTGGTCAATTAAACCTTACGCCCGAGGAATTCAATGTTCGATTCCCCGCTACCTTATCTGCTGACAGTCTTGAAAAGTACTCTAAAAAGTTCTCTCAGGATCCCAAGAACGCACTTGCGCGTAACGCAGTCTTTGGAAGCGACCCTACCTCTGTCTTATTGAACCCCAAGGAAGCTTTGAAAGACCAACACGTATTCAATGTCAAGTTGAACTTGGAGGGCTCTGCTACCAACCAACGATCCAGTGGTCGTTGTTGGATTTTTGCCGGTACCAACGTGATGCGTCTTGCTGTTATTAACAAGTACAAGTTAAATGATGATTTTGAATTATCTCAAAGCTACTTGTTCTTTTACGATAAGCTTGAAAAAGCAAATTGGTTCCTTGAGAATATGATTGACTTGGCTCAAAGAGACATTGATGATCGTATTGTACAATACTTGTTGACTGACCCCGTTAGTGATGGTGGTCAATATGACATGTTGGTCAATGTGGTTGAAAAGTACGGTGTGGTTCCTAAAGCTGCGTTCCCAGAGACTTACTCTAGTTCCAACTCGCGTCGTTTGAACTGGTTGGTTACAGTGAAATTGAGAGAATTTGCTGCTCAAATCAGAAAGTCAGTAGAGCAAGGTGTTTCCTTACAAGCTGTACGATTTCTGAAAGAAAAGATGTTGGAGGACATCTATCGTATCTTGGTTATTTCACTTGGTGAACCCCCATCGCAATTTGACTGGGAAACAACTGATAAGAATGGAAAGTATATTGGTATTCATCATCTTACACCAAAGAAATTCTTCCGTGAAGTTGTTGCATATCCTGTAAGTAAACATTTGATAAATATTTTGATCAGAAATATTTATCTCTCTCTCTTTTTTTAAGATTTCTGAAACTTTATCACTCATTAATGATCCGCGTAACCATATTAATGCACTTTACACTGTTGACCGCCTTGGTAACGTGGTTGGCGGTAAACCTATTCGTTACGTCAACACTACCTCAGATGTTCAAAAACAATTGACAGTGAATGTTTTAAAGTCTGGAAACCCAGTTTGGTTTGGCTGTGATGTTGGACAATTTAGCAACAACAAGATTGGAGCTATGGATACAAAGATTTATGATTACGGGTTAGCATTTAATGTTGAATTTAATTTAACAAAGGAGGAGAGATTGTTGTACAAGGAGAGTCTAATGACACATGCTATGGTGTTTACTGGTGTTCACCTTGATAAGGACGGTCGTCCTGTACGTTGGCGTGTAGAGAATTCATGGGGTGCAGAAAGTACCGGCGATAAGGGGTTCTGGGTTATGTCGGATGACTGGTTCTCATCTTTTGTATATCAGGTGAGTTTTAACTTTATATAATAATATGTACACACACACATCTGACAAATCATTATTTTAGATTGTGCTTGAAAAGGGTGATATTCCAAAGAAGTTGGTTGCTCTTTTAGATACCAAACCTATTGTTTTACCTGCTTACGATCCTATGGGTGCTTTAGCTTCTCCCCATTAGTAGGGCTTCTTTATTTATTTGTGTGTGTGTTTCATCTCTTTTTGTTCGTATCAGGTCATAACATTTTTTTGTTTAGTTAATAATAAAAAGATTTTTATGTAAAATATGTGGAAATTGTAATTTTATCTAATAAGGTATTTAAAATGCCCACGTACAAACGACAGCAATAAGGGCAAAGACAAGATTTGACCAATCAAAGGCATTCTTGACGGTACTGGAAACTTTTTTGATAAGTGCTTCTTCTTCTGAAACAGCATTTGCTTCACTATCAGCAGCTACTTGAGCAGAAGTATTGACTGGTTTCTCGGGAGTGACTTGACCAGCTTTATAATTTGCTTGACCTAAAGAATGTTTGTCATGAACAAACTTGGTTGAAGCAGAGCTTTCCTTGTAAGGAGCTTTATCATTCAAGCACCCATCTAAACGCACCATGGTATAGCCTGCATCATTGATTGTTCGCACTACATCATAAATAGCTTGCCATGAACCAGTATCGGGAATATCATACTGTACAGAGATAAAAGAGCCCTTTGAATCGTACGTGTCGATTTGTTTAGCAAATACGGATTTATAAAGTTCAGCAATACCGTCTGGATTTCCTTTATAGTTATAATCCATTGTATCTAAATTATAAGCTACCAAAGTATAACCTAAATTACGAATAATATGTTCTAAGCGGATATCTTCCGGTTGTGAATAGTGAAGACGAACATATTTAGGCGCAACACCAATCAAGGTCTCAATGATCTTTGCAGTATTAGTCACGTCTGTTTTGATTTGATCGTCAGTTAAACCTTCAGAAGTATCTCCCGGTGCACGATAAGTCATGCCGATAAAGTGCCCATCATTGTATGCACGTTGTAAAATCATGGCGTACTGTTGAGTATACAACCTAATTATAGTGACGTTATAAGTTATGTATGCAATTTAATTTTATTGTTGTAACTTTACCAAGTAGCATTAACAAAGAAATTTGCTTTAGCTTGTGATGCTTTTAACCCGTTCAACACTTTTGCAGTTACATCGCTTGGTCCTTCATTCTAACATAGGGGAATTTTATGTTTAGGGAATTTTTTTTTTTTTTTTGATTATGGATATACTTTACATAGGTTACAGCTATTTGACCAGAATTAGCACAAGCAGTAGCTTGAGGTGCAGGAGCTCCTTGAACCACTTCTGTTGGATGATTCCATACGGGCAAAAGCATGGTACCTGGGATTAAAATAAATTAGAAAAAATAAGCCCCTTGTTGTTGTTGTTATTATTATTAGGGAGTAAAATGAGCTAACCTTCTTCTAAAGCGCTTGCCACATTGGCATAAGCAAACAAAGAAGCTACAAAAATTTGATTAATTTCTTTCTAGGGTTTTTTTTTATTTTCTACCTATTAAAAAGACTGCTCCGGTTCTAAATCTTGTCATTTTTTACGAAAATGTAAGAAGAAAGATAAAGAAATGTTTGCAGAATACATTGCAAATTATATTGGAGTTTTTTTTTTTTATTATAATTATTAGTTTAAAAGTAAATAAGTTGGAATATGCATTCCCTTATTATACCGGAAAGATATTTTTATTATATATAGTATGTGCGTATAAACAAAGAAAAAGAGTATATATAAGGGTTTTTTTTTATGAGAGATGTGATTTCTTTTGTTGCTGTAATCGCATCAAAGGAAGGTATTTTCGCGGTAAATCTACCACCACTTTATTCTTTTGTTTATTCTCTTGGCAAAGCGAACTACAATACCACGGTAAATTTGATTGTTTTATCGAGTGGCAATACTCATGATATGCGCGCGAACAGCCACCTTGACATGGGATCAGTTTATTTAAAGGCTTTTCAGGAGATTGACAAATAACACAAAACTGTTGTACAATAGGTCTTTGGCGATCCTCTAATCTTTCTTTAGTAAATGCAGATAAATCTAACCTTGGTAACCTACTAGCTAAGCCATAACCTTTATAATCACAGCCATGTTTATTGCATAATGTTCTTTTACCCCAAGGACCGGGTCTCCAATTTACTCCTTCTGTTGTACCACAATATCTACACCAGTCAACGCCCAATTTGGTTAAATTCTCAAATACAGTACAAGTCTTTAATTTCTTTGCTGATGTGAATAATAAAGATGATTCTTCGATGGATCTTTTTAAGGGATTTCTCTTTGTCTCTGTAGTCCTGTTCGTAACCGGTAAAGGGGTAGTAGTATCATCAAAGTATTCTTCGTCTCCATCATCATCATCGTCTTGCTCTTGCTCCTCTTGTTCTTGTTCTAGCTCTTGCTCAAGTTCTTCTTCTTCTTCTTCTTCAGTTGAAGATGGAGTTAATGGTAAAAAATCATAATTATCACCACTAAATAAAGCTGACCAATCATCATCCAAGTGATGCATAATAATTGAATTATTTACTGGTGAAGCGGTACAGTGATCGGTTTTATCTTCTTCACCATAATAATCAATACCATCAAACAATGGTTCTCGGTCGTACAAGAAGTCAGAAGGAGAAGTCACGGGCGATAAACAAGGGGTAGGTACCCAATTGCTATTATCTATAAATGAAGGCGACGATGGTGCAAAGAAAACATCATCTTTAACAAGGTGATGTGGTGACCAGAACATCCACTTGAATGTCGTTTGTAATAATTCATCATTTAATGTATCACTGCTATTCACCGTTGTGCTGCATTCGTGGCACGCATCATCTTGTGGTTGCTTGGCAATAGTTAAAGGCATTAGTTGCTATGGTGATGGAATGGTGTATACGAAGAAAAAAAAAGATATGAAAAAGAAAAGAAAAAAAAAAGGAAAGGTGAATCGTTTTCTATAAAAGAATAAAAAAAAAAAAAAAAAAAAAAAAAGTACTAAAATAAGGAGAAAATAAACATGACCTCCCTAATAAATAAACAAGTGCTTCGATTTATTTTCATTGTCTATATATGAAAATGTTGTTTATTATTATTATTTATCCAAGAACGTTTATAATTAATTTTGCACGCTTAATTTCTGCTGTTTCATCCTCATCGTCTTCTTCTTGTTCAACTGCAGGAGCAGGTGCCATTGTTGCTTGTGCTAATAACTTTTCTGCATCGAAATCATCATCATTACCAGCAACTGTAGCATATCCTGTCAAAGTATTACTCTTGACTACTTCTTTTTTAGGAACCTTTTCTTGTGCCTCCTTTAAGGTTTTCTATATAATAATATCACTTTTTTTTTAATTACTTTATTTCCGTACGCGAATCTTTAATTTTCGTTACCTCACGTGCTGATCCTTGAAGATCTTTTAAATATTCTAATACATTATCAAATTCTTCTTCGGGAATCTAGGCAATTGTTACATGCTACGTTAATAAAAAAAAACCGCATATCATTATTACTATTATTATCATTACCTCGTACAAGTTGGAAAGAATCCAAATTTGTTGAACCTTTTTAAACTTCCAACTGTCACGGTCATTAACAAACATGCGTACATAAGCAAGCGCTTCTTCTTGCTTAGAATCCTTTTTAGACTCTTCAATCTCTATTTTACTCTTCTTGACCTTCTTTGCCTTTTTAGGTGTCTTTTTCTCGACTTGTGTCTTTTTATCCTCTGCTTCCTTCTTTTCTTCTTCCTTTTCTTCTTCTTCTGCTCCGTCCTCTGCCTTACGCTTCTTGGGCTCAGGCTTCTTCATGGCGGGTCTATTCTTATTCTTTTTAGTGGCTGCTGCTGCTACAACGGGTTCAATCTTTTTAATAACTGTCTCGACCTTTGAGTTTCCCTCATCGTCAAAGGACACATGAGTACTGGCAACTCCCTTCATTAAGGCCTTTTTAGCAACCTTTTGTGCTGTCATACTTTTTAATAACTTTTGACCTTGTGTTAACTTGGGTTTACCGTCCTCTCCTAATGGTACTTCGGTAGTGGTAGTGGCGGTGGTAGCATCGGTTGTAGCAGCAGCAGTGGTGACAGCGGCTGTAGTGGTAGCGGCTGTAATGGTAGCTGTGGTGGCAGCAGTAGGCTTTTTAGTAATAACCTTTTTTTGAATAGTCTTTTTGGTTGTGATAGGTTTCTTTTCAGAATCCTTCTTATTGGTGACAACTGTCTTCTTTTCAACTTTCTTTACGGATTCAGGCATGTTTTATTTTGATCGATCTAAGAGAATACAAGAATAAAAAAAAAAAAAAAAAAAAAAACTTTTGGGTGAGTTTCAACAATGGTTTGCTCAAGAGCCGTCACAGGTTTGAACAGTTGGCGTTTCAGTCAAAAAGCCCCAACAGAAAAAAGTAAAGGAGGGGAAGCATCTTGAAGGATAGTTTAGGTGATCTATCATATATGATAAAATATTATTTTATTTTATTTTTAAAAAAAAACAAAAAAAAAATATGCAGAATGAATAGTATCTCTCTTACTGTATAGAGCTTCTTCTTTACCTACTGTTGTGTTTTTTCTCTAGTTAAGATAGTGCAGCATATAATGTTAGCTGTACACGCACACACATGGAGATATGTACATGGTTACTTGAAATGTAAATACAACTGTATTTTCACAAACAAAATTGAAATAACAAGAATTGTTAAAATCATATGAAAAAAAAAAACTTTGTTTTGTTTACTAAATGTATTCTTGGTATTTTAAAAGACTAAAATACATGTACAACAACAACAACAATGAAAGTAAACTCCAACTAGTAAAATCGTATCACAATAGATCTAAGATATGCATGTAGTTGTAGCCGAGTTTTTTTCGTGAATATTAAGCTACGGTATTACCGAGCTATCGAACTTATTTGAAACACTTCATAGTTGTGAATAAAATACTTTTTTTTTTTTTTTGTAGCGGGTTATGCAGTACACGCTAATAGAGACGAAGTGTTGGGCAAAAGAGAGATGAAGCAAAAATGTTTCCGCCTATTAATACTCATAAATACGTAATATTTAACCTTGCATGCAACAGTTTCTATATGTGTAGATAGCCCTCAGTTAGTTTTAATAAAGATAACATATAGTTAGCCTTGGAATGGGAGAATAGGGTTTCTTTAAATAAATAAAAACAGAAAGCAAAGTGACATATAGAAGCTTCCCTTAAAATAAACCACCTAGAAACGTTATCTTCCAACTAGAAAGCGTTCCTAAAGGGAAATAAGGATTTGGTAGTATGCACCTAAATATTGACCCTAGGTAAACACATTTATTAGTGATTCCCTTGAAAACATATTTCTCATTAAACTATAAAGTTATTACGGAACCGAACTCAATGGATACTGTACCTAAGTTTTACCTGCAGCTATTTTTTATTAGTCTTGATCTAACCGCTCTCTAAAAAATACTCGTCAATTTACGTAAATGTAGCTTAATAAGTGTCTTTACAATTGTTCCCTTCATCAGTATATGTAGTTATTACGCCCAGGACAAAAGATATATAAAGTCCTGCATCGATTGAAACGGAGATTTTGAACAGGGGCTACACTACTTGTTTTTTTTAATAAATCCATATCGTACGCTATTTTTTTGAAGTATATTTTTCCCGATAGTTACATACTATTTGTGATCGGCTATATGCATTTTTTTTTATTATTATTATTCGGCTTGTGGGTACATATAAGACTATTTATTGTCAAGGTAGTATATTACTGACATTGCCTTGACCTAGATATTTACCCCTTATTTCATCTTGATAGACCCCTGGTATATTTTAGGTTTATAGCATTGGTAATACCACATCACACACTGTATGCACATGTGTATTTTAAAAATACTTCTTATAATACATGTAAGGTTTGAGTGAACAGCGAAAAAACCAACAAAAATGTGTTGTACAAATCAAATAATTTATTTAATTCTGATGTTAATTTAAATTTGTTTTAAATTGCTTAAAAGTAAGCTACAGTTAACTGTTCTCCGACATATACAAAGGTACCTGTTGTTTTACTGTCATCTTCGCCTATCATCTTTGCCGTGAAATTAAGTGAACTAAAATGGTTCTTTGGCTTCATTTTAATTACAACATGTGCAATGGCTCCGCTACTATTTCTTTTCAAAAAGAATTTCTGTACAACGTCGCAAGAGATACTGCTTAAAGAAATAATATCATTGTTGCTGGTTTCCTCCAACAAGTGGCTAAACCTTAATAAACCTGTTTAAAAAAATAAATAAGACTCGCCGATATAAAAAATTGCACAATCGAACTTACGGATCTGAATATTTTCTCCGTGACATAAATGCTTTGAGTTAATAGCAAATATCCTTATAAATGCTTCATTTTCAATCAACTGTCCTCTTCGTAAAATCACTGAAATGTTGCCGGCATCAACTGTATTCTCCATCATACCATCCTTATAGGAAACTGCAATGCCTCTTTGTGACTTTTTAGCGTAAAAGTCTAGACCGTAGTTTTCGCGTGACACTTGATGTAAACAACCATTGTGAAAAACCTCGTGCAAGGAATGTCGATTACCTATTTTTGGTCGCAAGAGTTGATCAATCGACTTTAACAACGCAAAGCTACATAACCCCAATTCCCTATATTCAACTACGTCGTCTAATTCTTCTTGTACCATGGATGTCATTTTTTTGTGCAGCGGTGAGTTGTACGAAAGCTGGAAAAGATTTCCCAAAACAAACTGATGTTCTACATAATACTTTCCAAAAAGATCCCCGTTTACCAAAGTAGATGATATCGTGTTTATAATGTCACTTATCACTGGCCTCAAAGCGACATCTAAAATATCTCGAATAGACAAGTCGATTCTACATTTACACTCTTTACTCAACTTTATCGTCACTTTCTCGTCTACACAATCTAAATTCAAGTTACTCGGTGAAAACTGTATTTTTTTTTAAGTTAGTTTTAAATGTTTGTAAGCAAAGAAATATAATACTACCTTTTTAAGTATAAATGCCTTTACTTTTGTTATAAAATATTTATAATTTTTTAATGACGAGAAACCTTCTTGGTGTAAACCACAACACTGGATCAAGTTATTATCCAATTCCGCATGACTCCACATATACTTGCATAACGAATCGTATATACTTTCAATAGGAAGCGTTTCATTCTGTATAATAATGGCGGATGCTTCTTCTTCGTCTGTCTCTGTGATTTGAACGACTTGGTATAAGGTAACTTGAATATATGTCGTATGTAATTGCGATAGTACATAATAAGATTTAAGAGCAAGATTTAAGCCTAATTCACGTTGAAGTGCGGGTAATATACCTTCCCCATGTGTAATTATTTTCAACTTTTTTGTTTTTACTTCATTTTGAAAAAGGTCACTTGCGATTAAAATTTCCTTTAATTCTTTCTTGGTGCCAATGATACTACGTAATAACCGCTTCTCCAATAAAAGAACATGACGAATGCTCTTCTTGTTTTCATATTCAGTATTCTGTACCGACTGGTCCTGTATAAGTTGGTTCAAGTATCCAAAATACATTACTAGAAATGTCTTGATATACTTTCTCTGTTGTGTTTGTAATTTTCTTTTTTTAGAAGAGCACTCTTTATTTTCAACAAGTAAAGCTTTTGTTTTCTGTAGAAGTCTTACTTGCGTCATGTGCGAAAAAATTTCATGCGTTTCATAAATATTTTCATTGCGCCGTGGTGATCTTTTACAGCATTCTAATTTACAAAAGCTAGCTCGTTTGTACGCTGTTTTGATGTAGTGTTTTATTTTCTGTCTAGTTGCGAAATTATCGAGTTTTTTCTTTTCTACCTGACGATCGTACTTTGTAAAATATTGCAATGCTGAGTCAAGATGTTCTTCTAAAAATGATATAATCCTTTTTTTTTTCTTGAATATTAATAATCAGGTTGATAAGTGCTATTAAATTTTACCTTTTTTCAGCTTTTAAGGTCATTGGTAAATTTACATTTGGGGCTGCAAAGAAGTGTGCGAGAGGTGGTAAGCTATGGATCAATGTTTTTTGTCAGTTACCTTTTTTCTATAAAAATAAATATGTATTTTACCTTAATGGAAAGCTACTGCGAATAATCTCTTTTATGTTGTGACCATCCATTAATACGCATGAATATAAAACATGCCTAAACGATATATCTAAATTACGGCATTTGTTATTGACTCGCATTACGTTGCATTTTTTTTTATATCCTACCTATAGTGATAACAACATCCGGGTCGTCCTTGTGTAAAATCGATAATGTCGAATCACCTTCTAATGTATCTCTACAAATTACGTTTGGCGGTATAATTGCATCTGAGATTTTGATTTTCTCCAGCATTTTACGACTGGCGCCTTCAATAATACTTGCCGATCTTAACTTTAAAAATTCTCGATTGTCGGCAAATAACAACATGTTGTAATTTAAATTGCGCCCAATATCGTTCAAGACAAGGGATATCCATTCGAATAAAGATGGGAATACAGTGAGGGCGTCGTAGACGGCTTCTTTAATTAATATCAGAGATCGTATTTTTCTGAAATTGTATGATAGTACTTGTTCAATACCACTTTCTAAACTATCAACGATAGACGCAAATGCAACTTCGTAGATTTTGGCTAGTGTGATAGATCGAATGATTTCTAACTGGGCTGGAGATAACTCACGCCATTCGTTTTGGTCTAGTTTTTTAAACGGATATCTGGTTATTCTACTAAACTTATTTTTATGAAATTCCGCCTTTTAAAACAAAAACAAAAAAAATGAGACATTTTTACTGTATTATGAAAAGAGGGATGTTTTTTTTTTACCTCCATGATCAAAAACCGTCGGATTACAGATTCAATACCCTGTTCACTAATATCATCTTGGGGGATTCCTATTTCCTGGATAAACTTTTTCAAGCTAGTTTTTACTTTTTTAAAGTCTATTTTGAGTGTTACGGATTTAGATACTCGCGGGACAAGCGTGGATGTGGAGCTAAGACCAATACCGCAATGCTCAAATTCAAACGCATCGAATATAATAATATAACCATCCTCTATCTGAGCCACACTGCACATAATATATTGCGTGCTTACTTTAATCTTTTCGGCAACACCAAATTTTGGATGTTGAATTAATTGTATCACAGACTCCAATTTTGTGAATAACAACAGTCGATTTGGATGGTCTGTTTTAGAAATGAGACCAGCTGCAATAAATATAGGTCGAAATATATCTTCTCTAATCTTATACTCCCAATCAGTAGGAACTATAAACACAAAATGTAAATTAACCGCATTGGTATTTTCTTGCCCTACGACCTCAGACCACGTTGCTTTTAGACTGTTTACTAGGTTGAGTATAAAGTATGTGACACTCTGTAACACCTCAAGTGCATCCTTGTCATCAGGATCTTCCTTGTACCTGGGATAGACACGTTGTATCTCTTCCATGAACATATCTTTGTATATAATGTCATTGGTTATTCCCTTCTCTCTGAGTTCCTGTGCCTCGTTACCCCAAGCCAATATTTCGGTTCCTGTTTTGTCATAAGCTACGCAAGCAGATTCTCTGTAGTAGAGACATTGCTATTTAGTCAACATTAAGTACAGAAAAAAAAGATAGATTTATTAGATATACCTGCTAGAAAATAATGAAGGATAATTTCTTTGTCTATTAAAAAGACATTTGGCATGACCATATCGATCATTTAAATCTTTTTTAAAAGGATATCTAGTCAATACCTATGGCGATTGGGTCAGAAGAATAATCATATAGCTACTTACATAAAGTAATACAATAATCGTACTGGTAATAATCGAAGGCGTATTCCATCTAGTCGGGTTTTTTTTAAAAAAAAAAGAAAAAGGAGAAAAAGAGACAAATAAAACATTAAGATTTAATAAAGAGAATGAAATCAAGTGTATGTGTTACTGTAATGTGTAACATTTGTAATTAAAAAATGACAACTATTTACTACGCACACATATTTTTTATAAAATATGAAATGAAGACACTGTACTATTATAAGTAATCGTTAAACAAGTGTAGTTAAATGAATGATAAAAAAAAGTAAATTATATTAGGGAATGAAATGGTTTTTTTTACGTACTCTTAAATCGAAGATCCCCTTATAACGAACAGTGGGCGGGATAATTATATATCCAATATAATTTTTTTGACACATCCATAAATAAACAGCGACTTATAAGTAAAGCAATTAGAAGTAAATTGTTTTCTGAGTACTTACCAAAGTATTTGACAAGTAAAAAAAAACAATAAGTACTGCCAGTTAAGAGTACAGAGCGTTTATAATTAATGCCAATTCCAAATATGCATTATGATAATCAAGAGACAATTCATCTTGTATAGGACTTCATAGTATTAAAAAACGAATACCTTTGGTCTTGTGAGATTTTTTAAACTGTTCCGTACCGTGATTCTGAGGCCCAACTTCCAGAAGCTGTAAAAGAATGTGATGGTCTATTCCGTGTTAGCCAGAAAGTTTGAATGGCCAATTCCGAAAATGACTGCCGCAGTGCAAAGTGATTTCGAATTGTTATCGAATAAAATTAAATCTATACAGGAAGCCAATCTGAATGAAGCACATAATCTTCACCAGAGCTTATCTTGTTTCAACTCTAATGCTCAAAGACCGCCCACTACTCCTTCCGATTCCTCTCTCGCGCTTATTAATTACTCACCGCCAAGTTTGTCTTTTCCCTCTGCATCTAATCGATGGTATTCTCTTAACAGAAAAATTATAACGATCTCTGATGTATGGAGAGAATATAGCGTTGGTTTATCTCTGTCGACGTTTATTGATACAATTATTACCCCCCTCTTTCATAAAACTACTAGAAGAAGATTATTTCGCTGGGTAAGTTTTGATAATATACGCAATGCATGTATACGTATAATCATCCTCTCTCATTGATAAGCTAGACGTAATGTTTGCTGACACATATTTAATCATTTTTATGCAGATAAACGAAGTTGGGCGAG
Source organism: Helicostylum pulchrum (assembly GCA_025677825.1). Lineage (NCBI taxonomy): Eukaryota > Fungi > Mucoromycota > Mucoromycetes > Mucorales > Mucoraceae > Helicostylum > Helicostylum pulchrum. The sequence goes on along the minus strand of JAIXMO010000001.1, from coordinate 735,603 downwards.
CTCGTGAAAAAGTAATAAAATACGCCACACTTTTCGTGGTATCCCCTAATAATTAAAATAAACAGATAAAGGAAAGTTTATACGCTTGAAATATTTTTATTTATAAGTTTTAAGTAAACGCCGAATAACCAGTATAGAAGGAGCGATTTTTTTTTTCAAAGCTATAATTTCCAAGTATAAAGTGATATTCAATCATCGTAAAAAAAATCGTCATCAATACAGTCATTCCAACGACAATCATCATAATAATCACCATGATAATAGTCGCAATCACTATCAGTATGATATTCGTAATTATAATCAGAATAATTATCATCATTATAATAACGAGCGCTATAATTGACAGTATCATCATCACTGTTGTTATCATTGCGGCTAAAATAATTTTCATTTATGTAGTTTCCTTTTAAACGTCTCTCAGTTTCAAATTCTTTACCCATATTTAAATAGAAGTCACGACCATTGCACTTGTATTGTATTTCGACTCTTTTCATTTCAGTTGTAGATGCTTCCAAATCTCCTAATATAGTTTCAGATTCTTCTACCGAAATATCTTCGTCCATTGTGATGTTTTCAATAAACAAGGCTAAAATTTTGACCTCTTTTAACAGCGAAACAATGTAACGCAATGTGCGTATGCTAATGTTGTCTGCAAATATCTTAAAATCTGTTAAGGACCTATTTTCAATAAGCTGAACTGCATCTATACCTGGCGAACCATTTACAACTACAGCGCATCCATACAACTTGACCTCTTTTAATCGAGGAGCTTCCTCCCAGACATTTTTTAAATCAACCATTGATTTCGGGTCATCCTCTACTTGGAAAAGACCACGCAGGTTTTCCACCTTTGAGGGGCATCATGTTATCTTCAAACAAGTTAACAGAGGAAATTGAGAGATAAATTTGTACAGCCCACCATACTTTGTCGCAACAGGCTCTTCGTCCAAAGCATATAATTGTAGTGATGTGATTGTTTAGCAGTACTGAATACTTATCCGCAAGTAAAGATCATAGATATCGAGAGAATACTCTGTTAAATTATTGATATCTAGCTTTTGAAGATCATTTAACCTTATATCTGGGTCTTGCAAAGCTCTCAAGAACGCCGAACTGTCACATTCATTTCGAAAGTATACCAAAGTAAGATTGGGACATAAGTTGAGAATGTGTCTCCATTTAAGTTTATCAATAGTTTTATATCGAGAGGCTGTTAATTTTATAACCTTTACATTTTCACCAAAGTATGATATGTCGTCCAAAAGGTCATCTAACTTTTCTTCTTTTACTTTAATTGAAATCTCTCAACTAAAATATTCGTGAGCTACAGAGTTCCATGATCTACATACAAGTAAACAAGTTTTTCGGTCTTCTTTTTCAAGATTCTGGAACACTTGCTTTAGTATTTCAAAGGGTATGCGCCTGATTCTTGAAGTACATAACATTTTTTTTTGGTTTGTTAGAAAAAAGAGAAAGAAAAATAAAAATAAAATCCCTTCTCACGTCTTATGCACTTGATTAAATAATCTTGCATTTGAAACGTTTTTCTTAATTGTCTATTTCTTAAAAAGTCATTTTCTGTTCACTTTATTTGGTTTATACTGCATCCCTTTTCACTTAGCGACCATTTGTATTTAATTACTTTTCGGCCTTAATCTTTTAAAGATTCACTTCTGATACGCGCTCCATTCAAGTCTAACTTTACTGTCTTTATACTTTCATTACTTTGTAAAGTTTATTTTATTATCCCTTTGATTTAATAGTATCGATTGATAATACATTTTTGAAGACTAGGCGCTTTTATATGAACGAGTTTTTTATTATCACTTTTAAATTTATTTTATATATTACGAAGTTGGATTCCGCCCTTAAATCGAATAGTGGTGTTAAAGTGGGGGACCGAAGACGTCCTAGAGAAATAGAGCCGCTAATATAATTGCTCATAAATAACGTATATATAATATATATAAAGGATTTCCCAAGAAGCAGAGTATAATTCGCTTCTCTTAAAATAAATAAAACCATTTCAAAAATACTCTTAACATCTCACGAAATTGATAAAAAGAGAAAAAAGAAGATGAAGCGCCCCATGAGGGGCTCGAACCCTCGACATTGGGATTAAAAGTCCCACGCTCTACCAACTGAGCTAACAGGGCAATTCATGCTGAAAATAAATGTTTGTAAAATTATAAATTGTAATAAAAGCACTAAAGCACGTGAAAATCACGTGCCTGCGCGTGTTTTAGGCATTTATGATTGGTAGATGTAGCTGTCAAAAAGCTTGTATTAAACACCAACGTAATAAAAATAACATTGATTAATGGATGGGTAAAATCGAATAACAGCCAATTTTTTTTTATTAAATAGTTGATTCGATATCATCATTTGGATGAGAAAGTACGAAAATATCACAGACATGATCAATGTCTTTGGTATATCCAGACAATAAATCCATTACTCGTAAGCCTCCTACTCGTTGTAAACCAGAAGTCAATGGGAAAAATTCCAGTTGAGTTTCAGCGGATTGATTTGCAGGTACATCACCCAATTGAACACTGCTAAGACCACTTAATAAGACAGATCCCATCTTTGTCTTGATAGCTGTCAGTACTAATTTCATATTTTCGGCAGAATGATTCTTGACACGAATACCCAATTTAAACGGATGTTCTAATATAACACGTACAGACTCTTGTAAAAATGGCTGTACTTCCAAATCTTCCAACATGGGAGCCTTTCTAGTTAATTGAGATGTTTGTAATCTACCTAAATCTCCCATATAAGATCTCCAAACGATATCTAATTTACCCAATGCATTGGTCGTTCTAGAGATACGATCGTTTTGATCATCTTTAGGTGATAACATGTAAAGATACTGTCTAATATCTTGTGGATGAATAAAGCTATCTCCAAACACACTATCATTGCTTGTAACTACTTGATTTAAATCTTCAAATACAAAATGTTCCGAGGGTTCAAACCTCATGCGTTCTAAAAACATCGGTCCCGCTGATACATTTTGAAGTTGTGCTTCCAAAAATACTCGGCCATCAATCAAGTTGTTTAGTTTGGTTTTCACTGCTAACGGATTTGATACTTGAAACTTGTAGAATTTACGAAAGTGTCGTCTTTTACCGTCTGGTGCATTATAATTAACAGAACAAACAAGAATATGAACACCTAATTCTTTAATTTCATGTGCTACAGTAATGTCGTATGTCTTTTGAGGTTCCAGTTCTGTTGAAGGTGCTGTCGTTGTATCTGATAATACAAATCGTTGTGACGATGTCTGAAGTTCGATTTTGACACCTACTTGTTGCACTGCAAAAGGAGATTCATTGTTAATACTAATAAAGGTACTAAAGTTTTCTCCAAGGTATATATTTCCAAAAGCTGAAGGAAGTTTCAACATTTGACTAAGGCCAAAATCTCGAATTTGTATTTCATTGCATTGATTTCTATCAATAGGATGCGATGCTGTAAGGTCCGAGATGTTTAAAGACTCGAGACCGTCAACTAGTGGAGAAGTCTTTTCTGTGTTTGATTCGTAATAAATGGGTAAAGTTGAGGTCAATTGAGGTCGTGATAAGCGCATCACTTTTAACGACAATAGATGAGGTAATTGATCATCTTGTGATTGGCTACTTGGTGAAGAGATGGAACCTTGACGCGGTGAATGTATAGCTGTAGACATGTTGCGTATATTAAAAAAAGGGGTGCCTATATTTTTTTTTTATATTTTTTTATTGCTTAAATCAGGTGCTGGCGGGGTAATGGAAGATTGTATATCCAGTGATATAAGATACGAGGCAAAAATCGCTTACTCCAAGTGATAATACAATGTATCTCTCAAATACACGGATACATATACTTATCAAAAGTGTTTGAAAAGTACGCAGCAATACTACCAGTTAAGATAGTAGAAGATTTTGACTCACACAAAAAACATTTACTAAGTTCTGTATTTATGCCAGACTATATTGTATTAACAACCGTCTAACTTTGAATTGAACAAAGATGTGGCGAGCATTTATTTTACAAACAAAATATGTACCTATTCAATGATTTCTTCTTATTTTTGTAGTGCTCTTGAAGAAAACAAGTTTAGTAAAGTGACTTCTTCCAAGTGTTTTAGACCTGCGTGTAACGCATTTTCTTTTAATTAAATACCCTTTTTTTTCTTTTTCTTTTTTCTTTTTTTACATATATTTGCTAATGACCAACACCATTCCTGCTCATTACTCGGACCAGTTTATTATTGAGCGTTATAATAAAGCATTGAATTTTATTCGAAGTTTACCTAGTAACAATTCCGGTTTTCAGCCAACCAATAGTCAAAAATTAGAGGTAATTCAATTTTTTTTTTTAAAAGAAACAATAAGAATTTAACAAATGTATAAAAAAAAAATAGCTATATTCTCTTTATAAACAAGTATCTCAAGGTGATGTTAATACATCAAGACCTGGCATATTTGATGTAGTGGGAAGAGCAAAATGGTAATGCAATGCATTAATTTAATCAAAACTTTGAAAATAATAAACCCAATTAACGGTATTTAAGGGATGCTTGGAAAAAATTGGAAGGGATTTCAATTATGGAGGCAAGGCACATTTATGTTGAAGCACTTTTAAGGATGGCTACACAGGTAGATTATGTTTATAGGCATTGTAATTACATAATACTTATTATAAAAAGGGGATGCTTATAAATTAGGCATATCAAAAAAATATCGGTAAAAAAGAAGCGCAACAAATCATTCAAACATTTGCTGCAATGAGACCTTTTTCCGAAGAAGAAGAAGATGACGGTGATGACGATACAGATGATACTTCAAATCAAGATGGTAAAGTGTTTATATATATTATTAGGTAATAAAAAATATGACATTTATTTACAAAACTAGAAAAAACTACTGTTTCAGAAGAGAGTGAGTATCTTCGTGATATTGTTGAGGAAAGTAAAAAGGTCATTCCTTTATCATCACAAGACTCTTTTCCATCACGAAGACCCTCGCCAGTTTTTTCTAAAACTACTAATAATAGACCATCATCTGTAAGCTCAGTACAAACAATGTTTACCGCTCCAAGTACTCCTCCTCGTCAATCACCAATGATTACAAGACCTACTTCAGTTAACGCACGATCAAGGTTGGGGCAAAATAAAAATTCTTCTGGCGGGTATGAAAAACGCTCGCACCACATGATGAGGAATGACTTGGATGTGTCACCTAATAACGTTTCGTTCAACGTTGAATTTGATGACACAGTGAATCCATGGCAATATATATCTGAAAAAACCAGCCTACCCAAGATTAATACTAGCATTACAAGCCGTCGCGCTGATCAAAATAAACAGCCCAACATAAATTCTTTAAATCAAACTAATAACAGAAGGGTTTATTATGATCAAACAAATGCAATTAATGCGAATGCATCATCTGTTACTGCAATATATCAGCACAATAGTATGCATCTATACGACACTACTACCAATAGTCAAGATGTAAATGATATGACTAATAGGGATGCATGCACACCTACATCTACTATTTTAGGACACAATAATCAAAATCAATCACGTTATATCAACGACACTACTTTCTTTAACCTCCCTCCTCCTTCAGCAGTAACTTTAGGCCCTGCAACAAAAAAAGCGCTGGATGCTTTACAAAACGAAGTGATAGCATTAAATGATCGTATTAATGACCTTCGTAGAGAATTAGTGAAGCGAGATAAACAACATGTAATTAAAAAGAAGCCAGATGTTGGCAACAAGTCAAATGACAAGAAAGTAGGTGGATGGCATTGGATAATCAAGGTACAATAAATCAAATAAAAAAAAGCATGCTCCATTGTATTAAATATAACCTCTATTAGACTGTGGCAAAATATGCTGGTGTGAACCTGATGACAGCAACTATTCTATTTTTTATCTTGTACAAAATAGGAAGACCTGTTGCTTATGCAACAATTAAAACGATTTAGTAGATTCTGACAAGAATTTAAGCTTTTTTTATAATAAAAAAAAAAAGTACATAATCAGTAATGCCACGGTAAAAGTAATTCTATATCAAAAGAGTTTATCTTTCTTTTTAGTTGTATCATGTGTTTAAATTATGTATCAATTTTTTCTGTTACCTAAAGAAAAAAAAACCACATATAAAAGTTAAATATTTTTTTCGAAAAAAATGTCCTCTTTTTCACTTCTTTAACACATCTATTTTTTTTCTTTCTTTAAATAAATAACTAACTTTGATCATGTCACCATTCTACGAGGAACAGCCAATTATCAGACGTTCAGTTGGTGAAGAAGAAAGGAGATATATTGCACCCACAACTTCAAGTAGAACTCAACACAAATTACAGTTACAGAGATTATTTGTGTTGACCAATGACAAGAACTATTTAGATCATCCCAAAAATATGAGACGATTGACAAAAGAACTTGATCGAGTGAATCGTGAATATCGATGTGTTCGAAGATTTGAAGACCCTGTACAAGAATCGTTTAGGCGATTAGGTCAAAAGGTAGCATGTGAAAAATCAATACACAATAATAAACATATCAACAGACCTCATACTACTGCAGCTACTAGTATCAGAAGTCAAAGTCACAGCAGTAGCAGTAGTAGTAGCAACAGTAGTAGCTATTCTTCTTCTGCCGAACAAAATAGTTTTATTGGTAGATGGTTCGCTCATCAAGAAAATGATCACACAAATCCACATAGCATAATAGACACAAATTCTGTAGTCTATTCATTCCATCCAACCATTGCTAATAGCATGAAACGTAAAACTAAACACTAAACATATTAATGCATTTACAAACCCTCTCCTCCCCCCAAAAAAAAACTATTCATCATTTAATAAAGTAGATCTTAAATATTCTATAACGTTAGTCGCGTATAATCAAAAAAGTTAATCATATGGTTTTACAAGAGTTCCCGACCCGAATTAAGAGTCATGTGTAAGAGTGGTTCGTTTGTTATTGACCTTAATTAGGCTTGACCTGGAGATCCCTCTAAATCATTTATTTGCATCTAATCAAAAAGAGGAAATTACGCCCGCTTTTAAAGAAATCTAAATTTTAAGCTTTACTATTTTTTTTTTTTTTTGCATGAATTCTAGTTTTTTTTTTACAATCTATAATGAATTTCCAATTTTTTTATTATGTATAAATTTTTTTTTGTAATTTTGTGAAAAAGAAAAATGAAGCCTTTTTATGTTCTACGAGCAAAATCGATTAAACATAAACTGTAATGAATTTGTTGCGACAATCTACCGAATTCAGAGTCTTGAATAGTGAGAATGTCCTTTAATTTTTGGTGAATAGGGTTTGTAGGATTTGCGACAATTAAATCACCATGGATATTCAAAAATGTAGATAACCAAGCTTGTGCAAGTTCAAAGTTCTTTCGTGATTTAAGCATAAACAAAATAGCTTCTAAATAGTAATTGAGTAAAGTAAGTTCGCCGTCAATAGGGAATGACCTAATTTCGAGGTCGATGGCTGAGGGACTCAGTGATTTAGCATAGTCAACAAAGGTCTCGACTAAATAAACAAAAGCGATTAGTTTTTTTTTATCATTAAATATATAACAAGTAACTTACATTTTTTATCTGCTTCAAAACCAGCTCTTAACAATTTATCAAATTCAGTATCGGTATTAAGTTGAGCGAAATTAATTCGCTTAGATTCTGGGTTTTCTTTATCAAAGGTAGTAACGGTACTCAAATCAAATTGGTTTTTAGCACCTGGTAAAGTAGGTAAAAAGAAGGGAGCCTTTTCAGGTAACTTGGGAGCTTCCTTGGGCTTATTACGCAATTTAATTGTATCCAAATGTAATAAGTTTTGCCATTTTGCTCTAGGTTCCGTAGACATGGTAATCATCTTTTCACTAAGTTGATCTACTGTATCTGCCTTTTCCTCCTCTACAACTTCTTCTTCAGACTCGGATTCTTCGTCTGAATCTTCGGTACCAGTCAAACTAGGTAATTGTAATAATTGGGCGTCATAATCGTCGGGGATACTACGTAATGAAACGTTGGCATATTGTGTACGGTTAGACCAAAGGAAAATACCCACATTATCAACGTGGGCTGTAGCTAAAAAGTCGGAATCGGGCGAGAAAGCTAAACAGGTAACAATATCTTCAACCTTGAAAATATCGATCATAGCTCCAGTGGGTAAATCCCAAGTACGGACTGTACCATCCAATGATGCAGAAACAATCCACCTACTGTCGGGACTGAAAGTCTAATTCACGCGCACAAAATAATTAGGGTCTAGATCAATTTTTTTTTACATACGCACATATACAAAAAAACACTTACGAAATCTGTAATACGGTTTCTATGTCCCCAGAATTCTCTGACAATTTTCTTGGTTTCAATATCAATAACACGGATACCTAAATCATCACAGACTACAGCTAAAAGATCATTATCGATATGATAACGCATAGAAACTACAGGTGATTCAAGTTCAATGGTATGTACAACCTTGGCTGTTTTAATTTCCCAGATCTGTACAACAAAATTTTAGTCTCAAAACAATACAATAATAAATTTTTTTTTTGGTTTTTTTTACCTTTATGGTTTTATCAACTGATGAAGTGATCAAGTAGCGATTGATGGTATCGGTTGTTAAACCTGTAATGGGTTTCTTATGTCCATCCTCTACAAATGTTTTACGGTATTGACCAGATTGCATATTAAACATATCGACGGCACCAGAAGCACAACCCAAGAAACCAAAATTACCACAGGTAGAGATACATGTAGATTTGACTGCTGTTTTATCACTACTGATCAATACATGAGCACCCATCTTTTTAGATTTGGAAGACCATGTACGACACGCATTGTCGTTGGCATGACAAGTAATAACATTATCCCAATCTTTTGTCTTTGAGTCGTTTACATCAAGATCGATAATTTGAGGAAGCTTTAAAGCATCCATACTAACACCTCTATCTTTGGCTTTTTTAGCAAGACGACCTTGAGAAAATTCAAAGCTTTGTGCATCACGTACGGTACTGAATGAGCGAAGTGAATGATCTCTGCCTGCACTTAAAATCGTCTTTTTATCTTCGCCATAATATTGAAGTTTAGAGGGTGGTGCATGATGACCACTACGAGACTTGAAAGGATGAGGTACAGCATTATGTTTTTCAAAGATCCATTGCTACACACACGCAAAAAAATAAAATAAAAATTAGTAATGCCCCCCTTTTTTTTTCTAACGTATATATTTACCTTGACAGAGTTATCGTTACCAGCAGTAACTAAAATAGGTTGATTATTTAAAAAGGTCAAAGAAGTAACATATCCATCATGAGCATTCTTCATAATATGAGATAATCTACGGTCCGAGAGATCCCACAAGGCAACATCACCTTGCATATTACCAGTAGCCATCACTTGTTCATCATCTGTTCTAAAAGTGATTGCAGTAACTCTATCATCTTGACGTACACTATCAATCTTTTCATCGGCCTTAATATTATAAAGTACAACAGTACCATCCAATAAACCCACAGCGATTACATCAACTACAGGAGATTGTGCAAGACAAGTGATAGGAGAACCCATAAATCCAAATTGATAAACCATCTTATTTGTTCTAATATTCCAGATTTGCATTGTTCCTTGTGTACTAGATACTAAGATTTTGTTGAGATAGGTACTGGGATGAAGCATTTGAGTAGCTGTAAATTCTTCTCCAAATTCAATCTCGGTGTATAAATCACCACTGGTGGTGTCCCACAACTTTAAGGTGTTGTCATCACAAAGTGCTGCAATATAAGCGCCCAAAATAATAATTTGTACAATGCTAAAGTCTCCTTCTCCTCCTCCAACTCTGGAAACTTCTTTACCACGCTTGTATCCAATAACGACATTTCCTGCTGCTGCGTAGATCAAACGTTTGTGAGATGCCATACAAGTAATTGGTTTCTCGGTAGGTGTACTAACAAATAAAAGGTTCATACGTCCAAGCTAATTAAAAAAAAAGGGTTAGTTTAACTTTTTTTCTTTGTTCTTCTTCTTCTTTCGAGTTTTAAAGTAAAAATGTCATTTACATTGTAAGTTTGAAAACTATGACCAACACAAGTTGTTAAAAAATAATCTTGTCCATGATTGTTAATAATATAAGGAACTTCATTGGTGATGTAACCAATGGCTCTAAAAGGTTGGTAAATTTTAGAGTGTGCTACAGACTTTTTGCCGTTTTCAACACGTCTCTTCTTGGTATCAATTACTGTTGACATTTGAAGATTCCTACTGTCTTTTTTTTACAAAAAAAAAAAAAAGATCTAGTTCGAAATAACTAGAAATTGAAGTATAAGCCACTACTATACATAAAATGAAAAATAGTCATTTCTTTTTTTTAAAATTCCGTTAAAATATGGCAAGAAGTTCACACTGTCAAAAAGCCATCAATTGTGTTATTATGACAAGTCTCGAAACTCAAACCCTTTTTGGGAGTAGGATGCTCTCTTATTTTAGAGGTAATAAGTATGCTATCGATATATAAATACAGAAGCAAGTAAGGTGTTTCCAAGTAGTTTCCAATTCATTTAAAAATAACACCTGGTTTTTTTTTGTTTCCCGGTTCAGTGCTTTTACGGAAGAGAGTTACGGAGCAACGTTATTGATTAAAAATCCGCATACTTTGTTGCCACGGGAAAAAAGGGTAAAAAGAAATGATTTATCAATAGTATTTGTTACTACGGTTTTATGTACATTATGTAAAGGGATATGTATCAGATACACTTATAGTTCATTAAGACATACCTCACAGACGATACAAGATTATTTTTTTACTAGTCTGAATCTGACACGATCATGTAATTATTTTCTGCGTAAGTAAGAAGAAAGGGGTATCTTCATGAGCCATATCGTAATTTTGCATGATTTAGAATTACGCCCGAAACTGATATTTTACTGGTGGATAACGGTACATCCATATTGAAATAACACTAGTTTTACAGCAGAAAAAGACGCGTTAAAAAAACGAGAAAAGGTAACTCTTTTTTAAGCATCTTTCTTAAATCAAGATATATAATCATCCAGGCTTTTTTTCTTTACCCACCATCTGTTTTTTTTCGAAAACCCGAAAAAAAAAAAGACTGTCACTACTTACTATAAGAAGAAAAAATACGTTATCGGTCCAATTACAAAAAGGATTGGGGGGAGATAAACCATTTGCATAAAAAGAATCGGCTTAACAAAAAAACGTGTTTGTCATCTTTTTCAGTTTTAAATAAGCGGCACCTTAAAAACCGTGTATTTTTATTTTAGTATGTTTTTTTTTGTTTGAACTAGGGCGTGTGTTATAAAGGGTATTTTTTTTTCTAATGGTACATTTTTGAGGGAGAGAAAAAAAAAGATTTTATTTTTTAGCAGACCACCATTTACCTAACTTTTCACCAGCATAACGACCAGTTTTAATTGTACCAGCAGTAAAGATACCCTTAATACTTTGAGTGATGGCAGTGCCAGCAATAATTTCTGTGAGACTCTTATCGATATAGTGTCTTAATGCATCAGATTGAGCAACTTGTTCATAGACAACTGTCATATCTTCAGGAACGTCAATATTTTTCTGGCTTGCATATCTACGATGTTCTCTAATGACTTTGTCATACAATGTCTTTGGTAACTTCTTCACCATCAATCCGCGGAATCTAGGGTTATCACTTTGTTGTAATTTACCATCATTCAAGGTAGTGACGTTAGGTAAATCATCTAATAAACCATAATAAAGTCTATGAAAGTTTTCCATCTGTGAAGAAACAATATTTTGAACCTTATTAGGATTTTCACCTACAATCATTCTAAAATCTCCCTTGTAACTAATACCAGCAATACGATCAAATAATTCTTGTTCTGTGAAGTTTTCAGGTAAAGTTAAAAGTGCAACTCGAACTGCTTCAGTTAAATTTACTTGGTTTGCTAAACGAACTCGGGAATCGTCACGAAGAATTTTCACAGGTTTATGCATACGACCTGCCAAGTAAAGTGTTTCCCAATCAATCAAGTCTTTACATAATTTATCGATAGATACAACACCATATTTAATATTCTTTTTGTTTTAATAGTGTGTTAGCATTTTATAGTATTTACTTTTTGTAGTAGTAGTAGTTTAAAAATCTTACCATTCCGTTAATTTGTACATAGGGATTGAAATAGACGCCAGCACCTATTTTCTCTTGCAATAAAGTGACAGCACCTGAACCAAGAAGACGAATACTTGAATAATGGTGAGGATTTTGCTGCATATTTAAAGCATGCCAGTGACCTGGATGACTAACACCAAAGATAAAATCTACCATAGGTTTTTTCTTTTTTTTTATGTGTATTTAGAACATGTGATAATTTATTTGTTATTTTTTTTTTTTTACCTTTTCATCATAACCAGCTTGTTGAAAAACACCACTGCCGTAGGCAACAGCATATCTTACTGGCGCATTAAATTGTGATACAACGTCTTTTAACTGTTGCTTTAATTCTTCGTTAATATTCATATATTGATTTGTACCAAAATCAGGCGAATCCGGAATATTTGTTGGGTGGAAATGATGTTGACGAAGACGTTCAAGTCTCTTTCTGGTTTCGTCAGAAAATAACTCATTGTTTTTTAAAGGTTTTGTTTCTTGTGCTGTCTTTTTTTCCATAGAAGGAGGAAGTGGCATCTGCGAATTACCATGAAAATGGTTTGCCTCTAAAGACATATGGCGTACGAGTATAGACGTGTAAGACACATTTTTGACGGTATTGGAGAGCGTTTTCTATTTTTTTTTTTTTTAAATGAGTACAGAAAAAGTATAATATAGTGGTGTATATATTATCTGTGTACCTTTAACAACATATTTTTAATGTACTAAAAAATAAATAAAAAGGTAAAAAAAAGAATAAAACCGAGGACCAAACAATTTAAGCTAAAAAATCAAAAGTCACCTTTTTTTTTCGTAGGGCAATATAATTGGCTGTTGGGGTAATTTAATCTTTTTTTCCTTCTTTTAGCATGTCTACATTACCATATTTGTGCAAACATAATTACATCTTACTTACACTCTATTATTAAACTGCTTTTTTTTTATACTTCACTCTCTGTATTTCTGTCATTTTTAACTTATTTGTGTATATTACACGAGCCTACTTGTTTCATCATAAAGAAAAAAAAAAACTCCCCGTTCTTTTTTTTTTGTGACTGAAAAAATTTAATGATGCGTAACAGCACCATCGGAACTTGTTTCATGGAGGTGGAAAACATCCAGCCACACCACAATAGTTTCAACCCTTTTGTTCGCCCCCTCAAACTATCACAGGTATTAATAGCTCGCTCATTTTTTTATATGTTTCGTAGACGTTCCAAACCTGAAAGAGTTTGGTACTTTTTATTTTTAAAAAAAAAGTTCAAAATATTTTGGTTAGCCCGGTATAAAGATTGCCATAGTAACCGAAAAGGGACCCTTCTTTTCTCGGGTACTTACTTGGTTGCTAATGGATACCAATCCGAGAAAAATGCACTGCTGTATTTTCGGGAGTCTTTTTTTTTTCCTGGTTTATCCACATTAAAAAGAAACTTTGCTGCATGAAATAAGTTGGAACAAAAAGTACAGATATGTACATAAAAATGTAAAAATACAAGTATACGTAAAACAAATTATCGCATAAACTGTTTACCAGACGTGATATTTCTTTAGGATTAAAAGAATATGTGAATAAGCTCAGGTAAGCAGATAATCCTTATAACCGTTGTTTCTTTTGAGAAACCCCCTTAACAGAGATAAAAAAAAGAAAGAAAAAAGGCCGGAACTTCTTTAATTCTCAAAATGTTATAATAATTTTTACAGTATCAACCACGAGAGGATGGTTAGAAGCTCATCTTATCCCCAAAAGTAAAAACAATAACACCATAAAAGATGTTATTATAGACACTCACTTTTACGTGATTGGAAAAAACGACTGTGGTAGGTCATTTGAGCTGTGCAAAGGAGCGTTCGAACTTGTCTCCCGTCCCCAAAATCGATGCCCCTTTGTAAAGTAACTTCAAGGACGATAACCTACCTCGGCGCAGCAAAAAAAAAAAAAAAGGGGTAGGGGAAATTTAAATATAATTCTATATATAAAACAAAGTCGTTTGCTACTGTCTAAACCTATGGTAGTAGCTCTTCGACTTATACTTGATAAAATGATTTGCACAAATACCTTGGATCATTAGTTAGTTATCAATATTTATTGTTAAAAGGGAATTTAACGATATAGAAGATAAAGAGTATTTGTATAGGTTGAGATATGTAGAACCAATAAGCATAGGTAGTATCATTAGGTCTGGCCGTGTCAAGTGTTTTTTTTTACTGGCAATTCAGCAGACAGTACAGAAAATGATGCATATGGACTACCACCACCACGTCAGATAAAGTCTATATAAAAATGATTAAATATATCGCATGAGACTCGACCCTATTTTATCAACCAATAAGTATTTGTTAGACTAAATTACCTTTCTTTCTTTTTCTATTTTTATTAGTTATGCATATCAGTCCGTACAAACACATATGATCCTTCTTAAAGCAAACTCCGTACTCAAGAGCATTTCTTGTTGTAAATGCTCTAAATGTGGTCCACTTGACTGTGATATCTTATAGATATCGAGCTACCCTTTTTTTTTTTTTTTTTTGCTATATAACATTATATGGGGAATCTCTTAGTATACGTTTTATTTATACGCATGTACTTTATAATTTCCGGCAAAGCCAACATCAGCATATCATCTCAATTCCAAAAGTTCCGAGGAAAAGCTATTAAATGACAAAAAAAAAAGGCAAGATGCTCGAACTGTAATATCATATTCTGACTACTAAATATACTTATTTATCTTGAATAGTGCTCTTAATGGAATCATATACTTGAAAAAAAATACCAGTATTTATTATAATGTTGATGATGAAGATTGGGGAAGATATCGCAAAAGAAAGTACATCTGCATTACAGTGATAATTAACGTCAGAAATCATTTCACTGAGGAAATGATTGATACTATTGGTATAAGCTTAAAATAATGCTATATAACACTGTATTCTCTAACCTTCAAATATATAGATCGCTGGATCTAATAGGATTGTGGCTCGCCGACTGATACACATACCAAATATGCAAACGTACGTTTAAATATGTACGTAGCCGGCTTTTTAGCCAACTTTATTAAACTTATCAACACGATGAAATACAGAGTGACGAGGATGTGGAAGAGCCACACCGTTCCTAAAAAAAACTAGCTCTTTTGATAACTTTGTAAATTTGACCCCGTAATAAACATTTGATTACTTTCTCTTCTAAACCGAGATTTGTATATTTGTATACAAAAAAAGATTTTTGTAACTTTTATCGTATTTTTTTTAAGCTTCATTTATGCGGTTTGTGTCTCCAATCTTTTGAAGTAAACCAATAAAAATAAACTTGAGAAGAGTCGCATAATTCCCGGTTAAATACAATAGAGATTTACTGTTATTCCTGTTGGTAAATAGAAACAGTAAAAGGTGGCGGAATAGGGAGTGATATCAACTGTAATTCCCTTGGTAAGTTTGTGGAACGATGGGAGAAAAAAAAAGATCTCCTTGTATACATTTGCCGGTTCACATGATACCACCATGGATAAACGCCAAAAAAATAAAAGAAAATTGTTTCTTAGCGGGGGTGATTTGCAAAGTGTACATTATAGGAGAAAAACGAAAAGTTTTTACTGTTTTTTAGAAAAAAGATGAATATGGACCACAGAAGAAATATATATATATATTTGAAAAAAAAGGCTTCTGTTTTTCTTAGGGGTTTTTTGTTCTGTTTCTTGAAGCTTTATACTTGTCAAAAGAAGTTTGTTAGTTTACATGTATTTCAAAAACCGGGGAGGTTACACATGTGTAAGAGAGTTATTTCAGTATTTTTTTTTTTCTCTTTTAGTTTCCCCTTTTTCCTTTTTTTATATTATTATTCTTGTAAAAAAAAGGGTTTCAATGATGGTGAATACGAGTAATGCTAATGCCAATGCGAGCACAGTAAATGGTGGTACTTTTGCTAGCTTTTTAAAGTTAAAGTGGAGAGCGTCTATTAAAGAGCCTAAAGTAAATATTCGACATCGAACACCTAATTCAGTTGATGATATAGAAAGGGATTGGGTTAAACACAGTGCTCTAAAATTGGCATTTGAGGGGTAAACAAATAAAATAAAAAAAAGTATTTGTTTATATGGGTTATTTTAACAAAACAAAAAAAAAATAGTGATTTTAAGGCACCAATTCAAAGATTGTTACAAGCTGGTGGCAGTGAAGTATTAGATATAGGGTACGTTGATATTATTTAATAAGTAGGATAAAATCAGTGTTATTAAAAAAGGAAAGTTATATAATAATAGATGTGGAGCAGGATTCTGGAGTTCTGTATGTATATGTTTATAAATAAACAAGTGGAATTGAAGATATTAACACAAATATTAAATAGGACATGGCATCAAGATTTCCCATCTCCTATTTTACAGGTATCGACATTGATAAAAATGTATTACCAAATACACCTTCTTCCAGAAACGTATTTTATCAACGTATAGATTTAATCGAATTACCTTTACCTTATGAAGATGGCACATTTGACTATATATTTATTCGATCCATGATTGATACTTTACCCGATAAAATGTGGGACGACGTACTAAAGGAATTAGTGCGAATTATGAAAAAAGGTGCTTATATAGAATGTGTAGAAGCATATGATAATCTGTTTGATGCAGGTCCTTCAATGAATACTTTGACTCAATGTAATGTATATTTATATACAAGTATATATTTCATCATTTAATAATATATTTTAGTAATTCAATCAAGTTTACAGCATCCACCAGATTCTCCTACTACACCTACAACATATAATATACCTTCTTCATCTGCTTCAACAAGATCATCTACTAATTCAACTTTAAAATCAAATAACCCGTGGCCTAATAGAATTGCTAATCTATCCCAGCTAGGAGGAATGCAAATATATCATACACACACTCCAGTTGGATTATATGGTGATGCTATTGGTTCTTTATTATTAGAGTATTGGGAAAGAATTGTGAAGAGTTTTCGAAGAGAATGGGTTACAAACAAATTAATACCAGAAGATGAATTGGAAAGAACAGTTGAATTAATGAAGGATGAAGTAAATGAATACAATACTTATATGTCTTGGTATTCAGTTGTTGCTCAAAAGAAAGGTTATAATGGTCCTACTATTCAATTTGATGATGTAGATGATTTTGATATTGTACATACTACCATCTTTTAAGTTTACAATAATAAAAGAAAGGGCCTTTTTTTTATTTATTTATATATAATATATTTACTTTTTTTTTCTTCTTCCTCTTCGCTTAGAATCCACCAAGTGCACTAGCACCAGATTTAGCCATATCAGCTAATCCACGAGAAATAATCAAACGTTGAATTTGAGATGTACCTTCATAAATCTGGAAAATCTTTGCATCACGCATTAACTTTTCAACAGGGTATTCAGTATTGAAACCGTTACCACCAAAGATTTGAACGGCATCAGCAGCACTCTTATTAGCTACTTCACTAGCTAAAGCTTTAGCGATACTAGCATGCCATGTGTTCTTTTCTCCTTGATCACGCATACAAGCAGACCGGTAAACCATCATACGGGCACTTTCAATACCAATAGCCATATCAGCCAACATGAAAGAAATAGCTTGATGGTTGAAAATAGGTTTACCCATAGTCTTACGTTCTAAAGAATAATTGGTAGCTTCTTCCATGGCACGACGAGCTAAACCAATAGCACCAGCAGCAACAAGAGGACGTGTAATATCAAATGCATTCATTGCAATTTTAAATCCTTTACCTTCAGTACCCAAAACATTTTCAGCAGGAATAACGACATCTTCAAATGTAACACCACGGGTATCAGAAGCACGTTGACCCATATTGATTTCTTTACGACCGACAGTAATACCAGCTGAATCGGCATCAACAATAAAACCAGTGAATGCATTACCTGTGTTGGCATTAGCATCTGTACGAGCGAGAACAAAGAACCAGTTAGCATGTCCAGCATTCGTGATCCACATCTTTTGACCGTTCAAAACCCAACTACCATCTGATTTCTTGACGGCTTGGGTACGAAGACCGGCAACATCAGAACCAGCCCCAGGCTCAGTGACACCGTAAGAAGCAACCAAAGGAGCCTCTGTCATACGACCTAAATATTTCTTCTTTTGAAAATCGTTACCAGCAACGACAAGTGGCGCTTCAGCCAAGTTATTAGCCTCGATAGCTGTTTGAATACCAGTACAACCAAAGGCTAATTCTTCAGAAATAATAGCACTGTCCATAACGCCTAAATCTAAACCACCATATTTGGCTTCGACATGTGTATTGACTAAACCAAGTTCCCAGGCCTTTTTAATAATTTCCGTAGGGTATTTACCAGTTCTATCATGCTCGGCTGCAACAGGAATAATCTCGTCACGAGTGAATTTACGAGCCATGTCTTGGATAGATTTTTGTTCTTCGTTTAATGAGAATGACATACCCAAGGGAGAAGCTCCCGAAGAGTAATTACGGGCATTAACACGAACAAGCTTGGGAATACTTTTCAACATTTTGGTAAAATAAGGGAAAAGATAAAAAAAAGTAAGAAAAAAGGGGAAAGGGCGCACTCATCACGCTTTGTTTATAATTGC
Organism: Helicostylum pulchrum; assembly: GCA_025677825.1. Classification (NCBI taxonomy): domain Eukaryota; kingdom Fungi; phylum Mucoromycota; class Mucoromycetes; order Mucorales; family Mucoraceae; genus Helicostylum; species Helicostylum pulchrum. Next base: position 716,861 of record JAIXMO010000001.1, on the reverse strand, counting down.
TTCTTTCTTCCCTTCAACTCCGATTTTATTTCATGTGAAAAGTGAGTAGCATGTGATCTTTACCGTCAACCTTTTTAATTATTTGTCATGTTGCACCAAAAAGTAACCTTCACTCTTTTTTACCAATGAATCGCAATCTTTTTTATAAGCGTTATAACCAGTACCCGGACAAGTAGGGTATAAAATACTAGTTTGAACAATTTTACAATAAAAATGAGAAGCCTTTTTTTTTACTGCAGTTTTTCAATAGTAGTTGATCATAATAATTACACAGTCTACTCTCAACTTTTGGCACGCGTAGTATCTTCAACAGCACCCCTTATTTTCTGTCACCTCTCTTTGAAGTCTTTTTCAGTGAAATGATTAAATTCTGAATTTATCATCTTTGTCAATTCCTTTTAAGTTTATGTAAAACTATACCAAACCAGAAATCCCCTTGGAATATTTCAAGCAATTCTTTAACTCCGGCTTCCAATTCGGCTCATGAGCGGCTTTTTTTACGGTACTTCTTTACTCTTATAAGTTGTTCACGGGCTCTATAAGCCTTTGATCTCCTATTTCTAAACTGATTTGTTACAGACGTTCCACGGTTCGATTGTAACTAATGACAAGTATACATGTTATAAAGTCCTCGTAGAGTTTGTAATTGGGTTTTGACCAGAGTAATGACAGTAGCGTACAGTGGCGTATTTGGCGAGAAATACAACATTATCCTACACAGGTTCTCGGTTCTATTAAATCATCGGGGGCAATTCTTAGATCGATCAAAGCTGTAATGATATCATTTATAGTCATTCCTCTGGCGGTTTAACTCTTCTTGGGCCATTCATATTTTGCAAAACCTTTAGGACCTAAAATAATTAAATTAATGATAGGCTCACCCCAGTATGTGCAAACAGTTACTTACCCCTTCTATGCGCGTAACACAGCGCTTCTAAATGTTTGAGCTCTAGCAGAAAAAGATACACGGCATATTTTTTTATACAATGGCTTGGAAAAGCTCAAGAACTATTTAAAGTAATACCATAGATTGTTGTTCACCCATTATCTACTTAAAAACGCATGTTTTTAAGTGAAGGTTTAGAAGTAACTTCTAAAAAAGGTCATTTTTCGATTATCGAAATAAGATGTTTTCATTGTATGATTAAACTTCAGGAAAGGATTCTTTTACCCAGGTAACCTAGTAAAAGTTACTCTTTAGGATATTGTTTTTAACACCAAAATTAAAAACCGCATGTTGTTTTATATTTTTCTCGATTTTATATTTTTTTCTTCAGTCGATCATTTTTGATGATTTTTGGTCATTTTGGGTGGTCAACCCCTTTTGTGTTTTTGTGGTTATTTTAAAATTGCTCGATATCTACTTTGTCTTTATTTGTGAAAAAAACAATGATAATAAAGAGCTCTTCTTGGCGCATCTAATCCATTTAAGCCATATTTTTACAAAAAATACTAACCGAGCAATCACCGTTTTAGACGTTATTTTTTCGCTAAGATTTGAGTTAAGCGATCCTTAAATTAGCCATTTCTATAAAGCGCGTTTTTTCGCCCAGTTTTAGATGTAGCACTTTCATTTATTAACATCCAATACATAGTTTTTAGATATCTACATTCGGTGCTATAACCAAACACGGTAATAAAAAATTACATTTTACATAATCGCGAAGCTCTGAAAATGGTTACACGATGTTACACTAAAAAAGCGTATTTTTTTTTCCCAAAAAAAAAAAACGTCTAAAACAGCGATTACTCTTTCACTTTTTGCAGTAAGAGTATGATTAAAAAAAGGTTAAAAGCGTCTAACCGAGTTCAATAATTTTCATGTTTTTTCCACAAAGATAGGCAAATTATATCAGGAATAAATATAAAATAACTACAAAAACACAAAAGAGGTTGACCCCCAAAAATGAAAATCGAAAAAAAAACAAAAAAGCTCGTTTTCAATTTTTTTTATCAAAGATATATTTAAAACAACCATTTTTTTACCGGGTAGTTGGGTTCAAAAAGTGTTTCCTGTTTCTTTAAAAAATAAAAACCAATATTTATTATAACTGCTAATTTTTAGCAGTGAGCGATTTTAGAAGTCCGGTATACCAGTGAGCTTTTTTCTTTAGAAGCAAGTTATTCACTGCTCGATAATAAGGGTGATGTTCGATATAAGGGTAGATTTCTTCCACATTTATGCGACCCTTAAATAAAGAGCCGCTACAGGAGCATAATAACAAAAAGAGGATTATAAAAATATATGATTTTATTATATAAAAAGTTTTTTTTCTAAAGAGCAGGAACGACACGATCACAACCATAAGCGCTTCTACCAGCATTACAATCAGAATAGGTTTCACAACAACGAATACAGAAATCACCAGTATTAGGTTCGACCAAGGAAACATAGTAAGGGTAACCCGCACAAGTAGATTTAGGAGGAGAGCCAGCACCGTGGTCATCATACTGACCGCCTTCATCCTTGGTGCTTAAACCGTAGGCAGCAACATTAATACTACCACGCACTTGAACAAACCCAGCAGCAGAATTAGTTTGGTAAGTAGCCTTGGTAACGAATCCTGAAGGTAAAAGACCAGCACCGGGAGCATTGATATTAGGTGTGGTACAGAAAGCAACAGCGTACTTTTCAGAGGAAGCAATAGCATCTATATCTTGTTTACCGCCGTTGTTAGCCTTGTTACCGGGAGAAGGAGGTAAGAAGAGACAGAAATCTTTGCTAGAACTGATTTGAACGGTTAATCCAGTAGGAACACCTGTGGCAGCAGCAGTAGAAGTAGTTTTTGTAGTAGAAGTAGTTTTGGTAACAGGGATGGCAGTAGTTTTAGTATTGACAGGTCCGTTACAAGACCCACTGATACAATCATCTCGACAATCAGATTGGTCTTTGCAGCAGTATCCACTGTATCCATCTCCCTTTTTCAAACCGAAAGATCCAGGGTAACAAGTACCAGGGGTAGCAGTAGTAGAAGCAGCAGGTGTAGCAGTAGCAGTGGGGTTCTTGACGGTAGTAGTCTTGTGGTTAACAGGACCATTACAGGCGCCGCTAATACAATCGTCTTGGCAATCAGCTTGAGTCTTACAGCAGTAACCACTGTAACCATCACCTTGTGCTAAACCATATGAACCAGCGTAACAGCTTGTAGCGCTAGGGTTAGAAGTTGGTTGCGCAGGTCCGGTACCGGTAGGAATAATATCGCAGATATTGTTATAAGGGTCAAGTACACATTGGTTGTTAGCAAGGTTACAACAACTAAAAAAATTGAGTTTAGTATGGCCGCTACATTTTTTTATATAAAAAAAGGAGTTTTTTTTTTACCGAGCACCAGCACAATCATCATTGGAAGTACATTGAGAACCGGCAAGAACAAGTACAGTGGTAGTAGCAGCAGCAGATGAAGTAGTCTTGGTAGAGGTAGAACCAGTAGTAGTACCAACGGCAACAACGCTAGACTGAGTTTTGGGAGCACTAAAAATACATGGTTTATTAGAACTCACAAAAATAAATAAAAGATAAAAATAAAAATGGGTTACCTAAGACAGAGAATTTGATCAATGTACAGATTAGTACAACCAGCATTGACTAGAAAGAGATAGGAAAAATGAGAAATTATTTATATATAAAGATGTGAAAAGCACGTACTGGAAGGATTCCATTTTTTTATTTTGCTGGTATAGATGTTGAAATTTTTACCAATCTTACTACACTATGTAATAAACGAAATTGAATATATAAAGATTTGTTAAAGTACGATTTTTTTTTCTTCGCTTACGGTATCGCCATTTTGAACAATATAAGTAGTTTGACAGGAAACGGTGTAAGTAAGAACACTGTCCTTGGGAGAGGAAGCAACGACAGTGGATGCGAGTGCAGTAGCAGCTACAATAAGTGACAAGACACGCATAAAGAAGGAGGGAAGGATAAAGGAAAGGATAAAGGAAAGGATTAAGGAAAGGATAAAGAAACGAACAAATAATTAAAATGAACAAATAAGGCATATTTATATCAATACAGAAACATTTCTATATTTTTGGTCGATCAAGTCAAGATACCAAGTGAAGGTTAAACACACGAGGTCTTGGTAAAACCAAAAAAAAAAAAAGAACTAAAAATGGTAAAATTACAACTATTTTGTTTATTTATATGCCAAGTATAAATAGCTTTACCACTTCATCGTATCGGGATGAAGTCTAAACTGTTGATAGTCTTGCATAACAAAGAAAGATAACTCGGTTTCGTTTTCTAAAATTGGGCAAGTTAATTAAACATTTTTAAGCCAGTAGTAGTATGTGGTCTTCCCACTTACCAATCCCCTGCCATGCTAACACGGCAGTATCATCTGCGAGAATCAACTTGTCATCGTCCTCGATGTTTATAATTAAATTCATAGTCTAAAAAAAGACCATTTAATAACCATCTTTAGTATATCTTTTTGTATGTGTGTACCTTATGTCCGTGAGCAACTGTATAAACTTTAAGTGTGTCTATTTTAAAAAAAAAAAAAGTTTAGTTTTTATATATAGTATAGCTCGTTTTTTATATTACCAAATTTGACATTTAAATAGGGCTTCCAACCAGACTGTGAGTGAATTTCTAATGCAAACAACCATTAAAAAACTATTGGTCTATTTAAAAAAAAAGACTCTTTTTTGTTTACTTACTTTCTACTACCATCTTCTTCAAGTCACCTACTGTACAGGTCTCGAGGTTAACGTGTTGAAGTACAAGGTTCTTACAAGTACGGTACTCGAAGTTTTTAATACAACGAATGGTTAAAGTAGCATCTGTAGTAGGCTTGGAAAGATTAGTAAGATCCTCAATTTCAGACATTTTTATAATCAAGTTTGCTTAAAGAAAATAAAAAAAAAGAGAAAAAAAAAAAAGACCACATAAAATAAATTAAACCCCAGCAATTAACCTTTTTTTTTTTTCCTTTGCGAGGTATTTTACACTGGAAAAAAAAACGTTGCTTTTTGATTTAAGCATGAAACAAGATATACGTTTAGTTGAATGGAACCAACATTTCACACGTTAAAAAAATATCGAGTCACATGAAAAAAGGAGAAAAAAAAAAGAAGGGGAGTGTAGCGCGCACCGCGTTGTACGCGTTATATAGGCGTGTATGTGTGTGTGTGTGTGGGAGCTTCAAATAAATAAATAAAAAGAGAAATTAAAACTGTTATCTCTTTCTCTCTTTTTTTTTAAATTTTTTTATTGTTGTTGCCGTAGCCAAAATGTCATCATCACCTTCCACAGAAAAAGCCAGTAGCCCTTCTGCAACTACTAGTAGGTATAGTGAAAGATATAAATCGCTTTTAACGGATTCACCACCCAGAGAAAGTTCACCAAAGTCAGCTGAAAAACCTAACAAAACCAAAATATTTAACGGGGATAAATATTCAGCTTATGAGATTAAGAATGAGGATCGTGGAGAATGGCGACAATCTACCACATCTGTTGCTAAAGAAGTAGAACAAGTTCAAGTAAAAGAACCAACCGATATTGCATCTTCTCCTCAAGCGGTAGTAACTGAAAAGAAAAGAAGCATACCTGGTTACATGCAATCAACGTCGTCTTTTTCCAATAAACTTCATTCGTCTAAAGAAAAGCGCAACGTATTGGGACTTCGTACTCGCGGTGGTATTAATGTAAGACATATTTTATAGTTATTATTATTAACTAACAGTATAATACATGTATATAGAAACGTGTTGGTACATCTAAAGTTCCACGATACCAATCCACTACCAGTATTAATGCGATTGAAGATATTCGATCTGAAATGAGCACCGATGATAAATATGTATCAATGGCGGCTCGTATTAAATTATTTGAAAAAGGGCTTGGAAATGGGTCAAACAAGCGAGTACCTGTTGTACGTATATTAGATGTAATAATTATAATAGATGAAATAACACTGTTAAAAAATGTTAAATAGACACCTCATCAATCATCTTCGACATCTACTACATCTTCTCAAGGTACTCCTGTTCCTGTAAATCGAAGTGTCACACCTGCTCTCAAACCATCACCTGTAACCAATAATGCATCCACACCTAGTTACTTGAGAAAGGTATATATATATATATACATATATATGAATGTATATGTATGTACGTAGGACTAAAGAAAAAAAAATGTATTTATATAATAGACTGTAGCATCCGAAACTAAAACTACTAAACGAAAGGTACCCAAACTAAAAAAAAAAAAGAGAGAAATTAAAACACGTATATATAAAAAAAAGAGAGTAATTATATTTATTCGATAGACAAGCAGCGACTTTAGGGAAAAACTAAACTTATGGAAGGGGAAAGACAAATTGACTACTAATGCAAATAATATTAAAAAAGGTTTAAAAAGAAAGGTAAGAAGAAAAACAAGAAAGAAAAAAAAAAGACTTGCATTAATAATTTTGTTGCCTCACAGACTGAACAAAGCAAATCCCCCCAAGCATCAAAAAAACGATAAACCAATAAAACTCTAATTTTATTTTAAAAAAGGAATAACAGTCAAAAACGCCACACACTTTCCTCTTTTTTTTTTTTTTTTTTTTTTTTTGATGTTTTAAAATGACGAGGTGCAAATACGAGTGTATTGGAGGAATTAGAAGTCAACAAAAAGTTTTTTTTTTTTATATTTTCTCAGTTATTTTAGAACCTCTTCTCTTTCTTTAAATAAATCAAGTTCAATGGTAAAAATAAAATAAAATAAAAAAAATAAACAATAAACTAAGAAATAAAAATTATGTTTAGGTCAACTACGTTTTGTTCGAGACAGCTTCTGGCTATTCTCTTTTTGAGCGCCTTCAATCTGAAGAGATCGGATCCAAGTTGGAATCTGTTCAAAGCTCCATCACTGATCTCTCCAAGTTCAGTAAGATGCTTAAGCTCAAGTCTTTCGCTCCTTTCAAGAGTGCTGCCGATGCTTTAGAGAACGCTAACGATGTTTCTGAAGGTAAAAAAAAAATATTTTTTTAATAACAAGGAAAATTTTTTCTTTGGCATGTGTCAAATTTTTTATTAATATTTTTTTTTTAAAATTGCAGGTATTGTTAATCCTTCCTTAAAGGCTTTCTTGGAAATGAACCTTCCCAAGGCTGATAAGAAGTCTAAGCTTGTCCTTGGTGTCGGTGAAAAGAATTTAGCTGGTGCTATTAAGAGTGAGATCAAGGTTGAATGTGTTTCCGATGAAATGGTTTCTGAATTGATCCGTGGTATTCGTCTTTGGGCCGACAAGTTGTTGGGTCAATTAAAGGCTGGTGATTTGGAAAAGGCTCAACTCGGTCTTGGTCACAGTTACTCTCGTTGTAAGGTCAAGTTTAATGTTAACCGTGCCGATAACATGATCATTCAAGCTATTGCTTTATTGGATCAAATGGACAAGGATGTCAACACCTTTGCCATGCGTGTCAAGTAAATATAACAGCAAACTAAACTATACTGCTTAATATTTTATTAACTTTACTTTCTTTTAAATAGAGAATGGTATTCTTGGCATTTCCCTGAAATGGTTAAAATTGTTAGCGACAACTACAAATATGCCAAACTTATCAAGGTAGTCAAGAACAAGTCCGACCTTTCTGAAGAAAACATTGAAGCTATGGCTGAAATTGTTGATGGTGATGAGACCATTGCTCAACAAATTTTAGATGCTGCTCGTGCTTCTATGGGTACTGATATTTCTCCTATTGACATGATCAACATTCAAAACTTTGCTGATCGTGTTATCAGTCTTGCTGAATACCGTAAGAAGCTTCACGGTTATCTTGTCACCAAGATGAACTATGTTGCTCCTAACTTGGCTGCTTTGATTGGTGAAGTTGTTGGTGCTCGTTTAATTTCTCAAGCTGGTTCTTTAACTAATTTGGCTAAATACCCTGCTTCCACTCTTCAAATTTTAGGTGCTGAAAAGGCCCTTTTCAGAGCCTTGAAGACTAAGGGTAACACCCCTAAGTATGGTTTAATCTACCATTCTTCTTTCATTGGTCGTGCTGGTCAAAAGAACAAGGGTAGAATCTCTCGTTATCTTGCTAATAAGTGTACAGTCGCTTCTCGTATCGATTGTTTCTCTGATAACCCTACTGATAAGTTCGGTCAAGCTCTTAAGAAGCAAGTTGAAGAACGTCTTCAATTCTTTGACTCTGGTGCTCTCCCCGAAAAGAACATTGATGTCATGAAGAAGGTTATCAACGATTTGGATTTAGAGGATGATGCACCCGTCGCCGTTGTTGGTGAAAAGAGAGCACGCGCTGAAGATGATGAAGAAGATAATGCTCCCAAGAAGTCAAAGAAGGAGAAGAAGGAAAAGAAGGAAAAGAAGGAGAAAAAGGAAAAGAAGGAGAAAAAAGAAAAGAAGAACAAGGATTAAACCAAACACAAAACGAAGCATACACAAAGCATTAAAAAATAGATAAAAATTATTTTTTTTTAACCTAGTTATTCACTTTTTTACAGTTTCTTTTCTCGCACACACAAAATTTATTCTTTCCTCTTTTAACTATTTTATCTCTTTTTAACAACCCTCTCTCTCTCTCTCTCTCTCTCTCTTTTTTTTCACTCACCCGCATGTTCATATCGAATCCTTTTTTTTGTTTAATATATAAATTGCTGCTACTTTCTGTTGTACCATAATTATAAGCCACATTTTTCTCAATTTTTTGACAGCTATTTTTTTTTATTTAAACGTCGTACCTAAAATTATGTCACACGTCGCACCTAAGCAAAAAGAAATATCTATCACTTATCAGTTGTAAAAAATAGTGTAATTCTTACTTTGCTCGCTCTAATTACCTATACATGGCATACACGCAAACAAGCGAATACATATAACCTTTGTACAAGTGACCTTAAATAAAACTTAATACAGTTTGCATTAATAGTATATTTCGTTTTTTGCTTTTTCGTTTTTTTTTTTCTCCTGTCAGTTTCCAAAAAGTACTTGTTTACTAACTAGTACATTCATATATGCATATATGCAGCCAGATTTAGAATTACAGTATAAGCATAACCCACAAAATTACGAATTTTTTCGAGCGTTGATGGGCGGGATTTGAAAAAGGTCGAATGTGCGGGCGCGATTGTTAAATACGAAATTGGTATTGATGAGATAAACCTTCTCTTTATAACAACGTAAGATACTCAACCATAGATGTAAATCCCATCCATCCAAAGTCCTAATCACTTGTTATTTAGTATAAAATGCCTCCTAAGTTCGATCCCTCTGAGGTTAAGATTATCTACCTCCGTGCTACTGGGTAAAGTCGATTTTTTTTTATTTATTTTAAGCATGTCCACCTACCACATGGACACACCTACATTTTGAAAATTGGAATTTTATAAGAATATTGGATTCAGTCTTTGCCCAATTTTTTAAAAATGGAAATAATTCAACACGATTAGAATATATTTATTAATGCAATTCATTTTATTTTTTTATTTTTACAAAATAGTGGTGAAGTTGGTGCTTCATCTGCTCTTGGTAATTAAAAACTCGAAACTAGATGACAACAAAATATATTGACAAAATTATTATTAATTAAAAATAGCTCCCAAGATTGGTCCTCTTGGTTTGTCTCCCAAGAAGGTTGGTGAGGATATCGCCAAGGGTACTAAGGACTGGAAGGGTCTTCGTGTCACTGTTCAATTGACCATTCAAAACCGTCAAGCTCAAGTTTCCGTTGTTCCCTCTGCTTCCTCTTTGGTTATCAAGGCTCTTAACGAGCCTCTCCGTGACCGTAAGAAGGAGAAGAACATCAAGCATACCGGTAACGTTTCTCTTGAAGCTATTATCGAAATTGCCCGTACCATGCGTTTCAAGTCTTTAGCTCGTGAACTCTCTGGTACTGTCAAGGAAATTCTTGGTACCGCTTTCTCCGTCGGTTGTACCGTCGATGGTAAGAACCCCAAGGATCTTTGTCACGAAATTGATGCTGGTGAAGTTGAGATCCCCGTAAGTACTTTTTTTTTTTTTTTTTTTTTTTTTTTGCAATACCTATTTTCTTATTAACATCTTTTCTATTTTGCAGGAGAAATAAATTTAATTTTTGTGGATTATTTCAATAAAATACATTGCTGATAAAACATTTGTATAAACTATAAATCCCCCTCCTGCATAATTTCATTTATTTTTTTTACAATGTTTGTTCTTTCTGTTTGCATATATTTATATATTGAAGACATGATTTTATGGAACCCGGGTCGTTTATATTCATCTCATTGTCTCTTATAGTATCGTTAAATGAACAAGACAATGAGCGTATTACTCTTGTTTGGGATCGTCTCACAAGATCTTTACTACTTCTGCGTCTGGGATCATAGGAATAGTATTGACCTGCAATATCGAAACCGCATTGATAGAATTCTTTTATAGACTTTGGTCATTACTGGTTGATCTCGACACTACACTTTAAGCAATTTGATATCATTTCATTTTTTTTACCATTATTTTTAAAATTTATGTACTGAATAAAAAAAGCTCAATATGTTTCAATAAAAAAATAAATAACTATATTTCAACACGCCTGTATTTAAAATATAAAGACAGTAGTAGACTTATTTATGACTTGGCAACAAAATACAAGAAGAAAACATTTTAAAGTATTCAATCTCTTGGGTGATAGGTCCTGTATTTATTATGCATATATGCATTTCTAACAATGCATGTGGGCTACAAAGAATCTGTAAATATATTTTGCTTAAATGTATGTAAAGCATTAATAATCCATTTGCATTATCCCCGGCTAGCATAGTTGTTGGCAAACGTTTCAAAGCTTTCAGAGACGGCATCCGCTATGCTAAATAATTTTGAGAACCTGCAATTATAGCAACCCTAGCTACCTGAAAAGAAAACTGGAAAAACACTTACTTTATGTCTAAACTGGGGGTTTTTTCCCCAATACTTTTACGTAAATACTCAAATAAATAGTTACTTATAATCTTTCTGACAGCAATATATATTATTTACTTAAATAGTAAAGTCGACTGTCAATTGGGATAGTTAATTGATATACGATATTAAAATGTATTATCACGAGTGAAAACCTGACAAAAAAGAAAGGGGTGACCATAGTTATTATACAAATATGAAAGCATTCTAAAATAACAATTTAAAGTTCTTTATGCAAAAAGATAATATTTTTAAACACAAGCATTTTCATTTACTTCAAACTTTATATTGACTTTTATTCCTTGAACTGTAAGTATTATTTTTTTATACGTGTATTCAAATTGGAGCAACTGTTTTTGTTTAGAAAAGGTTGTTACTGAATTGGGGTAAGAGCAGTCAATTTATCACCCACATCAATTTACTCTGCTGCTGCGACAGTCTTCAGTCGTGTTTTTTATTTTATTTTGAACGTTTTTTTTTTTAATCTGTTCTTTTTAACTGGCATAAACTACTGTATATTTTACCATGTCATTAAACCATATTCTTGAACTGCCCTCATTGCAGCTCAAATTGAGAAGAACTGGTTATGAAAGTCTTGAAGCACTTGTTTCAAGTAACATAACCAAGATAATAACAGGTAAATGACCTACCAAAAAAAAAGGGGGTCCAGACTAGTTTTTTTTAATTTCAGTATTATTTACTGCGTAAAATTATAAAATAGAACTTCAGTTGAATGAAGACGAACAAAAACAACTTAATAAAGTTGTTAACACAGGTAACTATCTGAGACAAAAAAAAAATAATATCTTGAGTTAAGTTGACATAGTTTTTTGCTCTTTTTTTTTTTTTTAAAAAAAACAGAGTTACGTGAGCAAAAGGCAATAAATCAAAATGAAGGACTCAACAGCATATCAACTCAATCAAAGAGTATAGATGCATTATTTGGACACGGTATCCCTCCTAAAAAAATCACTGAAATTTGTGGTGAATCCGGAACAGGGAAAACTCAACTTTGGTGAGTTGAATAAGTTTTTATTTTGAGTAATGTATAATATTAACGTTAAAAACACTTCTATTAGTAAACAATTAGCAATAAATTCAATATTCCCTACTAAACAAGGTGGTGAACCTGGTGAATGCATTTATATTGATACAGAAGGTTCATTTTCATCTATTGGTATGTCATCTCGACTTTCAAGTGACTCAGATTTGAACCGACTTCATGTATTTTGTGCCACCAGTTATCCCGAATTTATGTCTTTAATAACTGAATTGCCAACTATAGTTCAAAGATATCCCAACACAAAATTAATCGTTATTGATTCTATTACGTATCATTTTAGAGTTAATGTATCAACAAAAAATGATCGTGATAATATTCTAGACTATATTGGTTTATCCTTATTCCGTATTGCAAAAAAGAACAACTTAGCAGTAAGTACTCATTATACGTACATACATATGTATGCATATATGTTTTTTTACTAACTCTCGTCCTTCTAGATTGTTGCTTCTAATCACGTCACACAAGAAGAAGATAATCCTGCTTGGACGCCATCGTTAGGTTCTTCTTGGGGAAATTGGTGTAGTAGTCGATTGTTTATGTATCGTAAACGTAATTTCCGTTTCGCTTATTTATACAAGTCGTATGATTCTACAGGAAGTCAACCTGTTCAATTCTGCATCAAGGTATATTTCTTCTTTTTTCTTTATATCTATATTTAGAGTATTTTAAATCTAAAATTTGTATTTTATAGAACCGTGGAATCACTGATCCCGTAGAAGACGAGCGTGACGATCAAGTTAATAATGAAGAGATAATAAAGAAACTCGATCAAGATATTGGTACGAGTTTTACGCAATTAAGGCAAGACAAGGACGCCGAAGATGAGCAATACAGGGTGGATGTGTTTTGGAAAAGAGCTTACTCTAAAGAACTCAATATTCTGGAAGATAGCGATCTCGGTCTTTACAGTCAACACACAGTAGATCCTATGCGAGCACCAGAAATATTAGAAACAAAGGATGATCCTCCCAGCTACACTCAAAACGAATTTAAACCAGTACCAGAAGAAGAAACATCTATAATACAAAAAATCGAGACCATTCGTGAAGAGGAAGAGGACGATATAGATGTATATTCTGAGCTTAGCTTTAAAGCGGAAGAGAATATATTTGAAATAGCTGCTTTTTCATCACAATTACCATTGGATGAAGATGATGGTTCGAATTTCTTATCTGAGCCGCAAATAATCGATGATCCCATACCATATACCAGAAGTGACTCTAACCTATCATATCAATATCCAGTAAACAATCAAAATATATATGAGGAAGATGATGATTTTATACCTGCAACACAAGTGTATGAAATACCCAACCTTATGCTGGAACTCCAATCATCCGATGGCAATTTAGCGTATCCGTCACAGGAAGAAAATACTATATCATTCTTTAAAGAGACGGATGATAATATCAACTCTTCTGAAGTACCATTTTATAGCCAAGATTCTGGTACACCATCACTACGTGCATCGCTAGGAATTGAGAGGAGTATAGCAGGTATTGAATTTCAGTCGTCTTTAACTGACGTACAAAGCCGACTTTCTTCCACAGAAAAAAGTAGTACGCCCAGAAAAAATTCAGACGAATTGTTATTAAGCAAAGAAAATTCAAACGAATTGTTAAACATTGCAAAAGAGACAGTAGATGATTCGTTTATAACTGAATTTGAGGATTTCAAACAAAAGATTATGTCTGAATCAGAGATGAGCGTCCCTGCTTATGAATATTTACCTATCCCTTTATTATCAACAGAAGAAGGCCAGCAGACTGCCAGTACTTCGCAACTAAACCAATCTGAAGAATTTGGTTTGTGTCCAGTAACAAATACTATTCCCAAAACAGAAGAGAATGAGGAGAGTACCCCTCACTGCAGTCAGGTAAACGCTGTAGAAAGACATGACCTCATTGTAAATGAAGAAGAGGTTAAAGATGTTATTCAAGATAATCAAATCTCTATAACTGTTTCTCCACTATCTCCAGCAGAAAAAAAGACCAATGCACGTGTCGTGCGATTCGCCAGTCCGACTAGAAAAAGAGATCGCGGTACAACTGATTTTAATGAAGATGTCGATAATTCACCCAAGCGACAAAAGGCAAATAAATCTCCTGAAAATCATGCAATTTCAAACGATGCTAAATCAAATCAAGATACTACAGAAGGAATAAAAAATGTAAATCAAACGCAACCAACTAGCTCTACTAAAAAGAGAGATCGCGATATCACTGATTCTAATGAAGATAATTCACCCAAGTGACAAAAGACAAAGAAAAACTATCCTATTTTAAGCAATGCTGAATCAAATAATGATGCTGCGGAAGGAATTAAAAATGTAGTAGATCAAACACAACACGATAATACTAACCAAACAAAGAAATATATAGCAACAATTACTACTGTTGGTATGAAGGATAAAGAAATCGTTGCTGATTGGGGTAGTGACGTTGAAGAAGAATTGGACTACAAGTATATTAATGAAATGGAAGATTTCGTTCAAGTTCATTATAATTATTACCAGTCGTTACATGTGTAGGTCTAAATATTGCAAATATTATTTATTGGACCTAAAAATACTTGATTTATATCTCGTATTTGTATTAAAGGATATAATAAATCGTACCATATGTTTATAATCCGTGTCTAGCTCTTTACTACTTTTTTTTATCTTTTATAGTTTATGATAATATAAACATATATTCATACGAATTAGGTTTTATATATCAATTGTAAAGTTTTAAGGAAGAAAACTGAGCTAAGTTTTTTTTAAAACATTATATGATTTGCGTCTTGTTATTCAAGAAGTGCACTTGAGGGGCGTATAAAATGCATATTCACACATTTGGGACAGAAGTAATAATTTGCGAATAATGTATTGTAATTGAGAAGAGGAGTGATCTGCATACACTTGGCAGCAGAAGAGTACGCGTTTTAGAAAAAAAATACAAACAGTATAGATGCAGAACATTAGGAATCATTAGAATAAATAAACTCTTTTCTTTCTATATTAGACATTTAGACCTTTTTTTTAAAAAATGTAAAAGAAAACAATTGACAGAGCTCTTTACAGGTTTTTATTTTTAAAAGTTAAAAAACTAAAATAGTCATAAATACTTGATGGCAAGAAAGAAACAAACTAAAAATATTGAAATAGACAAGAATATAAGCAAATATCTAAAAGCTATGAATAAGACACATATAACTTTAAGACATGAGAAAATGTCATCCGTAAACTGATCCGCGAACTCTTTCCGATGGTCCGGTATATGCATACAAAATATTTTTTTTTTAAATTTAAAAGTTGTGGGTATTAAAAAGAGAATTTGGTGATAAGTAGTAAAGGAAGAAAGAAAGAGAGACTCATTTTATAGCTATTCTTCGGTTCCCATAAAATTTCCTCTGCGTGCTGATATATTACTCATAATGAACAATTGAATTTCATTGTAGTTTTTAATGTAACTACCTTGAAAGATACAACAAAGTATCCATCAGTTCCCCTCTTTTTACTTTTTTAATCATTGTTCTCAATCTATTTCACCAATGAAATATTAGTTAATAGACAATAACAAAATTGTTCATTAAAGAAAAATAAAAGTTTAGAGGGAAAATTGGTTGCATTATTAAGCTTGTTTATTAGGTAATAGTAAGTTTGTGTTCATGAGATAATAATAAGTTGAGAAGAGGCGTGTTTTTTGTTTGTTTGTAGGAAGAGGTAATAATATATAAAGGAAGAAAAGGGAAAGCAAATGTAAGACTCTTTTTTTAAGCTTGAGATTTTTCAGCTTTGTCTGAAAGTCTTTCGTTCATGTGAACGGAACCATTTTCGTCACCAACGTTTTCGAGTTGACCACCAACTAAAGTACCAACAGCGTGACCATCTTCAAGATTTTCAATTGTTTCGACAGTGACATCAGGAACGCCCTTAGCGACAACGAGGGCTAAAATAAGACCGACAGTGTTAATAGCAAAAACGATAATGAGTTGAGTCATGTAAGCAACTTCAGTAGCCTCAAGTTGATCAGAAACGGCTTTACAAGCGTTTTGAATAGTCTTATAGAAACCGCCATATCTTGCAGCACGTTCAACATCGTTGGTCATTGTACCTAAAATCCAGTAGATATAACCTTGATACATGGCATCAACTAAACCGAAAAGAGAATAGACGACAACGATACCAGGATACTTGGGATCAGTGACATCAAGCTTAACATAGTCGGGTTCGAGAAGAGATTCACGAGTATAACCCTTTTGAATAAAGATGGTGGCAATCCAAAGAGCACTGAGGATAATGAGAGTGATAATATTTCCATAAATAGCACGAGCTTTACGAGTACCAACTTTAGAAGAATCGAGGAAGACACCAAACAAACCAGCACCGACAATTTGGAATAACCAGTACAAGAAATTGTTTAAAGCACGAGCACGGATAGACATGAATCCAGGAGCATTAATACCGTTGAATTGGTAGGTATAGAACCAATTGGAACCAGCAAAGAGGGGAATTAAGATAAGCATACGAGGATCCTTAAAGAGTCTTAAAACTTCGACAGTCTCACGCTTCCAGTTGGAAATTTTATGGAAAGAAACTCTAGATCCGTCAGAACGAACAACCTTACTGGAAGGAAGAAGAGCTAAAGTTAACAAGGCACCGAAAGTCATGATGACCATAAATGCAATATATGTAGAAGATTTGACGGCAGACTTAGGACCAGAGTTCCATTCGTTAGCAAGAGGAATAACTGCACCGATAGTTGCACCCCTAATAGTAAAATGTTTAGAATTGTCTTTCTACATGTATATATATTTATAAGAACTTACAAGTTGAAAACCATCCAGAAAACTGAGAAAGCTTTACCCTTATCCTGCTCAGCAGGATAGGACATCATAATACCGGCTTGAGCTGTCCATAAGAAACCGGCACCAATACCGAGAATGGCACCAGCGGCAATGGTGAAAGCATAAGAACTAGAAAGGAAAGCACCAACATAAAGTACATAGGTAAGAGCGGCAGGAATCATAACACGGTGACCGAAAATATTGTAGCTGTAAAAAATTGGAATAATTAGATTTGTTACTTTTTTATATATATAAAATAATATATGGCTTACAGAGGAGCACCGATTAAGGAACAAATAGTGAAAGTGACAGCGGTAGCAGTGTTAGCATTAGCAGCTGCTTTAGTAGATGATTGGCCAGTACCACCCATACCAGTAAGGGCGTTGAACATACCAGGACAACAGAAACAGACCATGCCCACAATGAACACTTGGACCATTGGACTATTATATCGAACAAAAGCCATGTTGAAATGTTTATTAAATTTTTTTTAAAAAAAAATGAGAATTGGGTGATAAAAAATAAAATAAAAAATTACGAGGTATATAAGTATATTTTTCAAAAAAATAAATTAACTAAACCAAGTAAGCCCATAATAATTGATGTCAGGGTTCTTAAAGTATTGTAATACGGGAATGAACCAATTGTTGTATAAACGAGCACTTGTTGTAACCAAGTATCGTGAATATTTGAAGTTTAAATACCAATAACAGTAATTTGTGAATCAGGAGAAGATGTGCCGACTACACTATTTAATCTCCTAAAAGAAGCGCATACATGTATGGAACACAAAGGGTTGCTTACGAAAGATTTTCAGGCGTGTGAGAATAGAGTATAGACATTTTATATGACCCAAAAACCTTACAGAAAAATAAAAATAAAAAAATAGCGTTAAAAAAAGTGCTTGGTACTACAGGGTCCCGAGGTTATACCTATTATAACGAATTAGTGGCTTTTCCGTATATAGTGTTAGATACCCTTTTTTTTAATCAAGTTGGAATTATTTAATTTTCCATAACGTTTTATTTATAGAAAGTCAATTACATGATCATTTATTTATTTCGTAGATCTTGTCCAAACAATAAAGTCAAGCAACCTTACATTTACTTGGATGCGGAATCAATTGTTATTTTTATGTTATTCCAGTTATTATTTTAGTTTTGTAGTAGTTCAAGTTTCTTATAATCCTCTCCAAGCACACCCCAGAAAAAAAAATTAGATCAGGATATTATAATGTGACATATGTTTAATTCTCATAGGGGTGTCGACGATCGGGTTTTAATTATCATTATCTACTATGCTACACCATCAAGTAAGCATTATTGATACAAACACAACGATGTGCCACAAAACCCAAACCTAAATTTCGGCTCATTCGGCGGACCCAAATCAACATTTTTAAATTTGTCAATTTTCTGTTTTAGATATTTTCTTGGGTAGAAAGTATATTCGATTTCGATATTAAATGCTTCGTACTAACTATATACACTCTTAAATTTAGAGACAAAAATAAATAATACTATATACAAAGATAACGTAAGTAGTAAATATGTATATATAAAAAAAAAAGTAGAATCTCTAGGTAGATTCTTTGCATTTATAAAATGAAAAATTTAAGCTTGTCCTACATACAGAAAATCTGGATTTGTGTGGCAGTGTCAGATAGTAAAAGACAGTGGTTTTAAGCAGGGTTTAAAGGCACTTCATAGCATCATATGAAGACGTGATCCCATCATCCTATTTACGAATAGAAACAAAAACCCTCCTGTTGCTTACTTACATAATTATTGGTTAGTTAAGTACTGCTTTATTTCTTTAAGTATCTAATAAAATATATCACCAATACTGAATAGTCAAAAGTATAAATCAGCCTTTTCTTCACATGGAAGTCGAAGAAATGATTCGAGTAATACCTTTGTTTTGTTTTTTGAGTTTCATTCCCATTGCGGTAAACGAAAGTATAGCTATAAATAAAGATAATAAAGGAAGACAGATAAATACTGTGAGACTGTATGAAGATGTTTATTATCTTTGAAAGTATCAAAAGAGATATGAGGATTATAAGAATCCTATTAAGTTTGAAGTTCGTTATCTGCTCTAGGGTTGATTTTGTACTTTAAAATGTGATGATAGATGATCTTAGAATTATGGATGACCTTAGAATCCAAAGCCATGTAACAAGAGATAAATCTAGTTCTCAAAGGGAAACAAGAAAACTGGCATAAACCATCCAAAGGAAACAACTCAGCCATTTCATGAATGCTTTATAATGGTAGGCTGGATTGGCCTTCACGTCGTAAAATATAGATTGTTTACTAAACGTAGTCATCTGAGTAACATTGCAGAATGCTTTTAATTTTGTCTCTTTCAGAATCATTTAGAAATCCAGCTTTTGGTACCTTTTTTGTTTTTTTTAGAGCCACAGCCTCAATTTTTCGGGCACATAATCTATGTTTGAATCGGGTAGCCTGTGATCGACACAAGACGCTACCTGTAGCGGACCTTTTTTCAAATAAAGCAAGGAAGTAAGGCCCCTCTTTCCGTACCTACGGTTAGGTTTCTAAACTTAGAAAAAGATACGTTGATTAGAATGAGACAAAAAGCAAATATGTGACATTTTTTGGGGGTACACGTACTTTTATAACAAGCATTTTCATTTTATTTATTTCCGTACAAAAGGACGCAGTTCTTTCTAAAGCAACCGTTGGGCATAAGCTAGCACAGGGCCATGTGATCCGTTAAATTTACTTTTTTCAGCTCTAAAAAAAGCAGAATAACTAATAAATATAAACTCGATTAAAAAGTACAAATATAAAAAAAAACTTACTGGTGGTATATATACATTGTAAAAGAAAAGAGGAAGAAAGGTGGTTTATCTATTTTTAAAAAATGATTGAATAAATACATCTTGCGCTGATAAAATAGGTGGTCACTTTTATTCACGTAACTTATTTTATCATTTTGATTGTTCCACACTTATTTCATAGAAGAGACACTATGACATTTTTTCCAACCGCCCGCTTAACTTTTATTTTTTAAAAGTTGTTCATCTTTTTTCGGATGATTCAATCCTCTTCAAACTTGGTATTTTTATTAATCTACAGATGAATAATATTTTAGAAGAAAAAGGCGAAAAATGGCCCCACTTAAATTTAAGGTTTTGTCTAGTTCTAATCCAGGCGCGCCTTACTGGCATAAAATACAGTAGCGGCTCTTATTATCGAGCAGTAAAAACGAAAAAAGCTCACTGAGATACCTGAGTTTAAATAATCGCTTACATAAGAAATCACTGCTAAAATTAGCAGTTATAATAAATATTGGTTTTTATTTTTTAAAGAAACAGGAAATGCTTTTTGGACCCAAGTTTGTTAATACATATTTGCTGTTTTAACTATATCTTTGATAAAAAAAAATTAAAAACGAACTTTTTTGTTTTTTTTTTCGATTTTCATTTTTTGTGGTCAACTCCTTTTGTGTTTTTGTGGTTAATTTACCATTACTCCTGATACAATTTGCCTATCTTTGTGGAAAAATCAATTATAATAAAGGGCTTGTTTAGACGCATTTTATCCATTTAAAATTATATTTTTAATAAAACATTAAACGAGTAATCACCGTTTTAGACGTTTTTTTATAGTAACATTGTGTAATCATTTTCAGAGCTTCGCGGTTATGTAAAATGTAGTTTTTTATTACTGTGTTTGGTTATAGCACTGAATGTAGATATTTAAAAACTATATATTGGATGTTCGTAAATAAAAGTGTCTTATCTAAGACTGGGCGAGAAAACGCGCTTTAAAGAAATGGTTAATTTAAAGACTGCTTAACTCAAATCTTAGCGAAAAAAAAACGTCTAAAACGGTGATTACTCGTTTAATGTTTTTATTAAAAATATAATTTTAAATGGATAAAATGCGTCTAAACAAGCCCTTTATTATAATTGATTTTTCCACAAAGAAAGTCAAATTGGATCGGAAGTAATTTTAAAATAACCTCAAAAACACAAAAGGGATTGACCCACAAAACGACCAAAAATCACCAAAAATGATCGACTGAAGAAAAAAATAAAAAATTGAGAAAAATATAAAACAACATGCGGTTTTTAATTTTGGTATTAAGGAAAACATCCTAAAGAATAACTTTTACTAAGCTACCTGGGTAAAAAAATCATTTCCTGATGTTTAATCATACAATGAAAACATCTTATTTCGATCACCGGAAAATGACCTTTTTTAGAAGTTACTTCTAAACCTTCACTTAAAAACACGCGTTTTTAAGAGAATAGCGAATGAACAACAATGGACTATAACACTTTTAAATGGTTCTTGAACTTACCCAAGCTATTGTACAAAAAAATATGCTGTGTATTTTTTTTTTGCAAGAGCTCAAACATTAAAATTATGTTAAATTCTATTAGATTTTTTATCGATGTCAATTAAAATAGTACAAAGCTATTTATTGGAATACCGCATAACGATACACTTTAAAACTGCTAGATATGATATATAGGACTAAATGTATCTTTGCGCTCACTTTATCTGGTTTACATCGCATTACTTTCCAATATTTCATCACTTAGCAACTGTCTGTATTTAATTACTTTTCTTAGTTAATTTTCTAAAGATTCACTACTGATACTCGCTCCATTCAAGTCTAGATTCACTGTCTTTATACTTTGATTACTTTGTAAGGTTTATTTTATTATCCTCTCTCTATCAGTTTGATTATTAACCCATTGTTTTAATAATATCGATTCGATTGTACACTTTTGAAGACTAGACGCTTTTATATAAGTTAAATAAAACTTTTTTTTATTATCACTTTTAAATTTATTTTATATATTTAGTAGTTTTGTGAAGTTGGATTCCACCCTTAAATCGAATAGTGGTGATAGAGGTGTTAAATCGGGGGGACCGGGTATGTTCTGGAGAAATCGAACATACCCTTAAATCAGGTCACCCCTAAATAGAGCCGGTATTTACCGTATATTCTTTCTAGTTTTTAAAAGCATAGATGGAGATATATATCACAAGTAAGCTAAATATGGATATAATAGAAATGTTTTTTATATCCAATTTCTTATAAGTAACCACTCTTTTATCTGATTTAGTTTAATTACGCATTAGGCTACTCAACGTAGAAGAAGATGCGAGATTATGGCGCGGTAAAGTACGACTATATATAACGCTGCACTTTATATTTAACCATACTTCAATTAGGGACGTATTATTATTTCTCGTAATGAAATAAATCTGCCCGTTGGTAGTTTTTTTTTTCTTTTCTTAAATTGCGCTGAGCCATCAGTAAAACTTCCGGAGGGATTCTCGTATAATTTTTTATTATTTTATTTTCAATAAATATTTTTTTTTTACCGTAATATTTTTTATCGCTTTTTTTTATTTGTTCGTTTGTTTGTATGTCTGTCGTTTGCTTTTTTTTTTTTTTTTTTTTTTTTCAAATTCTAGTCCTAATTCAGGCACAATTTTTCTGATCGGGTGTGTATATATTTTGAAATGTAAAAAAGAAAAAGCAGATATTTTATGATAAATGTCTATAGAATTTTTGTTTCTCTTGCAGCATTTGAACCTGGTAAATGGTTTCCTATCCATTTCTTTACAGATATTGTTGGGTGAGAGTTATTGTTAATATCATATGTGTCTTGTTGATTCAATTGATTTAAAAACATGTTCTTTTCATCTACTAGATTTGCTTGCTCGCCAAATTGATTATTTACATTATTGGTAGGTAATACCTCCAAGGACTTTTCACGTGCTTTGGTTTCACCTTGCTCAACTTCTCTCTTGGCCTTTTGATACATCCATAAACCAATAAAAGTCAAGACAATGCCTAAACTTTGAGTAACACTTACATGCTGACCAAACCAAATAATACTCATCACAATAACAAAAATACGTTTAACCAAAGACGCAATTGAGTAAGTGACAGGCGAAGACATGTTTAAAGTAGTGAAAGCAAACCAATTTTGAGCAAAATGAGTTGTACCATTTAACAAAAAGTAAGTTAATAGTCTAGAGGTACTAATATCAAGTGTCGTTTCAACATCACCGAACAAAAGCTTGAAACCGTCAGAATAAAACCAGAGTGGAATCATGAGTGAGAATGATATAAAAGAAGAATAAAACATCATGTTCATTTTATCCAACTTATTAGGATTACTGTCTCCCATTTTTGATTCTTTAAACAATAATTTCTTACTGAAAATATTTTGCATGACAAAAACTAAGCAAGATCCCATAGCGCAAGATAATCCAATAACATTATTCGAAAGCGTAAAAGAACAAGCAAGAATTACACCAAATGTTAAAGGAATAAGTGCTGTATATACTTTGGAAGAATATTGAACTTTAAAGATAAATCTATAAAATAAGACAGTAAAGAGTGGGGCAGTAGCCTACAAACAGAAAAAAGAAAGTTTTAATTTTGACAGGTCCCTTAATATTATTCCTATCGCCCATCCCCCTTTCTGTTTCCCATCTTAAATTATATATTACCTTAATTGTATGAACAAGACTCACTGGGATCCGACTAATAGATATACTTGAAAATACATGACCCACAATCATAAATAAAGATAACGGTACAATGGTTTGAATAATCACTTTTGTTGGTTTTTTAATACCTCTAGACTTGACCAAATTTTCCATGATGGCACACCAACTTGCCACGAAAAGGAATTGAACAATGGTTAATGTAACAGGATATCGAAATGAATTCATAATGAGCTTTCCGCTATTACTAGATAATGAAGATGAAATGTACCACATTAGGCAACAGATAAGAAATTTAGAATTTTCAGACAAAGAAACGTTGGAAGGATGGAATCGGGATGATGAGCGAGATGGTGCGCTTGAAGTAGGCTGACCATGAAAGAGTTGTGTTGTGTTGTTATAATCATTCAATGGTATGTTATCATTTGCCCCAGTGGGTATATATTGTTGCTTTGCATGTTTTTTTGTCGATGTAATGTTGTCAAAGAAGTTTCTCTGATGTTGCATGTCCACAGGTGATATAGCAGAGGGCATACAATAAAGTCTAATGTATGGTTTATGTAAAATATTGCTAATGGCAACAAGACAGTCTATTTTTATTATATAAAAAAAAAAAAGGATTTTTTCGTTTTCCAGATATAAATAATCTGTTTATCTGTCCCACCCTTTTTTTTTCACCGCCTTACCCATATATGGTAAAATTACCCAGTCGATCTGCCAGTGAACACTTGTTTTTTTTACATGCAAACAGAAATAAAAAAAAAGAAGATAGTAATTTTATTTAAAAATAAATAAATGTAAAAATGCTGTGTGTATATGTTTTTTTTAAAAAAATAAAATGATAATTATATACTATAATTTTTTAAGCCAATAAAGACTTTCCTGTCATCTCTTCGGGGATATCAAGACCCATAAAGTCAAGGATGGTAGGAGCGACATCACAAAGAGCACCATCAGCACCGTCAGCGAATTTAGCGGTCTCGGAAGCCATAACGAAAGGAACTTGTGCAGTAGTATGAGCAGTGAAAGGACTCTTACCATCATCAGCGTACATCTTTTCAGCATTACCATGATCGGCAGTAACGAAAAGAGTATAACCGTTCTTCTTACAAGCATCGAGGACAACACCAATAGCCTTGTCAGTGGCGCCAACAGCCTTGATAGCGGCTTCATAGACACCAGTATGACCAACCATATCAGGAGGAGCAAAGTTACACATAACGAAAGGATACTTATCGGATTCGATTGCTTCAGCAACCTTCTCAGCAACACCAGCGGCATTCATTTCAGGTTGAAGATCGTAGGTAGCAACCTTGGGAGAAGGAACCATACCACGTTCTTCAAGATCGAATTGAGCCTCAGTACCACCGTTGAAGAAGAAAGTAACGTGTGCGTACTTTTCAGTTTCGGCGATATGAATTTGAGGAATTTCATTCTTTGCTAACCATTCAGCAAGAACGTTATCCATGGATTGAGCAGAAAAAGCAATCTTGAAAGGGAAATCGCTCTTATATTGGGTCATGGTGTAAATTTCAATGTCCTTGGGGACAGGAGAGTCGAAAGGACAAGGAGCAATACCGAAAGCTTGGGCGATCTCACGCATACGATCAGAACGGAAATTGAAACAGAAGATGGTATCGTTATCCTTAATTTGACCATCCTTATTAATAATAATGGGCTTCAAGAACTCATCAGTTACACCATTTTCATAAGAATCTTCAATTGCCTTGACTGGGTCAGAAGCTTCCTCTCCCTTAGCTTGGGTCATACCGTCAAAAGCAATTTGGATACGTTCCCAACGCTTATCACGATCCATAGCATAGTAACGACCGTTAACATCGGCAATCTTACCATATTCAAGCTTGTTCATAGCTTCAACAAGTTGAGCCATGTACTTGGCTGCAGACTTGGGTGCGGTATCGCGACCGTCAGCAATGAAATGAACATAGGATTCGGGAACACCAGCTTCCTTGGCTGCCTTTAAGAGGGCAATAAGATGATCAATATGACCATGAACACCACCATCAGAAACAAGACCCATGAAGTGGAGACGGCCGTTACCACTAACAGCACGATCGAAAGCACCCTTGATGTTTACAACCTTACCAAATTCGTTGTTCTTCATAGCAAGATCAATACGAACAATATCCTTTTTTTATTTTACAGCATTAGTTAAAGTGCTATTAAAACCACAGTCACGACCACATAAAAAGTCGACTCATTTTTTTTTTGTTTAGTATCTTACCTGATAAACGACGCGACCAGCACCAATGTTAAGATGACCAACTTCAGAGTTACCCATCAAACCTTCGGGAAGTCCAACAGAAAGACCATGTGCAGAAATGGGGACAAAAGGATCTTCCTTTTCGAGCTTATCCATGACAGGAGTTTCAGCGTTATAGATAGCATCGCCGAGATGATCTTTAAGAGGGGAGATACCCCAACCGTCAATACAAATTAAACAAGCCTTGTTCTTGGGAACTTGCTTAGTCTTAGGATTTTCACCACCTCCGGGCATTTTTAATTATATATGTTTTTTTAAAAAAAAGGGTTGAAGAAGAAAAAAGAAAAATAAAAGACATCTGTTGATTATGTATCTTTTTAAAGACCCGTGTCACAAACCTAGTGACGCAATTATTGGTTTTTTTTTCTCTAACTGATTATGCTGATTGTCGTTTTTTCCCCATAAAGCTCAATTAACGAATTTGTTTCACCTTGAAAAAAATCGATAGACCCTAGGACAAGCTTATTTCACCGTGGGCGGTTATAATTGATAAATAAATCACTACTTAAAAATTATAAAAAAGACGCGTCGTACTTTAAGTAATAATACATCATATTCGCAACGAAAAAAAAAGTACTAAACCTTCGGGGCCGATAAAAAAAAATCCAGAAAATCGATTATCTTTTGTTGATATCAGTGATTCAAGAAATTGTATAATTTATAATGTCGTATTTGGTACAAGTTTAATTATAATTGCACCGCGCATATAAAAGGCTCGATTTTTCTTTTATCTTTTTAAATATTGTATAAAATATGCAGATAAAAAAAAGTTCAGGTATTTCACTTCACCAAGTCGAAAGAAAACGTTTCGTGTTTTTAATAAAAACTCAAGAACCTGAGATTAAATCAAATATCTCTGTGTAATCAGTAGATTTTCAGATTAAAACAATTTTTGGATGAGAGGACTTGGTACTTCGCCTACTAAATACGGTGTGTGTGTGTGTGTACTCTCTCTTTTGAGTTACGATTGAGTAACCCTTTTATTTTTTGTTTAATGTAAGTCCTCAATCCATAGTTGATGCCTAGCATCGTTTTGTTTTTCTCAGCTTCAAGGAAAAAGGAAATTATATGTATCACAGTCTAGATACGATGATGGGCCATTGAAAAGATGACGGGTCTTTTTCAATGTGATGCCTTTTTTTAAAAAAAAGAAAAGAAAAGTGTCCCTCTTTAGCAAGTAGGCAGATCACAAAAGAAGAAGAGGATAAAAGAAACAGCGAGTCAAGAAACAAAACTGTCAGTTTTTTTAGTGTGTTTTTTTTAAAGTGGCGGATTAAAAAAATAAGGTGCATATATGCTGAATATCGCGTTGACCCATTTTGCAATTATCAAATCCATGTACGAATGGCGTGCAACACATTGGGCGGGATTAAATATGTATATAAATATGTATTATAGTTCCTACCAATGAAACAATGAATGGACACTGTTGCTCTCACACGATAAACTCTTTTTATGGCATTAAAAGAGTTTTTTTCATCGTATGACAAAGAAGCACATACACTGCGGGAAACGATTTACAGAACTATACGATTTTCCTCCCATGGGATAAAACGTGCAGGACAAGTTGTTTTTTTCTCAGTTACACTGTAGTTATAGCATGTGATCTTCATTTTTTTTGGTATGTTATTACAGCCAATACAATATAAAATTAATACAAATGTTGAAAACGTTAGACTATTCAAGGCCTTAAATTATTGATAAGGAAAAAAAAAAAGAAAGACTGTATACGTGTGGTCAAATGATTTCGCTCACGTATAGTTATTTTATCTATTAGGCCTTTACCTATAAATATCCTAGTTCCTGAACACCACGTACAACAACAACAAATCATAAAAAAAATAAAAATAAAAGGAAGTTGCAATAAAATACATTGCATGTGCTCATTAATTATTAAAAGGAATCCCAGTAGTTCTGGTTATTTGATTATATTACTTTCAACTTGTATACATATAAATAATAACCTGCAATTATCTCACTCGACACATGATGAAAAGGAAAAAAAGAACCCGGTTATTATAATGACCATTTCGCTAGTATAGCTCCGTATTAAAAAAGGAACCTATCATGTTCAATAGATGTGTATAATACAAATATTTATATTTTTTGTATTTATATATAATTGACCTTGTAATTTAAGATTTCAAAGGTACACAAATCAATGTGCCACCACTTTTGCATTGTGAAATAATATAATTATATGTCATCAACTTATACTTCTGTATCCGCTACCTTTTGAAAAAAGAAGAGTGATTTTCGTTCCCCCTGGCAGAAATAGCGGTGGTGCTATATTTTTTTTTTGTATAAAATGGTAGAATACAGACCAATTAAAAAAAGAGTAAATATATCCCGATCTAGAATATTTAAACTATCGTCGATAAGCTTAAAAGATAAGCAAAAAAGACTGAAAAAAAGCAAATGAGTGGAAATTTGGCTTAGAGAAAAAAAACTTGCAAAAAAAAAAAAAAAGATTAAAAAATCGGAGCTGGTAAGCGTATTTGATAAGAGTGACACTCGGAGAAGTCGGGAAAATCTGCGAGATTATTTTGTCCTTCTCGGCAGCAAAAAAAAAGAGAAAAAAAAGGTCTTGTAGAAAATAAAATGCTATAAAACGTATAAAGCTTATAATTGGTATGACAAGTAACAAGGTTTTTCTATAGAAGTCAAGTGTGGATTTAAGCCTCCTAGTGGTTTAGTAGCTATATCCAATCACTTTTATTTGAGTCAGAAGAAGATTATTTGTGTAACTAATTTTAAACATTTGTATAATAAAAAACTTTTTCCCACCACTTTATTAAACTTTCTTTTTCTCTCTCTCTCTTTCTCTTTCTCTCTCCCTCCCTCTCTCTCTCTTTTTCCTAGTTATATAATGCCTTTTGATACAGTAGAAAGATCAACAAAGCGAATTAGAGCTGATATGTCTTCAGCTAATGACGAAGATGATTGGTATATGCACGATACAACATCAACTTTTGAAATATACAATCATTCCAATAAAAACGATTCAGCTAATAATTCACCCATTTCGCAATTGTTACCACAAGATTGGAGTAATAAAAGCTATTCGTCATATGACTTGACTAATAGTTATTATCCATACCAATCTTCAGTTCTTTCTTCTCCACCCATGGATTATGTACTTCCTGTCACCCCGGCCACTGTACCTATCGATATACCTTATTCTACTAGTTCAGAATACCTTGAAACATCTAGTTTAGATGATCATATTTCACCCAAATCAAATACATTTTGGCAAGATGAACAAACTGAACCAACAACTCAACCACCACCACCAATGTGTTCACCTACAACTAAATCATTATTAGCTGAATCAATACATCCTTCTTTATTAACGGATAATCCAGTATTGGCAAATATGCTTTCAAAGATTCAGTTTTCATATAGTGATGTTGGTATCAATTTGGAAGCTAAAGTATCAAATGCGTCTGATTTAAGAACATTGATAGATACCTTTAGTCAGTTATGTTCAGCATCATCACTTGCTGAAAATAGTACAGTAACACAAGTTTCACCAAAGCGGCCGGTTGATAAAATGTTACTCTATCGAAACAAAAGCAATAATACCAAGCCAGTTAATTTCTTTGCATCGACTAATCGCCTTGGTCAACTTTCCAATCCACACTCTAGTTATGATTCTACAAAGAGTTTAAGGTTAATTGCAGATGCTTGTATCGACACATTTTTTACTTGTTGGGTTCGATTTAAACCTATTATTAGAAGAGATGAATTTATGAATTGGTATAACGCTCATCCTTCACCTACAGATACATTAATTGTAAATGCTATTTGTTCTTATGCCTTTCGTCATACCGTCATTCATCATCCTCGTGCTGGTTATGATTATTTCTTAAAAGACCAAGATAAACTTCAAGAACAAGAAGAGTATTTCTTTAGTCAAGCTCGTGAATGTTTAGCTCAGTCGTTTGATACCCCTGATCGATATACAATTGCTGCCCTTTTATTTATGAGTATTCGTGCTGAACCTTCTAAAAGGCATCATTATGCTGGTATGGCTGCCTCGGCTCTGCATGAATTAGATATCTATCCTCGTATGGCGAATGAAAATGTTGATTGTTATGATAAAGAAATGGATACAAGACTTTGGTGGTTTGTTTGGGCTGTGGATTTTTCGTTATGGACTTCTGGTGCACCTAAAAATACTCCTCAACCAAGGCGTCCTGGCCTAGTTGATTTACCGCAAGTATTTGAACAAGATATTGATGAAGCCGAAATCGGCGTTATTACATTTATTCACTGCCTTAGCCTGTGGAGAATCCAAGGTGATATTGTAGCTGCATTATATGAATGTGAAAACGCTGAATTGACTGTAGAACAGTTAACTGAATATGATTGTCGATTATTGGATTTCCACAAGGCTCTACCTCAATACCTGGTATTTGATAGTGGATTCGAATACGGGTGTGAAGATTTGTTTCTGTCTTGTCTTCGTGTCAATATTGAATATAATGCTACTCGTATCATTCTTCATAAATTATTTATACCGGAAATGAATGATACTCGTCCTAGTCAAACTTCTTTAGATTCTCTTAATATTTGCTTATCTACTTCATTGACTCAATTAAGTGCTATCAAGACTTGTAATATGGCAGATGTTGGAAGATGTTCGTTTGATCGTGATGAATTATGGAGAGCAGCCGAAGTTATTTCTGTGGCTATGGATATATACCATACATGTGTTTCACCCACTGACCAGGCAAAGATATTGAACGGTATCAAGATGGAAGACTTTACGAATGGTCTTCATAAATCGTATCAAATCTTACAAAACACGCGCGAATTTCGATTCTCTTGCAAGAATTGGTTTCAAGTAGCAGATTGGATTCAAGTAGAAATCCGTAGACATCACTTGGGAAGCTCTTATCCTACACCAGTTCAAAGCAACGGAGATAACAATAAATTAAATCGACCTGATTTCTTTTTAGCCCATTTAAAACCGCATGCTATATTAAATACAGAAACACTTGTTGAACAATCTAATATATTACCAGAAATCAAAGCACAACCACCGCCAGCACCACCACCACCAGCAACAGGCGCTAAATTAAAGCAACCAAGAAAATCAATTTCTTTTCAAAATCAGTTTAGTGTTCAAACTACTGCATCACATACCACTACGTTTGTACAAGATTCAATAAATGATCGTAGACCTTCTTTTTCAACCGCTCCTCCTTTTGTACAATTTAATGCATATGTTCCACCAGATCAACAACCCGTCTCGGGTAAAAGCCAAGCAAGGTTTCGATACTTTAATCCACGTAAAATGAACAAGTTTCTTTTTATTGATGAACATCCGATGATGTAAAACACACATACACACACTTTTTTTCTCCCCCCTCTTCCGCACCTAATATTCTTTTTGTACAGTTATATATGAATCATTTTTCTCTTTTAAGCCCCATTCCTCTCCTTTTTTTTCTTCTCTTTTTTTTTTCTTGTAAATATAAAAAAATATAATTTTTCTTTAAATCTTTTATCTTGAGTAAAGTACAACTCTAACTTTGTGTTAGGCCAACACACGGCACAAAATAACTAATATAGTCAATGCCACTGATATGCCAGTGACCCTTTTTTTAAGAGTGTATCTAAAAGGCAATTGCGTTAGCCCTTTATAAGAAAGTTTAGGACGGACATTTAAACTTGTAAACTGCTGTACAGACATTTTTTTTAGTGATCACTTTTTAGTTAGTACGCTACTACCACCCTTTTTTCCCGCATAAACCTTCATTGTAATTCCGATCCAAAATACAAAAAGGCTTATTTACATGTACCTTTTTTTTTTGAGTGCAATCACGAACTGGAAAAAGCAATAAACACACACGCAAAAAAATAAATAAAAATTGCCGATCAAATTCTGTACGACAAGCTTCTTCTAACTTTTTTGCAAGCAAGATGAAACTTTTTTTTTTAAAAAAACAGAGACATGGTAGTTTTAAAAAGCACAGGCCACACGCTTCTAATCTGTTGTTGGCGTAACTGTTCTCCTTTTAATATAATAACGTCACGCTTGTCAGCTGATATGAAAGCAGAAAAAAAAAGGTACCCCCCTTTTTTTCCTTTTTTTTTCTTTTCCTGTTACAAAAACTGAATATAATAGTATGTCTGGTACAGTTATATTTATAGTTGGCTTTATTGTGTTTTTCGTTATTACACTATTTCTATTATGTTTTACAAGATCGTCTATTGAATTACCAATATCTCTTGGTGGTTACTCAGAGTACGAAGATTGGCCACTTGATTCCGAAGACTTGATTGCGTGCTTACCAGAGGATGCCCGTCTAAGTTACGAAAGAGCCAAAAGTAAGTTACTTTTTTTTTTTTTTTTTTTTTTGGTAGAAAAAGACAGAAAGAAAGAAAGAAAGAAAAAACTTACAAAAAGGTTGTAATAGTATTCCAAGATAGACACCCTCCAGATAGCGTACCAACGGATATCAGTGGACCTCAACTTACCTCAATTCAGGAGAATGGTGTTTCTGCGTTTGAATTTGAGGGTGAGCCTGATGCAAATGTATATGTAGCAGGTAGAACAGAATTGCAATTCATGCACGGTGAGTGTTCTATACAAACCAATTTACCGTTACCCAGGCAGCAAGATGTTTATTATTGGGAAGCTAAAATGTTTGAAAAGCCTGAATCAACTACTGTATCTATTGGCGTAGCGACAAAACCTTATCCGACTTGGCGATTACCAGGTAAGAAAGAGAGAGATATTTCATTGATTTTTGTTGTTTTTATTAGACTGCTTACGTATATTCATATATAAAAAAGGATGGAATCGATATTCGATTGGATACTTTTCAAATAACGGGTGTAAATATTTTTCTTCACCATTTAATGGTAAATCGTACGGAATACCTTTCAATCATGGAGATATAATTGGAGTAGGATATAGACATAGAACTGGGACTCTGTTTTTTACGAGAAATGGAAGGAAACTAGAGGATGCTTATACGGGGTTACGCTGGAACTTATTTCCAACAATTGGAGCCAACGGACCTTGTCAAATTCATGTAAATTTAGGTCAATCAGGCTTTGTATTTGTAGAGGCTAATGTTAAAAAATGGGGTTTAGCTCCACCTCAAGGTACATTAGCTCCTCCGCCTCCATACGGTATTGAACGTGATACCATTTTATTAGCAACCGCTGCTCGATTATCTTCTTCCTCCCCATCAAGTCATAATGAAAACGATTCTTATTCTTTACACTCTCAAATTTTAATTAATATTGATGATGAACCAACTCCTAGTATACCTGATCCCCCACCTTATTCATCTCAATTTGATAGAACCAATTTATTGGATTAAAAAAATCTTTATACATATTCTTTTTTCTTTTCTTTTTTTAAACATAAGTCAAGGCCAAAGCAGCAGATGGAACAAGGTCTAATATAAAAAAAAATTGTACAGAGTTTAGAATATGTAGTGCGTTTCTTATATTATGATACTTACTCAATTCTTTTAATGACTTTGATTGATCCTCTGATCCAAATGTTTTTCTACAATCAATAACAATAATTAGAGAACTGCACTAAATTATGTGCACATATATATATATAATTTACCTGGGGAAAGTAGTAGATAAATTAAAGGCATTATCACATCCTTGTGTTTGCAAAAAGGAATATACTTCAGATAATTGACTAGTAGCACTAAATGTATGCGTGATAGGTCCAGCACCGGGAACACGAATCTATTTTATACATATGTATATTAATTTAACACATCCACGCAACTGCAAAAAAAAAAAACTCTTACCTGAAGTCTAGCATCAGTATACTCCTTCTTAACAGTAGGCTGAGCAGCAATAACGGCTTCAGCTTGAGCTTGAGCTTGATGAACTTGTTTAGTAGCTTCTCTCTTTGCCGCGCGTTCCTTTTTATCTTGTTCAATTTGAGCCTTAATTTTTGCCTTTGCGACCTTTTCATCTTCCTTTTCTTTTCTCTTGAGATCATAAATCTTTTTGATTTCCTTTGCCTCCAAAGCCTCCTTTACACTTGTTAAATCCTGTCCTGCCTTTCTTCTAATCTTTTCAGCTTGTTTACGTTCATCAATCTCGGCCTGCTCGCGTGCTGCTCTCTTTTCGGATAAACGATTCTTTAAATCTAATAACCTTTGTTTCTTTTCTTCTTCAGAAAGCGGTTTAATCGCTTCAGTACTTTCAGCAAAATTTTGGTGACCTGTACGAGTAGCATGTCTTTCGGCACCAGAAGCTATTATATAAATTAAGTAAAAGGGGTTTATTGTACGGAGAAAAAAAGGGTTATTTTTTACCATCGCGGAAGAGCTTTTGACAGTCGTTACAAATTAAACTTTGGGCAGTTTGGTCACCATCCATAATCTCTCCTTCATCGAGGTTAGGTTCAGCAGAAGGTGTACCAAGAACTTGTGCTGGAGTTACTTCTTCCTCTGGCTCATCGGAGACCTCTGGGTGACTTAAAAGCCTACACACACACGTATATATATATTAGTTTTTATTTGGCAACAATAATAAGAAAGGTCTTTTACCAGTCCATGGCAGGTTGAAGACCTGCACCGTTTGTAGCCTTCATAGCTTTCTTTCTATTTTGTACGCGTTAATACTAGATATTATAAAATTTTCTTTTGCTTACACTTTGTTAAGGGAGAATCCCATGCTGACGAGAGTATCAATATCAGTAGCCATTTTATTTTAGTTTTATACAAAGTAACAAAGAAAAAGTAAAAAAGAAAAAAGAAACCTTGATAAAATGTCGATGACGAATATAAATATATCTGCTAACCCGTCACATATCTTCTTCTTTGTCTTTTGTTTTTTTTTGCATATTCTTAACATGTCTTCTGATCAATCCCTTCAAGAAAGTAAAAGCATTTTCAATTTGAACTAAAACAAAAAAAAAACTAACTTGTTAATTGTAAGGCATTGTTAGTTTGACATGTGAATTCTGTAAGTGAACAACAACCAAAAGAATAAATAAGAAAAACTTATTTTTTGCTGTAGTAGAGACTTGGTTTCATCAAATATTGTATATACGTAACCTCTATCCAAGGTCAATATTTGAAAAAGAAAAAAAGTTTCAAGTTCCTGTTTATATTGCAACGCATCCTGGAGTACAAGAATACATATCTAATTTTGTACAAGCATGTTATTCTTTAATAGCCAAGGCAAAGCTCCTTTTTAAAAATTCGAAAAAAAAATGCATTTTTGACGTTTTTTTTTTTAATTTGTAGGACGATATAAGGTTTATAAGTTTGACAATATTACAACAAGATGAAGCTGTAGAGAAATTTGTATTTGAAATCAATCTGACATGTCAAGAAAAAGAATTGACGCTGACAGATTTAGAGTATTATTTAAGAAGTTGTTTGGTAAAGATAGTTCAAATGGAACCTACTACTGCCAAGAATACAGATAATAATACAAGATTTATGCTGTCTGTGGAAAAGAATGAAGCGGGTTACCCAGAATCAACTCAAGATTGGATACCTGCATCTAGTTCACAATGGCATCATATTCTACCTTTAAAGTCCATACCACTGGTAAAGTACATTAAATACAAAAAAAAGAAAAAGAAAAGAGAGAGCATGAATACTAACAGTGAATAAAATAGTTTAATACTTTTATAATGGAATCTTCTAATGAAAAAAAAAGGGTATAATAAATAAGCAATGTACAAATAAAAAGAGAGAGAGTGAGAGAGAGATTATTATTCAATTGCAGTTCCCAAGTAACTCCAAAAGCCTCTGGAAGTACCACGCATTAATTCATGAATATTAATTAAATTACGAGACATTTCTTTCAGACTCCAAAATCCAATACGCTTTAATCTCTTGTTACGTTCCTGTTGATCCAGTGTTAAATCAACAAAGCCTTGACCGATTTTTTCACTCATACGTTCAGCTAAAGTCGAATCATATAAAGTCCAAGAACCATCAAAGTTACTTAGATCCATCACCACACGAATTTTGATAGGTACAATGGCCTTGTTTCTCGAGATATAACCTACCACCGGTCTAACCATAGCGCTATTGATATAACTTAATTCCGGTGTAATTAAAGGAACTGACGCCTTTGTATCTTTAAATCTAAAATCCATGTCCATAACAAACTTTTTCGAATTAACGTCTTCTTCCTCTGGTTTCCTCTTTTCCTTTTGTCCTCCTACCACAATCACATCTTCTCCATTACCAGCACCAAGAATAACAGGTTGTGAAAGTTCAATTCGGTCCGTTAATTCATACACTAATTGGCGTAATAATTCAGTAGAATCCGCTTCTGCTGCTTCCTTGGGGATATAAATATCGGCAGATACATCTACTGTACCTGATGTAATCCAACCAGGTGGTCCTTCTACGCCTCGATTAATATGATCGATATTCACTCCGTCTATTCTTAATCGAGACTTTCGTTTATAACCTTGCTTTTGCATATCATTATCTGTAAGTACACCAAATCGTGTAGATTCACCACCTACCACTACACCATTAGGATCTGCTTTTTTGAATGGATAGTAATGGTAAATATCGTGACTTCTAAACCCTGCTTTATTGGAATCGATGTGTCCTGATTGTTCCAACACACTCTTTTCTAATTGTGGAGAGTGTACACTAAACAAACATTTATCGAACGCGCCAATTATTGTTGTAGCACATAATAAATCATAAAACAGCCTACACACACGGGAAAAAAATGTTAGTTTATACAGACAATACACACAGGTATATATAAATTTTACCATTGCTTGCGGAATCTGTCTAATTGAGCACTAAATATTGAAACGGGAAAAGGTCTAAATCCATTGGGTTGATATACCGTAACTAATAAATCTTCAATGGTTAACTTTTCCAATTCAAAATCACCAGGGGTATATTGATGCCTAGAAGCAACAGGATCATACGGTACATTTGGATCCCAACGTACGTGCCTACGATCCACTACACCGCGTACACCTTGTACATCAGCACTCTGTACTAATCCTTTACCGTCCATCCAGCGAATTAAACTTAAAGTGACTTCAACACGATCAATGACAAGATCATACCACATCCAATTTCTCAATACTTCATTGTTCTTTTCCTCTTCATCTAATTCAACACCAGCTAACGGATCGTCTTGGTCTAATACGGTATTGACTTCATCTACGGGGATCTCTTGTCCTGCGCTTAATAAAGCTGCATGTCGCTCGAATTTTTCGTGTTCGGAACGTGGCATACGATAAATACGTACATTGTTAAATCGAATCTTTCCGTCTTTCCAGTTGGGTAAAATTGCAGAATCAAATAAAACGATAGCACCTGTCGCTGAAGTAAGATATTTACTAATACTCTTAGCAATCCAAGCTACACGAAAAGAAAGTTAATTTTTTTTAACAAGTATTGAAAAAAATGATATAATTACATTGGAATTGTAATGAATTGGCAGTCCATAAAATGATACTAACAAAACTAGTTGTTCCAGCTAATAACCAAACTGTATGTCCAAGAAACAACCAAGAGAATAAAGCAGTTGCGTCGTTTAATGTCCAAGGTCTAATTTGTCTCATGAGAGGATACTTTATACGAATCTTTAAACGTTCAAAGAATCCACGAGCTTGAGCTAATAATTCTTCTTTGCTGGTTGGTAAATGCGGTGGTGGCGTGGGGTTAAGATTGGTATGTATGGGACGTCTTTGCAGATATAACCATTGTTTTGTCATGGCGAGGTTTGTATTTTTCGTTAAAAACGATCTACTTTGTGGTAAGACAAGAGTTGCTTCATGACGACAGCTTGTATCAAGACTGTATGCTATTACAGGTGCAAAAAGGAAATTCTTACGTTTACTAGATGTACATATAATATTCTTTGATTTAGGTAAAGCTTTTTTTAATATATTGGATATTGACATATTCAGGTAAAAAAAAAAAAAAAAAAGGTGTACAGGCAAGGGGGGGTAAAAGTGAGAAGGGGTTTTATAAAATATCAAATTTCGGACATTAAACAAATAATCAATCCAATCATAGCCTTTCAATGCAGTAAAATATATTTTATTTTTTGTAATGATCCATCAATGACGGATTCGTTTTATTTTCGCGCTGTTGCCTTGTAACACAAGTATAATAAATGTTGTTGTTGTTGCTGTTGTTGTAAGAGTGTTGGGGGAGGGGGTATTGTTGTTTTTAATGGTACAGCTACTTTTTTTGTTGCTACTGTCCTATAGGTAAAGTAATTTTCCAATTCCACCAACCTTCTCCTTGACCAAACGTTGCGTTTGAATCTGAACGTACATCAAATAAACGATTCTGTTGTAAATCAATCCAGCATCTTCCTTGACCCCAATAACAAGTAGAAGAAAATAAAGCAATTAATAGTAATGTGCAATAAATGCTACCAAAAAAAAAAAGGTTAATATCGACTTGCCCAGTAAAGTTTTTTTTTTTTTTCAGATAAAAGTTACCAAGGTTTCTGGTGAAGAAAGAATGAAATGAGAAATAAAATTACAAAAATTGGCGGTGCATCAGGAAACGGCAATAAGAGTAACGGAACAAAATAACGCATGCAATACATTGTTAATGTATTTTATTTTAGTTTAAAATGTAGTAAAAAAAAAAAGAGGAAAAAATAAATAACATATGATGAGTGTTTAAAAAAGAAAAGTCACATGCTATTTTTTTTTCAGTCAAAAAACTCCTCTACAACACCTTTTCTTGCTACTTTTAATACAGGAGAATTGGTTTCGGTTAATGGTATATTGGGATCAGATAATTTGGATACTTTTAACAGCTCCAACAAGTCTCGATTTTCCTGCTTTAATTGAGCTATTTCTTCATCGTGTACGTCGATTCCTTCATCTTGATATGCGTCTCGTAACGATTTAGATAGCTGTAAAAGTTGAGTTTGAAGCATTGTATTCTCCATGAATAATGCAGTAGTAGTTCCCTTTTCTGCATTTAATAATGCTTCATATTCTCTTCTTAATCTAATTTGTCCTTCTGTTGAAGCACTCTAAATAAATTATTAAAATAATTAGTTTTTATTTCAGCTAAAAAAAAAAAGATAACTTTACAGCGTGCGCTCGAAGCTTATTAGCAACAGTTTCTAACCCTGACTCATACTCTTTTACAAGCATTTGTAATTCACTGCACTCTTTTTCCAATTCTCGATTTATGTTTAAAGTCTTTTGTTGGTCCGAGAAGGCCTTTTCTAACCTCTCCTTTAAATTCTCTAATACCTCATCTCGTTGTCCTGGTGGTACTGGGTAAGGTATATATACTTCTTGACCTAATACTGTATTAGTTTTATACGCCCAAACCTAAAGATAATAACACTAGTATATTTACCATTGTCAGAATACTTTGTCGCTGCTTTTTGCTTTAATTGGTACAGTTAGCTCATATTTCTTTGTAGAGCAAAGTAAAAAAAAAAAAAAAAAAGGCATACAAGAATTTTACTTTTAAATCAGTTATTTGGGTTGTTAACCCAGTTGCAAGTTCTTGATTACTTTGTTGTTGTGAAGCCAATTCAGTTGTTAGCTTGTAAATCTTTTGTATAATTTCATCTTCCATTTTTTTTTTTCAGTTATAAAGGAAACGAAAAGGGGTGGAGAAATAATAAAAAAAAGGGGGGCGGAAGGGTAATTTTTAGTTTTCCGGATACTTGTATATCCGGGACGACGATGTGTCACTGTAGCTTTTCATGCAGCATTGGCCTTACTCTACTTATCCTGTACATATTACCTGTTCTACTAGTTGTTACAGCTCTTTGCTCATTCATTTTATTTATTAAGTTTCGCTAAAATAAAAACTGTCTTAATGTCATGAGCTAGACAATAGTGCTGTAAAACTCTTAAGGCACCGTAGTACAAACGGACAACAACCCGGCTTATATAATGTTTTAAGCCACTGCCAAGGAAATATTCTCTTTAACCATTGTACATTACAGTTAAAATAAGATACTTGTACATTTTTTTTTTTTTTAGTTTGTATCATATATGTTTTATGCGTTGACGTAATAAAAATAATAATTATAAAAAAAGGATTTACAGGTTGTGCTCGTATAAAAATAAAATAAAAAAGCATTGTGGGGTATTAAAAACCGTATGTTGGTATAGTAGCAATATCAAAAGTATCCTAATATAAAAAGGTTTAGTGACAAACAAGGGGGAGTGAAATTAAGGTTAAAGTTACCTGTTGATCAGCATGAATACGCATAGTGGAGACTTGGTGAACAACTGTTTGTAAAATATCGGGTACATTGGTATAAGAATCAATATTAGACGAGTGTGACGTTATTGATAACAAATCACGGGCTAATCGATATGAAGTACGATACTGTGATTTTAACTAAGTACAAAAGGTAGTCAGTAAAAGGTGTATATGTATATGATATAATACACACACTTACCACAGAGAACTCTTTATCAGTTATAACTTGTTGTTTGTTTAATTGGATAGACTTCTTTTGAAAGGTCTCGCATTTAGATTGTAACCCATCCAAAATATGTAACGTTTCAGTTAATCCCTGTTGATTTTGTTTACGTCTAACAATCTCTTTTCCTAAACGATCCTTGACAACTTCCATTTCACCTTGTAAACGAGATGCCTTTAACTCAAATATTTCCTTTGCCTCTTCCAACTTTGCTTCCCAATGCGTTTGAATCTCCATAGAATCCTTTGACATGGAAGCACTCAAGTCATCATGTTTATCAGCCCATTCTCTAGTTAGTTCTCTTGTAGCCTCTTCTTTTTCAAAAGCGGCATCACGTCGAATTTGATCTATTAAAGACTGTTGTTCGATATGCCATACTTCCTTTTCTATTTCATGTTGTTCGCGAATTTCACGCAACATTTCAGTATGTTCAGATTGCATATTTTGGAATTGTGCTTGTGTTGTCATTTGATTAAGATGAGCTTCATGAGAGAACTTTTCTTGTAACTGCTTTATATTATCATCATGACCAGCAACAATTTGTGCTAATCTTCTTTTATGTTGTCGTGATTGTTCTTTAGCAGCTATTAATTCGTCTGATAATTCATTTTGTTGTTGACGAGATTGTATTAAAGATATTTCAGATTCTTGTAATTTTTCTTGAATTGAAGCACAAAATGATTGCAAGTGTTGAAACTCTTTTGAAACGCTCTAAAAAATGTTTTAAATAAGTACACATATAAAATGTGTGTGTGTATTCGTGTTTGTACCTCATTTTCGGTATTCGCTAAATTTAAGTTAGATTCCCGCAGTTTAGCATTCTCTTCCTTCTCCTTGGCAAGTTCTCTATTCAAGTATTCGATTAATTTAACCTTTTGTTCCTCCTTTTCAGGATCATTGTTTTCTAATAGTACGGCGTATTCAGCGTCTTTTGCATTTAGTCTTTCTTGGAGACTAGTTAATCTTCTTTGATATTTTCTATCTTCGGATTCTAAAGCGCTTTCATGTTGGTTCCGAATCGTTTGAATTTCATCTTGTCTGTGAGTCCTTTCATCAACTAATTGTCGCTGTAAATCTACAATCTACATACTAGTGTTAATTACGTACTTGTATACATAATTTATATACACATGCGTTATATACATACAGTTTCCATCAGTTGTTCTTCAGAGTCTTTTAATTTTTTATCCATATAAGTTTCTTTTAATTTAACTTCTCGGAGCAACTATATATGTATAGAGAGGTCAAACCTTTTATTTTTATTTTATACAACATATCCTTACACTTTGTGTGTTTCTTTCATATGTTCCACGGTCACTTTCCAACTTTTTTTCTAATCTTTCTGCCTTTTCGCGACTACTCTTATATTCACTTAAAACCTATACATCATATATATACATCAATACAAAAGAGAAATCATTTCTGTGTGATTTATTTATTTACTGTTGCTCTTTCTACTTCCCAGTCTTGAATAGGTGACGTGGGTCCCAACGTTTCTTGTCTTCTAGGAGTTCTAGGTGTTCTAGGAGAATCCATACTTTTTTTTATATACACGCGAAAAATAAAATAAAATAAAGAAAAAGGGAAAAAGGAAAAAAGAAAAAAAAAGAAATAAATAAATAGGCTTGTTTTCACAAGATGTAATGTGTCACGTAGTACACTTTTATTTATTTTTATATAATGGAAATCTATTCGTCCTCTTCCATAACTTCACCCTCTCCTTCTTCTTCTTCTTCCTCTACTTCATCATCATCTCTTGGTAAAGTTGTAATAATACTATTCAACATTTCTTCCAAATCTTCTTCTGAAAAACGTTCTTCACACTCTTCAATAATCTAAACATCATCCTTGTTTTTTTAGTCCCTGTACTACTTACAAAATCAATATATTCATCATACCAAATAAATTTCGACTGTACTTTTAGGTCTCCAGTTTAAAATTTGTAATTTTTCTGCTTTTGTAAGATCATATTTTGATAACGCTTGTAAAAAATCTGATACTTGTTCAGGTGTTTGTGTACTGCAAGGTGTCTCCTTTAAATATTCTGTCAACTAGACAAACCCCACCCCCAAAATGTCAATTCATACAACTTTTTAAAAAACTATTTTTTTTATATTATTTTTTTACCTACTTCAAATTGAACAGTTCTTAAATGTTCTGGGTATTCTACTAAGGAATCTGCATTTTGTACTCGTTTTTGTGCTTCTTGACTTTCTTCTAATAACTTCAATACTTCATAGTTTGAAATCAAGGCAGATCGAATATTCTTAATGTGCATTTCGGTGAATCGAGAGTGAAAGAGAGAACGAAAAAAAAAAAAAAAAATAGCAGTCAAAAATGTGGTAAAAAAAAAGGCCTGTAGTTTTTTGCATTGTACCTTTCGTATGTAGCACCAGCGCCTATTATACGCTAATGAGACATTATCTTTCTATAATTGATAAGAGACGCCGAATACCAAAAGATCAAAAGCATAAAAATGAAACAGGAGAGTAGGTACTAATTTGTTTAAATGAAATCACGTTTGATTATCTCTGATTTAAAAATCAGCTGCTTATTTCTTAATAAACCAAATGTTACCGATTTTATTTTTCAAAAAGGAGATCTGCCCGTACATTTATACTTGGTATACAGTTTCGCCCCCTTCCTGATCACAACTAGTCTAAATAACAGTAATTATCCTAACCTACCTTCCAGTTAAATAGTATTAGTAAAGGTAAAAAAATAATTAACTATTACCCGTACAAGTTAGAAACATATCTAACAACATCAGTTTTGGACGCTCTTTCAAGATTGTGTCTACTACCAGACCATCAGTTATTTGCTATTGCTGTGCCTGAAAAGCGCGATAACTAGTGTAAATTGTTTATTCAGTAAATCTTAGAGTCTTTGAATGCATCTCGTATCAATATAAAGCTTAAAGTTCTTGTGCAGCTTTATCATTAGCATTTAAAACTTCCAATGGATTCTTTCATAGAAATAGTTAATCAAAAAGGCTTAAACAAAAAATACATCAGTGACTTGCAAAGGTTATAATGATGTCAAATCCCTCTTTTTCTTTTCATTATTGTTTTCTTATGATGGAACCGCCACAGAAATTAGTAGTTATTAAAAGCTCAATTACTGGTATAGGTTGGAAGGATGTATACAAGCAGCGTCTTATGGAACTGGTGAAGAATGTTGATATCGTTGTGACACACACATACTTCTTTTTGAAATTTATATTTGTTAACGAGCTGGAGGATGATAATACCGATTATGTATTCAATTTGGAAGATTTCATCAATGAGGATTTTTTCAGAGAAGTCTTTATGTCGTTATTAAGTGCGTACAAGATGGAAAAGCGAAAGAAAACCAAGAAACCGGAAACATTCAAAACAATTATAAACAAGCATAGAGAAACTTTTCTTGAACGTACATCCTACAAACCTATCGATCTAAAATACGGACAACAGATAGCGAACTACGAAGTAACCAAAATCCGTACTGCTCACATCAACAATGTTACTTCTAGTTTTGGAAACAAGTTGAGGAAGATGTTAAACTTAAAATAGACAGAACGTTTACAGCCAAATGAACAAAGTCAAGTTAGCTGTATCTTCAAAAAAAATTAGAGGATGCTACATCAGAATTTTTAGGTCAAAATGGTATGAACATTATTAAAAGTTTTATTGGTTATTACTCTGAAGATTACAAGTTCGAGAAAGGCTCCATCTTTTATGATTGCAAGACAAGTCCTGTAAAGCATTT
Organism: Helicostylum pulchrum; assembly: GCA_025677825.1. NCBI lineage: Eukaryota > Fungi > Mucoromycota > Mucoromycetes > Mucorales > Mucoraceae > Helicostylum > Helicostylum pulchrum. The sequence continues at coordinate 673,116 of JAIXMO010000001.1, read as the reverse complement.
AAGGGCTTATTACCAAATTGCTAAAACGTGTGAAGCTTTGCAAGGTGGAAAATCTATAAACTGCTTTCCTATAAGAACTATGTTTATTCCCTGCTATATGACAATCGACACCTTAATTTTGAATACTCAAATTTTAAAAAACATGGTCTTGACGCATCTGGACAAGCAAGCAGTTTGGGGGTGGAGCTATTAATCTCAATTCAAAAGGAACGGAACCACAAGGTTCTGATAAACAAATGAAGTTCAGGGGAATGATATATACTGACGGCGTAGGCGTGTCTATTCTTAAACAAAACTATGATCCAAGGAAAAGAGGTGGTAAGAAGAGTAAAAAACAATTAGAAGACAAGGATTCCTTCAAATATATAGAAGATCTAAAAAAAGAAGACCTTCTTGCTGATGTTGGTAAATGCGTTTTGGTTGATCCAGGTCGAAGAGACCTACTATATTGTATGCATGAAAATAGCACTTCCCAAACCAAAATGGTCTACAGATACACAAGTAACCAGAAAGGAGTTGAAACAAAGTCCAAAAAGTTTAGAAAGCTCCGTAACCGTTTTAAGCCTGATGAAGTGATTGCTGCTGAACTTTCTCTTTCTTACTATCATGCCACTTCTGTCAACAAGAAAAATTTCGTAAAATATCTAGAAGCTAGAGCAAATGTATCTGAAGGCTTAAACAACTGCTACGGCAATGAAGATATACCTCCAGAAGTCAGAGCTGCTGATCGTTTACCTTTTCGCAAAAATGAAGCTTTCCAGTATTATTAACATGAAGCAATCAGAACAGCGATTAGCTAAAAAGCTTAGACAAAAGTTTGGACAAGACTCTGTAATTATAATAGGCAACTGGACCGCAGCAAACGTGAAGTACCACGGACCCACCAAAGGTGTCGTAATAAGGAACATGCTCAGAAAAGAAGGATTCAAGATCTATTTGTTGGACGAGTTCAAAACTTCCTCATTATGTCCTACTTGCAAAGATGGTACTACCTTAGAGAAATTTAAAGAAGTTAAAAACCCTAGGCCGTTTAGACGAACTAAAAATCCTACTGTAATATGTAATGGTTTGCTAAGGTTAAACACAATATGTTAATATCTAAAATACTATAAAACTGGCAACCAGTTTGAAACTTGTAGATGTACCAATGAAAACTATCTACAAGATAGCAAGAAATCTCTAGTTCGTCGTCGTTTTTACAACAGAGATATGGCTGCAACATTGAATTTTAGACATATTTTGTTTAGTTTGCGGGAAAACGGCATTAGGCCTGAAAGGTTCGTACGCAAGACAAACAGACAATCACTTTCAACAACAAGACCAAACCTCAAAAGAAAAGCATAAGCTTCTTCCTCTATCCCTGGCACTCAAAACAAAAAGTAATTTTCCCGTGCAGTTATCACTGTAACCCATCAAGATACAGAGTAAGTTTTAACCAAATGCATAATGAACCTAAATTTTTTCACATTATGAACCTAATTTTTTTCATTTTGTGAGCCTATTTTTTTTCGATAAGTGAACTAATAATTTTGGAAAATAGTGTACTTAATCACATTATTTAGCTCAAAACTAAGCCCCAATTCGCGTATTTAGAATTAGTGCCAAAATCCATTTAATTTATTATAACGATACTTTTATTAGCCCTTATTTTTTTCTGACAGAAAATAAAGTTTACTAAGTATAGGTGGAAAGAAGTTTAATCTTTCAAGTTGGGTAAAGCCATTAATAAGCTTTTAACAATACGTCTACCAGCATGAAGGTTAAGTAATCTAATACGTTCATTATGTAAATGTGCTTGGTCAGAAGATTGACCAAAAGGGATATGAATAGCCGGTGCGTTACAAAACTTCTCGAGCCAGCGAACTGCAGGAATAGAGCCACCTTCTCTAATATAAAGTGGTTTCATATTCCATTCTTCTGCAATGGCGTTTTCTACTGCCTTGAAATACTTACTATTCAAGTCACCCAACCAATACTCGGCTGCACTTTCAATTGTAATTGAAATTCGATTATCCGAGTTACTTTGTGAAAACACATCTTGTACATACTTTTCAAACTGTCCACAGATATCTGTAATTGTTTGGTCAGGTACAACACGCATACTCACCGCTGCCTTGGCATTGCGTGGAATAATGGTTGGGTTATTAATGGAAACGTCAATCTTGTGTACTGTCAAGGTAGGATATCTCCAACGTGCCATCAATTTTTGCTTTAATTTTTCGGCATCTAATTCTTCGTCTTTTGCTACTAAAATCTTGCATTGTGTTTCATTACCACAGTTTTGCTTACAGTCGTTAGAAGAAGCGATAGTAGAATGGTGTGCTCTTGTACTTGATTGTGCCGTTTCGGAAGTTTTCATCCATTCTACAATAGGATCATAAAGTCTTTCTTCGGCTTCAGTAATAGGACGTACATTGTCATAAAATCCTATTATAAATCTCTTTTTTTTAGCAGGTGTAATAGTATCAAACGAAAGGAAAAAAAAAACTTACCAGGTATAAGAACTTTTTTATTGTTATCAACGAGTTTTCCAAGAACATGAATCAAATCAATTAAAGGTTCAGATACAGCACCACCTTCAACACCTGAATGAAGATCGGCTCGTTTATTGCTGATTGAAACAGTAGCATGAATTACACCTCTTAAACCATATGTAATACAAGGCACATCTTCACCAAGCCAGTATGAGTTGCTACATTTTAAAAAAATAAGAACCAAAAAAAAAAAAAATTAAGAGATTTTTTTTTCTTACCTTAATAAAACCATATCTACATCTTGAAACAGTTCCTTATTTTGATTTACAGCCTCATAAAATCCTACACTACCACTTTCTTCTTCACCTTCAATCAAGAAAATAACATTAACGTCTAAAAGGCCTTCCTTTAATAATTCGTTGACTGCAAAAATGCAAGCGAGAATAGGACCCTTGTTATCACTGGTGCCACGACCATACAGGTACCCGTTTTTACCAGTCATATTGAATGGGTCTGTGCCCCATAAATTTTGCTCATTTTCAGCAGCAATAACATCGTAATGACCATAGATCAAGACAGTAGGAATAGGTCTTTCATTGGAAGAACGCTTTCCAATAAATTTACCATAAACTAAAGGATTACGACCGCAGGCACCAGGAATCTATATCAATTGCTTTAATTTATTTTGAACGAAAAACATATTTTAAAAAAAACTTACCATACGACTCACAGCGCCTAATTGTTGCAAAATGTTTTTGAGGAAACGAGCACCTCGTCTACACTCCTCCATATATTTTGGGTTTCCGCTTACTGTACGCATAGCAATCCATTTTTCCAGTACATATAACATTGTATCTAAAATACAATATTTATATAAGAAAATAATTAAAACATAATGTATATATATATATATATATATGTATTACCGCTTGAGGGAGCCTCTTGTAAACCTATGCTAGATCTTCTAAACGGTTCAAACGAAGGGCTTGAATAGGAAGGTATATCCCAAAATTTAATTGTGTGATCATTACTTCCGGAAATCAAATAATTGCCGCTGGTAGCAGAAGACAATACAATACCGTGATGATCCGACAGACTCTCTCTGAATTGAAAGCCTTCACTCCAAATCTTGATAGAGCCATCTGCTGAAGCGCTGACAAATCCAGGACCCTTAATTGAGACGGCCAAGACATCATCTGTATGAGCCATCACAGATCGAATCATTTGATGAGTTTCTAAATCCCAAATTTGAACGTCACCACCTTGTACACCACAAAACAAATAACCATCTTCTGATAAAGCTAAACACAAGACACCTTTATCAGGGTTACCCTTTAATGTATGAACATGTTTAATACCGTTTGGTTCAATAGCCCAAATTTTAACATCGCCATCACCAGAACCACTAATTAAGACTTCGCCTTCCATATTCGGTATATCCTTAGCGTGTAATAAGCAATACAAATAACCATCATGAGCGTTACTGCATACATTCTTTTCGCGAATAACACATTTAATCACATCCTTATCCAATTCAGCTTGTATTCTATCTTCTTCATCATGCTCTTCGCCATCTTCAAAAAAGTTGATGGTGGTTCCTAATTTACGAGGTGACTCAGGAATTAAAGGAATATCTGAGTTGATGGCTCCGTGCGTTTGCGGATCCGCAAAATCGTACCATTGAATACTGGTATTTTGACTGCCGAAATAGATCTTGTTGGTAATATCTGAATAGACAACAGAGAAAATATCGCCTACATCACGGCACGATTGGATGAGATATGCGCATTTTAATGTTTCTGTATTCCATACTCTGACAGTTCCATCACCTAATATTCCCCCACCAAAAAAAAAATAAAAAAATATGTCTTGCATTAGCTCCTTCTTCCCTTGATCTAGTCTCTAATTTTTTTACTTTACCTGAACTACTAAATAAATATTGTTCATCTTCTGATAATTTTAAACCCAAAACACTACCACGATGACCTTTTAAAACAGTGACTAGAGTAAAAGTTTGCAAGTCCCAAACCTAAATAACCACAAAAAAAAACGGCAAAAGTTGAGATTACGTTTTTAAACTTGACAAAAAGAATAAAACTTACATGAATTTGAGAGCTTTGACTTCCACTGAATAAATATTGTTGACTGGCTACAAGTGATAATACCGAGTTATTATCTTCTTGGGAAATCGTATGAATACAGCGCGTAGGGTGCAAAGGTCTAGAGTTTGACAACTGAGACAAGCTGCCTAATATCAATGATTAGTCGTTTTCTCGTAGTTCCTCCCGGGAAACTTTGTTCTATTACCTAATGGTGTTGGACTTTCAGTTCTTAAAAAAGGTGAGTCCATAGTTTTTAATGGGTAAAAAAGAAAAGAAGAAAAAAAAAAAAGAGATGTCAACTAACCAAGTGAATCTATAGCGGAGATGAAACTGTCGTTGTCTTTCATGTCTTTTTTTTTTTTAGCAAAAAAAAAATGCATTATTTGACTTTTAACGCAATTACACTAGCTAACAATCTACTGCAGCTGCAAAATTATGCAGAGCAAACTTTTTAACGTGTAGGCATTGCTAGAAATGAATTTAGCAATGTCAGAAAATGCTTATTTTTGTGTCAGTGATGAGTACTAGCCAATCATACCGAATGATTTAAGGCAAGGATTTCAAATTCGCCATTTACCAAAGAGTCACAATTTTCTATTTTGATCAGGGCTCTCACCTTTTTTGTTATTTTTGTTATTTTCTTTTCTTTTTTGCATACGACCATGTCAACCATGTTGTTAGGACTTATTAAACGTTCCTCTATTCCCAAAAGGGCCTTACAACGTACCTTTTCTCAAACAGGTATACTTTCCACAAAAAAAAACCCCCCCACCGTGTGCACCTTGGGATATTGACAACCATAGCTTATTTAAGCTTTTTGTAGAGATAGAGTAATCAGTTACCCTCGTTTTGCTATCGACCCAAAATACCACGGAAAATGGATTACAGTAAAGGATTTACAACGTTATCAAGTTTTAGAAAAAGGTCAAAAAGCAGATAATGATTTAATTACATTGACAGGCCGAATTTTATCGAAGCGAGAATCAAGTGCCAAACTTGTATTTTATGATATAGTACAAAATGGTGAAACCATGCAAGTAGTTGCCTCCCAAACGAGATTTGGGGGTAGTAAGGATGATTTTTTAGAGAAGAATAGAGAATTATGCAGAGGTGATATTGTGTGTAGGTTACCCCCCACTTTATAACATATTTTTTGACAACCGCTTAAAAAAAATCGTTACAGCTTTTACAGGTATACCTGGTAAAACAAATCATGGACAATTAAGTGTATTTGTTACCAAAGAGATGAAAATTTTATCACCGTGTCTACAAGATATTCCACGTACAGGAATTAAAGACCCCGAAAAACGGTTCAGAGCAAGACACTTGGATTTATTAGTGAATCCCGAATCAGCCATTATCTTAAGAACGCGTACAAAAATTATTAAACACATTCGTCAATTTCTTGATGAACGGGATTTCCTCGAGGTAGAAACGCCCGTATTATCAGGAAATGCTGGAGGTGCTAACGCGAAGCCATTCGAGACACAAGCGCATGCTTTGGATATGCATATGCAACTCCGTATTGCCCCTGAACTTTATTTAAAGCAATTGGTGATTGGTGGTTTAGATCGAGTATACGAAATTGGAAAGCAGTTTAGAAATGAAGGTGTTGACGCAGATCATAATCCTGAATTTACTACTTGTGAATTTTATCAAGCCTACGGTAACTTGGAAAGTTTAATGAGTGATACAGAATTGTTATTATCTGGATTAGCAAAGGCGATTTGTGGAGAGAATCCAGTCAGGTCGAAATCTGGTGATATTATCGACTTTCAAACACCATTCAAAAGAATTAACGTTATAGATAGGCTAACGCAGGAACTCGATACGTCACTTGTATTTTTGGACAAAGAAGGTAATCCATCTATTTAAGCTTTTCGTTTGTTTATTTATTGTTATTTTTTTTTGTAACAGATGCGCTTGACCAATTAATCGCCTTATGTTCCACACGTAACTTTAAACTTTCAGGTCCATTAACATTGTCAAGAATTTTAGATAAATTAATTTCAGAGTATATTGAACCCGAATGTATTCAGCCCACATTTTTATACAATCATCCACTTGCTTTGAGTCCATTAGCTAAGGATGCTATCGATCACAATGTAGGATTATTGTATTTAATTTTATCTTTCTTATTATTTACATTTATCCATTTTAGGGCCAAGTCGTTGCAGCTAGATTTGAACTATTTGTAGGGGGAAAGGAAATTGTGAACGCGTATGAAGAATTAAATGATCCCGAGGAACAACGTAAAAGATTTAAATTACAATTGAAAGATAGAACTGATGGTGATTTAGAAGCTCCTATACCTGATACAGATTTTTGCGATGCCTTAGAATATGCTTTACCTCCTACTGCTGGTTGGGGAATGGGTATTGATAGAATAGTTCAATTATTGACAGGTGCATCTCATATTCGTGAAGTCTTAGCATTTCCTGTCATGAGACCAGTTATAAAAGAATAAAAAAAAAGATATGTTTTATGTAATATTTATTATTTTTAACAACACACCAATTTTTCAATAAGTCGCTAGAAGTGAAACCCAATGTTTTATGGTTCCACTCCTTCGTCGACCATGAAGCCATACCTATCCCTCTTCTCCAACGTCACACTCTCTAACTGCGTGGCGAGAAGAGAGGGCGACGTTGGGGGATAAGGTATTAACTTCGATAAATATAACCCCCCCCTTCCGTTGTCCTGTGAACCCAAACGACCCCCCTTTTTTTCGGGTTCTCGACCAGCGGCACAAGAAAAAGGAAAGAATATGACCAGAACACCAGAACACCGAATGTTTTATTACCTCTCCCGAAACGGGACGATTGGAAAACGAGATCTCTCACCCGCCCAGCGTCAAAATGAGAGGTTAAACCCTCCAGCCTCACCGGGACACCCTCCCACCAGCAACATCAAAATGAGAGGTTCAATCCTCCAGCCTCGCTAGAGCAGCCTCCCACCACCACCCACCATTAAAACATGTCCCAGCGGACCGACAGCCCACGGCGACAATATATCTAGGGCTTTCCCCCTCACCATGGTCTTCTACAAATCCCAGACCAAAAAGGGAAGGAAAAAAAACGGGGTAACGAGCGACGAAAAAAAAAAAAAAAAAAAAAAAAAAAAAAAATCCTCCTTCAAAAATAGAGGACCAAAAAAAAAAAAAAAATCCCCCTTCAATAGAGGACCAAAAAAAAAAAAAAAAAAAGAGAGGATAACATTCTTTTTTTTTTCTATTCTTTTTTTTCTTCGTGCTTCAGGGCAACGAGCGGAGAGAATATCTAGAAGAAGAATGAATTGTAAAGAACAAATAGGAAGAAAAATAAAACGGAAATACAAGGTCAGTATGGTTTAGGTTGGTTAATAGAAATATGTTACGTACCCCGTTATCGCTTGCAACTATACTATAATGTCTCTTTTCAAGACGTCGCAAGCAGAAAAAGGAAGCAAGAGGAGGAAAAAAAATAAAAAAAGGAGTGGAGCAGGAAAAGCGATCAGTTTCAATCTATCTTCTTTTTTTTTAAAAAAAAAAGTTAAATTTTTTCAATTTATTTTTTAGCGCCAAAACAAATTTACCTTTTCCATTATTTTCTTTTTCCGAATTATCCTTCTCTGGTAACGACAGTAGCCACAGGAAGAAGGAAGCCTTTGTCAGGAGGGGGGTGGGGTGGGGGGCTTCTTCGCACGGTAAGGTTAGGCGGTTCAACGTTTTTTTTTTTTCATGAACAGAAAGGCGCGTTTTTTCTTCTTTTTCCGTCTTTTTTTTTATTAGACACAGAGTCTTGTTTAACCGATTATAGTAAGGATAAAAACTTTTTTTTAACTGTCAAGTAGTCTAGAGTCAAGAAAAAGAACAAATGTCGTGGTTAGATTTGAACCAAATTATTTTATCTTAAACTATTACCTTGTTAATTAATTTATATGTGTGAGAAATGTGTAAGGAAGATAATCGAAGTGTATGATACTATATCAAGAAATATAGAACAAAAAAAAAAAAAAAAAATAATTAGTTTAGTACTATTTTTTTGTCACTTTTAACGCTTCAGATAGTCTTACGTTAGTTGTATGTAAAGAAGCGAAGAAAGAGGAGAAAACAGTCAAATTGAATAAAGAGTGTCCTTTTCTTACGAAAAAAAAATGATAACAAAAGTGACTGGCGTCTGGACGAAAATGAAAGAAGATATAGAAAAAGCGGGGGTTCTGTATCAATACACCACAAAAAAAAACAACTGATTCAAACGTTTATTTACAAACCATTATTAGACAATATACTTTTTGTAGCAATCGTAATATTCGGTAATGCGTAGCTCCTTTATCACTTTTCTCATATTTTACTGGTGTCAAAAGACAGTACCTTTTTTTTCCATAAAGAAAGTTCCTGGAACATTTTGACGTATGGTGGTTAAAAATAAGAACTTTTAATACCAGATATTTTAGATCTATAATTTGTACTACTTTTAAAAACTCACTGCCAATTTAAGAATTTAGTGAAACACGAGAATTTCAAAAAAAAAAAAAGGTTTCACTTTTATTGTGGATAGCGTTAAAACTATATACACTTACCGCATACAATATTCCAGTTAAAGATCTTCTGAGTATGATACAATGAAACTGACAACAATAACTTAATATAAATAAACTAAAAAAAAAAGTTCCCTTTATGCATTACTATTTATAATTATTCATCATAAGAATATATAACGTATTATGCTTTAACTGAAGATCTTTATACTAATAAATACATAGTAATGGTCTCTCTTCTTATACTGATGGTTATTTATGGGTGAGTGGCTTCTTGGCGGCGCTTCTATAATGGCCGAAGTTTCGATATAATTGCGTTAAGGACATGTTTGGTAACTGACAAATGTCTTCACTTGCGTAGTTGTGTCGTCACTTGTTTGGTAATGCTCCTTTTTGTTTGGTAGTATCCTCCCTTGTTGATATTAAAGGCTTAGGCTTAGATGTAGTGCAAGTAGATTTGCTAGAAGCTTTTTTTTTTTTTTTTTTTTTTTTTTTTTTGATTATAGGGAATTTAAGACGTTTTGCAATTATTTTTTTCATTCTAAAATAAATTTAGATAGAAAAGGACATTGAGGGAATATTTATTACTAACAGAGCTTAAATTAAAACTTTAAAATAACTACCGTTTGTTTGTTTGCAAAATAAAATAAAACCCCTTATATGGATTCAAGGTTGAACTTACGTTTTGAAATAATCAACAATCCCAGTATGGCACAATTATTATTCCGACGCTTTATTTGAGATCGTCGAAATAGATGAGATCTTTATCAATGTGTATATTGCTGATTTGCGAAACAAATTCAATGACGTTATAATATGCTTTGTACGCTTGGAGGAACAGGCTGCTTACAATAGCAATGCCCTACATAGCCGTTTCCGTTTCAGTTCCTGGAGTCCCTCTGAATAGAGTCCTTTCCGATAGTCTTTGGTAGTTGTTAAATGAAGAGCTTAGCAAACATGTATAACACTATAAATATGATATTTTTCAAAAAAAAAAAACTTATAACTATTGGCTTTTATGCTCTTTAATAAGTGGCGTCGACAATCAAAAGAGTTTTTTCTTGACGTGCTTACTGATACACGAATTCGTCTCTTATTTAAACTATAATCTTGCTGAAAAATAGTGTGTGTGAAGATGCAAAAGCATGGGAATTAGTAGTACAATTTATGTTACTTCTTAAACACGAAATGTCCAATTAACTTAAATTTAAAGCACGTAATTTAAACTTGCACGAATTAGGACCATGGACATTGTGAAACAAGTGTACAGTAGTAGCTATATTTAAGGGCGTTCAATCGAAGGATGAGCTATATTTCTCCAGGACGTCTTCGTCCTCCGCTTTAACGCCTCTATCACCACTATTCGAATCCAACTTCACAATACTACTATATATATATAAAATAAATTTAAAAGTGACAATAAAAAAAAAGTCTAATTTAATTTTTTATAAAAGCGTCAAATCGTCAAAAGTGTACAATCAAATCGATATTATTAAAACAAAACGATAGTAATCAAACTAATAGAGAGAGGATAGTAAAATAAACCTTACAAAGTAATTAAATTATAAAGATAGTCAATTTAGACTTGAATGGAGTGCGTATCAGCAGTGAATCTTTAGAAATTTAACTAGGAAAAGTAATTAAATACAGATGGTTATTAACTGATGAAAGTTTAAAAAAGGAAGCAGTATAAAACAAATAAAGTAAACAAAGAGATACTTTGTAGTTCTATATATCATAACTAGTAGTTTTTAAATGTATTGTTATGTGGTATTCCAATAAATAGCTTTGTACTATTTTAATTTACATCAATAAAAAATTTAATAGAATTTAACATAATTTTAATGTTTGGGCTCTCGCAAAAAACGGTGCACATCATATTTTTTTATACAATGCCTTGAAAAAGCTTAAAAACTATTTAAAATAATACCATAGATTGTTGTTCATCCATTATCTACTTAAAAACGCATGTTTTTAAGCAAAGGTTTAGAAGTAACTTCTAAAAAAGGTCATTTTTCGGTGATCGAAAAGAGATATTTTCATTGTATGATTAGACATCACTAAATAATTCTTCTACCCAAGTTACTTTGTGAAAGTTACTCTTTAGGATGTTTTCTTTAATAAAAAATTGAAAACTGCATGTTGTTTCTTATTTTTCTCGATTTTTTATTTTTTTCTTCAGTCGATCATTTTTGATGATTTTTGGTCATTTTGGGGGGTCAACCCCTTTTGTGTTTTTGAGGTTGTTTTGAAATTACTTTCAATTCAATTTGACTTTTTTGTGGAAAAAACAATAATAATAAAGAGCTCTTTTTAGAGCATCCCCAACGGTTGCTCTAATATAGTAATTAAATTCTATTTTAGAATTTTTTAAAATAATTTAACTCCAACGGTTTGAACAAATTTGTGCCAAACTGAGAAAACGGTCAATTATTTTAAATTTGGGTCAAAGATTTATTAAACTCAATTTAAATATTTTTTAAAATAAACCGTTGGGGGATGCTCTAAGAGCGTCTAATCCATCTAAAGTTATATTTTTACAAAAATTACTGACAGAGTATAACCACAAAAACACAATAGGGATTGGCCCCCAAAAATGAAAATCGAAAAAAAAACGAAAAACTACGTTTTTAATTATTTTTTTTAGCAAAGATATAGTTGAAATAACCATTTCGTACCAGATAACTTGGGCCCAAAAATCATTTCCTGTTTCTTTAAAAAATGAAAACCAATATTTATTATAGCTGCTAATTTTTGGCAGTGATTTCTTATGTGAGTGATTATTTAAACTCAGGTATCTCAGTGAGCTTTTTTCTTTAGAAGTAATTATTCACTGCACGATAATAAAGGTATGTTCATATAAGGGTGGATTTTCTTTCGCATTTCGACCACCCTTAAATAGAGCAGCTAGAGTAGAACAACCAGTGTACATAAAAATAATTTGATATACATCACATCCATTTTATCAGCCTAAGCGGTATTTATTCCATCTTTTTTTTTTGGGAATAGATAAATCACCTTTCTTTCTCCTTTACAATGCATACTACGGTAATATTTTATTTTGAAAATACAGATTGACGTTTTCGAGAGGTAAATTCAAGCTTTAAAAAATCAAGCGTTTGTTTGCTTGAAAAAAAAAAAGTGGCCTGATTACTGTGTTTTTAACCAAGATTATTAGGCTTTAGTAGCTTTTATAAATGTGTTGAATGCATGTTTCCTAGATTCCAATATCTGCATATATTGCAAATAAAATGTATTTGAACCAGCCGTTCTCCATCTATAGCCATTTTGCTTGCTTTTAATAAAACAATTTAAGTAATATTATTGTTTGTCTTCATTTTACGTCGAACAGTCAGATGTGGTGTTACATCAGCATAACATAACGTTGCTGTGCCCCCCCCCCCCTTTTTTTATGTATTCATAATATTTCCTATCAGTAGAATGATATTGCGGGTAATATTTTTCTATCAGTGTTAAACTATAATTTGCTTAACGTGTGGTGTACACTTCTAATTGCGAAAGAGAGAGAAAGAAAGGAACTTTTTGTTGTTGTTGTTGTTGTTGTTGTTGTCAATGTTAATCTTGATCATCTCACCATTTCATAATAGAAAGACAGTGAAAAAGCAGCTATTGTATACATAAATTTTGAAGTAGAATAATAAACATTATAATATCAATAACAACATAGTAGTTGTATTATTACTTTTTAGCTGTGACCATATGTTGTCATACTCCATCATGCAAAGTGTATGACTTTACACGAAATCAAATCATATTGCTAATTTTGGTTAGTACTCTCCGATGATCAAAAATTTAGTAGATATATAAATAAGAGAGAAAGAGAGAGAGAGAGAGATAGAGAGAGAGGGGGGGGGGGGGGGGCTTGCGCATTCTTGTTTCTTTCGACTTTTTTATCTTTTTTTCTTCTTCTTTTATTTCTTCCTTTAGAGAAACAAAAAAGATGCTACACCCAGCAGTAGTTGCAGCTTTTGCTTTTACTGGTGTGGTATTCGTGAGCTGGAAAATATACGAAGAATATCAAGAACGAAAGATGTATGAACAATATCAAAGACATCGTGCTCGCTATGAGCAAGAGAATAGCTATGAACAACAATATAACCGCTTTCGTCGCAATAATAATGAATTTGATTTCGATGATAATCATGAAGAAAGTACAAGTAATATTAGAAAACGAAAGCCATTTTCTGATACTACGAGTAGTACTGAAAAGAAAAAAGTAATATATTTTTTTAGTTTTTAAAAAGGGATAAATAATAATGTTAATCGTAATCATAATATAGCCTGTTGAAGTAGAAGAAGAACAAGATCAGTATGAATTATCTGATTTAGAGTCTTCTATTGCTGAAAGAAAAAGAAGGTTAATGGCAGAACAAGCATTTCTTGACCAAGAAGAAGAAAATCTTCGAAATCGTAGAAATACTATAATGAGAAATTCAACCGAAGTCATCCCTTTGAGTAACTCAAGGTCCATAATTAGTAATAATATTAGCAGCAGCAGCAGCAGTGATAGTGATAGTGAAGATGACCAACATACATCACAAAATCATATAGCTAATAGCTTTGATCCATTTGTTGACCAATTTCAAGATAATTCTAGTAGTAGTGATCATACAAGTGTAAAGTATAATGAAGCTGAAGGTAGTAGTACTCATGAAGAAAGTAACGGTGATAGTACAGAGACAATTCACGTTGAAAAAAATCAATCACAAGCCTCAATCAATAACAGCAGAGAATTATTTTATCCATCCGCTAGTCTTCTTTCACCTTCTGCTTCTGCTGCAACCTCTATCTCTGGAGAAAATATCACTTCTCCCAATATTAACCGTTCTGATTCAGAAGAAAGTTGGGATGCTGTTAGTGAAATCGAATGGAATCAGTCTTCTGCTAACGAATCTGATAATGAGTTTAGTGTTGCAAGTATATCTGAAGATGACACTCGTATTCGCTTTTAAGAGACCAAAAAAAAAAATATCTCCCCCTATTTTATATTCTCCCCCTTTTTTTTCAAATAAATCCTGATTTTAACTATCAGCCAAAAAAAGGTATATTTTGATCCCTTTCTTTGTCTAATTATGTATTTAGAAAAGATTTATATTAGTGCAGATTAAGTGGTAAGAACAGGTTTAAACCTGAATGAAATATAGGTAAATTACTAACCCCATACATTTCAGCTATCATTTGAGGAAACAGACAATATCCAGTAATATAAATTTAACTTATTATAGTGTCCCCCCATTTACTTTTTTTTTTCTATTATGAGTACTAATTCAGTTGACTTAACTCTTCCTCCGAGCCCTTCTTCTTAAAAGGGCCCTATTTTACTATTTCATGCAAACAGGGAGTATGCATGTATTGTAGCACACAAGCCAATGATTGGTTCTTTTCACCCCCAGATTCACGGTTGTTTGAGAGTGTTTCAATGTCAAATCAGATTTTGGATAAGGGGGAAACTCTTTTTCATTATTATATATTTTGCATAAATCGCTCTATTTATTAGAGTGACCCAAAATAATGCTACACGCGTTCATCTTTTTTTTTTAAAACTGTAGTATATCTATTATAACCAGCTTAGTTTTGAAATTAAATTTTATACTTGGTCTTAAGAGCGACTATCGTTTAAGCTTTAATATATTGGTACGAATATAAAGTTCTCCGTACTATAAGAGCATAAAAAAGCCACAACCAAAAAGAACCTACACTTGGAGGCCAGTTGTCCGAGGCTCTTTTTTTTTAAAGAAAATACACCGATACAAAGAAAGTAACAAGAACAAAGAATATTTAGTATTTTTACTCTGCTAAACAATTTATTTATTTCACAAAAAGAAATGAAGGCTACAACAATTACACAATTCGCCTCTACAAACGAACGTGGTGAATTTAAATCAGTCTCTACTAAAATCACTCCGTTGACCCACCATGATATTCTCATCAAGATATTGGCTTGCGGCGTGTGTCATACCGATTGCATGTTTATGGGTCGAGACGGTGATGTTCTTGGTCATGAACCCGTTGGTAAAATAGTAGAAAAAGGCTCTAGCGTTGAAAGGTTAGATGTAGGAGATATTGTCGGTACATCCTTTTTGAAATCTGCTTGTTTAGATTGCAGAGAATGTAACTCGGGTCAAGATATTATGTGTCAGCATCGTATTATGTTTCCTGAAGGTAATATGAATGGGTTTGCAGAGTATCAAGTATGTGATAGTCGATTTGCCTATAAACTTCCAGTCGGAATGGATCCAAAGTATGCCGCTCCACTCTTTTGTGCTGGTGTTACTGTCTTTAATGCATTGTATACTTCTAAAATTTTACCTACTGGGAGAGTAGCTGTCATTGGTATTGGTACGTAGTAGAATATACACGAAATAAAAATATCCGGTAATACACACGTTAATATTTTTATATTTTATATTTTTTGATGTAGGCGGTTTAGGTCACCTTGCACTCCAATTCTGTCGCGCTTGGGGAGTTCATTGTACGGCCATATCGAGAAGTCTTGATAAGAAAGAAGAAGCTCTTAGTTTCGGAGCCCACGATTTCTTAGCGTCCAAAGACTTTACTCCTGAATATATTGAAAACTTGGAAAAGTACGATTTAATCATTAATACAGTTTCTGGCGACCTCGATTGGGATGTCTACTTGTCGTTGTTAAACCGCAGCGGCATGTTTTATTTACTCGGTGTTCCAGGCACTTCCATCGAAATTAAAAGTCCTGATGCTCTTATAGTAGATCAAAAGGCTATACAAGGCTCTATTGTAGGCGGCAGGTACGTCATTGAATTGATGCTAGAGTTTGCTCAACGTCATCATATTATGCCAAAAATTGAAGAGTATCCTCTTGATTTGAATGGTTTGCATGCTGCAGTTGAACGCTGCGAAAAGGGTCAGGCTCGCTATCGTGCTGTTTTAGTAGCTAAATAACAAAAAATTTACTTTTTTTTAAAATAAAATAAAATCGAGAACAGCTTAATAAACATTACTTAACTACTCGTAAAGCCTTGGTATATTATAACGTTCCCTCAAAAATCATATTATAGATGGCTGCGTTATTAAATTACTCTGGAATTGCGGCCGAGTCCGGACTTTCCTTTTGCTCCCTTTCGTCCAACAGTCACAAACAAAACGTCATCGAACGCGTACCTTCTTGGTGAAAAATTACAGCAAAGTTGTTTAGTTTTTTTTACTTACCTTTCTTCACAACAACAAAATGCAACATCATCCTGCTTCCTGGGGAAAACCTCGCTCTGAACGCGGTGATGAGTACAACACTGTACCTCTTTACCAAACTCTTCCACAAAACTTGACTGAGTCCGCTTATGGACCAATGACCAGAACTCAGTAAGTGGATTGCTTTTCTTTCTTTCTTTCTGATAACTAAAAAAAATATTGTGTTATATAGAACCCCTTTGGTTACAGGTACTTCTGTTCTCGCTTTTAAATACAGAGATGGTATTATGATGGCAGCGGATATGCTTGGTAATGTCAACATTTTTTTTTAACTTGCAGATACTAATCAATAAGAACAATAGGTTCATATGGATCTTTATCTCGTTTCCGTGATATCAAGAGATTATGCCCTGTTGGTAAAAGTACTATTGTTGGTGCCTCTGGTGATATTTCAGATTATCAATATATTCAACATCTTTTGGATTCTCTCATGTAAAGTAACCTATATATAAAAAACGTTGTTTCTTGTTACTAATTAATTTATATATATAGGGTAAAGGAACACTGTGCTGATGATGGACATGTTTTAGGTACCCCACATATTTATGAATACCTGTGGAGAGTCATGTATAACAGAAGATCCAAATTCAATCCTCTTTGGAATTCTTTAGTTGTTGGTGGTATTGAAAAGGGCGAAAAGTAAATATATATTTATAATTTAAAAATAATGTGCGAGTAAAAAAAAAATTATACTAATCAATAACGCGTTATAGATTCCTTGGTTATGTCGATTTAAGAGGTACCACTTATCAATCAACCACAATCGCTACTGGATTTGGTGCACATTTAGCACAACCTATTTTGAGAAAGAGAGTTGAAGGTAAAGAAGACGATATAACAGAAGAGGAAGCTATTGAAATTATGAACGAATGTTTGCGTGTCTTGTTCTACAGAGACGCTAGATCCATGAATAAGTTCCAAAGAGCAAAGATTACCGAAAGTGGTATTGAAGTTACTGAACCTTATTCTTTGGAAACTGAATGGGGTTTCGCTGAAAAGATCAGTGGTTATGGTGCTTAAAAAAATGAAATGAAATAATAATAATAAAAAAAAAAAGATATTAAAAGTATTATTGTTATTACAATGTTTGGGGTTTAGCTAATTCAATATCACTAGGACTCTTCCATGAAAAGTTCTTTACAGACTTGAATAATTCATCAATTTCTGCATACACCTTGTTTTCAGTTTCAGTGTTTTCACGTTCCTTAGCATCCTTTAAGGTACGAACAGCATCTTGCACTTCTGACTTTCTAGCAAGACCAAGTACTGTGGAATCTAATCCAAAGGTAGTCTTACCTTGGAAAGAGAAACGGTTGGCCAAGTCGGCTAAACTGAGCTTGTTTTCTGCGGCAATTTTAGCTGCCTTATCAGCGGCTTCAAGAATACCACTGTGAGCGGGGTGCCATTCGGGAGTAGCTTCGTCACGCAAGAGTGCCATACAGAGAGGAGAAGCGTTCATAATATACTTTACACCGGCAGCTCTAAACTTGGGAGCATAATCAGCTAAAGAAGTATTTTGAAGAGTATAATGAGCGTAAGAAAGAACAATATCAAGAGGTTGACCCTTGGCGTGTTGATATTCAGCAACCTTTAACAAGACATCAAGAGGATAAGCTACAATTTCAAATTTTTAATTCTCTATAATCACACACAGGGTAATATTTTACACGTTACCTGAACAACCAACATACTTGACCTTTCCTTGAGACTTTAAATCAAACAAGGCTTCTAAAGCTTGACCTTTACCAACAACATCTTCAAACTTTACAAATTCAACATCGTGAGCGTAAACAATATCAAGATAATCGGTATGTAATTTTTTCATACTTTCGGCAACACTTTCGTATGTCTTTTTGGCACTGTAATCCATTTCGTAAATAGTTTTACCGTAACGGCCCGTCTTGGTGGCAATATAGTAGTTTTCTCTGGGATACTTTTCACGAATTTGATGTAAAGCCTCACCTAATAGAACCTCACTCTTACCGTAATAAGGAGAGGTATCAAAAGAGTTGATACCTTTTTTTTTTTTCCGTCAGTATACACTGCAAAAGATATTTTTTTATTTTATTTTTTACCTGAATCAAGTGCTTCGGTACAAGCATCGACAATGTCACTGAATTCAAAAGTGTCATAGAATCCAGAAAGAGCTCCTCCACCGAAAGATACTTCAGAGGGTTCGAACTTTTCTTGGGAGACAGGCTACTCAGTATAAAAAAAAAGAGAGTTAAACACCGAGTTTATACGGTAGTAATAATATCTTTTACCTTGGACATAGTTTTTTTTTTTATTAAGGAAAAAAAAGGACTATTTCGTCTTTGGTGATTTTTTTTTTATATGGTGTGAATTGTGACCGTAAAGCTACTGGGTATTTTTCTTTTTCGGCAATAAAAAATATAAAGTGTAACGCGGGTAAATGAAATGTGGGAAGATTGCATTAGAACTCTACTAACTCGTCGTTTGATATAGTATTTATGATGAAATTTGAACACAATCATACATTACCGACAAAAATGCTTTTTGGTTATGGCGTGCTAGGCAAGTGTAACGCCTCAACTAACGATAAACCTCTATATTTCACTCTATTCTTTTTAAATGGGGTTAAATAACGTTTTTCTTAGGATCGGGTAGGCTGAAAGCGATGTCCCTATGTGCACACCTGTGGTCCCTAAAATTTTTATACGAATGTTGTTCAAAAGTGTTTTAAAGGAGATATAACTGTCGAATACATGTTTTAAAAATGTAAGGGAAAAAAGGTAGATAAAATGTAGTTTATTAGGAGAAAAAAGCGTTATTGTTCTTTATTGCGCGTCAAAAGCCTCGCATTCTTTATATTTCGGGATATCGCTTTCGGACCATAGGGTACTACTCTACGTATACCTATATGGTCCCTGAGAAGACCGTTTAAATAAACTGTCAACAGCTTTGGTATCATATTTCTGAAGCACATTTTCTTCCTTAATATACAAGATGGCGCTTCGCACGTCTTCCCAATAACACTGAAACAATTCCTCTTGTAACGCCTCTACAGCCAATATGCCGGCCGCACCCAACTCTTGATACGCATGATTAACTTTGTCGCCGTACAAAATTTATTTACTGTATACGGTTACGTCGTCAACTTGTTTCAAGCAAGAAGCTAAGAAAAAAATGCTGTAACATTTTTGCCAAAGTAATAAGTGAAGAAGAAAAAAGAAAAAAGACACCTGTTGATTTAAATATCTGTGATAAAATAGGGCGTCTATTTGCTGATGTAATCTATTTATTTGCTTCATACTGGTTTAACTAGCTAATCATATTTTTTTTATGTAATTTTGTTCCAAAAATGCTTGTACAGTATCAGTTATAATCTGGTCTTGTTTTGTTGCTAGCATATTATTTTCTTGTAGTCAGTGAGTCAACAGTTTTTATTGCTCTTAACTGATAGCTAAAAATTATAATATTCAAACTACCAACACAGAAGTACACACAAAAAAAAAAGCAGTGGGAAAAAGGGGGGGAGGACTCTATATTTTATATGATACAAGTTTTTTTTAAACAAAAAGATTAATTTCAAGCAGGTACCCATCTGCCACCATTGTCTGTAAGAATTGAATTAATTCTAGACTTCAGTGTTCTCATTTGATCCAAATGATACTTGGAAGCAGCAAAGCAATCACACTGGCCCTTTTTATTAAAGGAGCAATTTGGAGTTTTGGAACTGACAAAAGCATATTTCGGTGGTGCTTTTAAACGGTATTTTGCTTGAATATCCGGTATCAAAGATTCCATAATACTTTGCTTTTTACCAAGTATATTTGCTGGAAATTTAAGATTTGGAAAATAATCTACTCGTGTAAATACAAGCATAACATGATCCCACCAATTGTTTTGACAAGGAAACTTTTGTTCCATCATCGAATTAAAATGATCAAGGATCAACATGATACTATTATAAACACTTTTTTTGTAAATATACACCATATATATATTTCCAAAATAAAATACTTACTTATTCGTAGCCGAATCACACTGAAATACAAGTAAAAAAGAATCAATACCAAGCCTTTGTCCAATATCTAGAATATAATCTTGGAAGCTGGATAGAAACTGTTCATCTCGATTCATACTATCCGCAAACCCAGGAGTATCTGCTATCGTAATTACAGTTTCTGTTTGATCAATTGTCCACATACCAGTGCGTTCTGTGATACAATCAGTAACAGATTTAGCAGCCGCTTTTGCTTTAAATTCGTTATAACCAAGCATAATATTCAATAAACTGGATTTACCAGCACCCGTCTTACCCAGTGGTAGTAAAACCAAATGCTGCATAGGATCTTCATCGGGCTCAGTAACATACATTTGTTGTACGCTATTGTCAGTGGGTGATAAAGCGTGGATACCAGACATTGGCTGATACGGAAACAATGTTTGTGAAATTAACGATTTTTGAATCGTCTCGGAAGCACGTCGAGTGTGGTTTGGTTGTATTCTACTACGGTCTTCAGTTTCCCACATTGTCACTTGACGTTGTGGAAGATGGTATGGCTTTGGTAATGGGGCTTTGAAAGTATTTGAACTTGCGTCTATGTTATGTACGAGGTTATTATTTTGATTATTATAAGAGTTGCGCTGAAAGTGTGCGTTATTATCAGTGCTACTACTACTATTACTATTACTACTACTACTACCATGACTCGAATACTGATTAGACATTGTTACTTTTTTTAAAGTGGGCTCACACAAAAAGTAGGGATATAAGAAAGGAAGTCGTTGTATTTGTTACACATAAATTAAATTATAAATATATAAAAAAAATAGTTGTGATTTAAAGTGGTTTCTTTTTTTTTTAGCCAGTGATGACGACCTTTCCCTTTTCAAGGAAACCATGTTCACGATCACCTCCCATAAAAGTAGGGCAAATGAAAAATCTAACAAGACCCTGAGTTCTACCTTTAACTTCAGTCATTGTTTCCTCTTCGAACTTTTCTTTTCCTTCTTCAATACGAACTGTTGTAATTTCAACTTCTTGACCACGCATAGCCACAGTAAGCTTGAGACATTTATCCACAATATCACAAATCTTGTTATAGTATCTCTTTTCTTCATCTACTGCAGCATCATTTTCACGTAAAAAGGGATGATAAATATCAGCAAGATCGTTATAAATTATCGTAGCAATATTTTGTTTTTCCTTTTGAGCGGCTTGGTGAATTTCACTATCCTTACTACTTTTAGCAACTACAGCTGCCATCTGTTGACGTAAACGAACTGAAAATTGTGAAGAGTGAGATTGGAGCCAATCATTCAAAGCCTGATAAGCCGCATTCACTTTAAGACCTGGGTAGATGGGAACACTAAATACGTGCTTTACAAGATGCTCATGAACTAATTTCTCCGCTAAAAGGTTCACAAATGAAGATTCCATTTCACCCGTAACAGGATCCACAATATTTAAGTTTGGCCAAGTAGATACAAATTTTTGCGTTGCTCTTGCTTTATCTGCTTTTTTGTTTAATGTCATTAGTAAACGTGCAATAGAATATTTCAAAAGTTTAAAGGAATCACGAATAGTTGAAAGATCATCATCCGTAGCTCGAATAGCGCGTGTATGTTCAAAGAAGCTATGTTCGATAGTAGAGTACTCTTGTTCTTTATCTTTAAATACCCTTTGTGCTTCAGCTAATTCCATTTGCAAACGTTCTTTGGTCTTTTTTTCCTGTTCTACTTCGGTTGTTCTTCGTGAAATAAGCTCATTAAGTTGTTCCAACTCGTGTTGAAAGTTTAAATGTTGTTGTTGAGCTAATTGTTGTTGTTGTTGAAATTGTTGTCGAGCCTGTTGCTGCTGCTGTTGTTGTTGTTGTTGCTGTTGTTGTTGCTGTTGAGCTTGTGGTTGCTGTTGTTGCTGTTGAGCTTGTGGTTGCTGTTGTTGCGGTTGTATCTGTGCTTGTTGTTGTTGTGGTTGTGCTTGTGGTTGTGCTTGCGTTTGTTGTTGTGCTTGTTGTTGTGCCTGTTGTTGTTCTGCCTCATCAGATGATGTAGTTTGTTGTGGCAATACGCTCGGTTCAGCTTCTTTAATAGTTTGCTCCGAGTACATTTCAACGTCTAAATGATGAAAGGAATAATGAACAAAGTAAAGCAAAGCAACAAAAATATAAAAGGTAAAAAGAAAAAGGGAAAAAAAAAGAAAAAAGGATAAATAAATAAAATAAAAAAATTAAGGTTACAAACATGTTTAAAAAAGGGGTGTGCACACAACAGTATTATTACCTTTTTGATGAGGAAAAGATGCAGTGTGTTGAATTATATTTTCATTTCCTGGACCATAAGAAACTGAAGTAGAAAGAATAGGTCTTGTAACAAATCCATTTTCATCAGTTGTAGTCATTCGTCTAGTGCCCATTGTTGTAATGTTGGAAGATTCCTTATTTTTTGTCTTGAATAAACCTCTCATTTTATTTCCTGCTGAATTAAGATTACGAACTGTCTTTGAACGATGAATAGACTTTGAAGGGGTTGGTGAAATGTCTAAAGGTAGAGGGTTGTTATTGTTGTCATGTAAGGGCACTTTTGGTGCAGTTTCTTCCATTGAATATCGATTAATATCAGTCATTTCTACTATAAATGTATACAAAGAGAGAAAGAGAAGGGGGGAAATGTAAAATGTAAAATGAATTATTTCTGCTAAATTTAGCGTCGACGTTGATTGGCTTAAATTAAATAAAAAGATATTTTAAACACAGAGTGAACGTTTTCTCATTTGTATAAAAAGCACACTCGGCGATAGATTTCTCTACTCGCTACTTTTTTAACTATGAAATCAATCAATCTTATTATACTGTTATCTACTCTATTGAGTCTGTGCGTGTCTGATCCAATTGACCCTGTAAAAGAGGCTATTGTAGTGGATGCTGGAACGCAAGAGACAACTCAGTTCGGCACCAAAATTAATAACACCGATAGTTTACAAGCCGGTGAACGCGGTCCTACTCTTCAAGACTTTTTTCTAAGAGAGAAAGTAATGCATTTTGGTAAGTCATATCGCTATTAACACTCCAATTAGTTGCTAACACTTATTTTAGAGATCATGAAAGGTATATCTTTATTTATTTTTTTACTGTATGCTATTACATTTTGTACAAAGCTGATAAACTAACTAATCCTAAAATTAGAATACCCGAAAGAGTTGTTCATGCTCGTGGTGTTGGAGCGCATGGCTACTTTCAAACTTATAAAAACTGGTCCAGCTTGACTGCTGCCAAATTTCTTCAAGATCCAAATACTAAAACTCCTGTCTTTGTTCGCTTTTCAACTGTGCTCGGCTCAAAAGGTTCTCCAGATACTGTTCGTGGTGTACGTGGGTTTGCCACAAGATTCTATACTCAAGAAGGTCTTTGGGACTTGGGTAATTTTTTTTTTTTTTTTTTTTTTTTTACTTATAAAATAACCTCTCTAACTACTAACTTGTATAATAGTTGGTAATGTTATTGCCCCGTTTTTTATTCAAGGTAATTATTGTTATAATAGATAGAAAGTTTTTGTTTAATTTTTAGTACTAATATATCTTTTGTAGATGCCATCAAGTTTCCCGATTTAATTCACGCAGCTAAACCGGAACCCGATAGGGAAGTTCCTCAAGGAGGTACAGTACACTGTACTGCGTATGATTTCTTTTCCCAGCATACCGAAAGTGCACATACAGTTATGTGGGCTCTATCTGGTAGAGGACTTGTTAAAAGCTTTAGACAAGTTGAAGGCTTTGGTGTTCACACGTAAGTTTCCTGTCTTTATAAAAATTAAAAATATAAATACCAATCTATCTTTATTTTATTTTTCAGATTTCGATTAATCACTGAAGAAGGGAATGTTGTATTTGTCAAGTTTATCTGGAAACCATTGCAAGGGCTTTCAAACCTAGTTTGGGCAAGTATTTTATCAGCTATAACATGTATATATGCTAACATATATTTTTTGCAGGATGAGGCTCAAAAGATTGCTGGTAAAGATATCGATTTCCATCGTAACGACCTTTATAATGCTATTGAAAACGGTGATTTCCCTGAATATGAGCTTGGCGTACAAATTGTACCTGAACAAGATGAAGACTCGTTTGATTTTGACCTATTGGATGCAACAAAAATAATCCCTGAATCAATTATTCCAGTTCAAATCTTGGGTAAAATGACGCTCAATCGTAACGTTGAAAACTTCTTTTCTGAAACAGAACAACATTTCATCTTGGGCATATCGTACGCGGAATCACTTTTACAGATGATCCTCTTCTTCAAGGCCGCTTGTTTAGTTATACAGATACTCAAGTCAACAGAATGAACAACGCTAACTATATGCAAATTCCTATCAACGTCCCTCATAACCCAGTTCATAACAATCAAAGAGACGGTTACTCTCAACACAGAGTCTTTAAGGGAAAGGTTTCTTATTTCCCCAACAAGCTTCAAGATAACACCCCCGCTGTAGTTTCTGAAAAAGATGGTGGTTACTTGGAATACCCAGAAAAGTCCAAGGCCGCGAACAAAGAGGTAAACACGGTAAATTTTTTGACCATTTTTCTCAGGCCCAATTGTTCTATAACAGTATCACAACTGCTGAATAGCAACAAGTAGTTGACGGCGCAAGATTTGAAATTGGCAAATGTAATTCTAAAATGATCCGTGAAAACATGATTGGATTTTTAAATAATATTGATAACAACTTGGCTGTTTGAGTAGCTACTTCGCTTGGAGCTGAACCCCCAAAAGATCTCTATCCAAATGCTAACAAAACCACAGTCAATTTATCAATTGAAAATTATCCACGTCCTAAAAACGTCAAGACCAAGAAAGTGGCAATTCTTACCGCTCCAGGCATTGACGTCAAGGAAGCTACGGCAATGTTTAATCTACTTGGTGGTAAAGGTGCGTATGTTGACTTTGTAGGCTTGAAAATGGGTGACCAAGACGGTTTAAACATTACGCAAACTTATATAACTACCGCATCTGTTCTCTATGAAGCTGTCTATGTTCCTTCTGGCACCCAAGAGGCTTTTGATAAATTGGCTAGTGATACATCCGCTTTTCCTTATGATGAGCCGGCCTCATTTATTTTTGATACTTATCGTCATGGTAAGCCAATTGCTGCATCGGGGTTAGGTGCCGCATTATTGAAAGCAGCTCGTTTACCTTCTTATTTATTTGAAAATAACTTTCAAGACCAGAAAAAACACGGTGTTATTATTCATGAAAAACCGCTTAAGCTTGGTCAAGCCTTCGAAGAAGCTATTTTGAAGCAAAGGTTCTGGATTCGTTTGCCCATCGACCCTAACGCATCAATGTCGCCTACTTCTGCAGTAGATTAAATTAGTTTTTTTTTCGGTTAAATTTATTTGAATAAATCATATTGGTCCTAGCTTTAACCATTGTTTGATTTAGCGTGAGATATACGAGCTATGTATCCGCACCTTTTTTATTACAATTACCAGCCTGTCTTTCCATAATATAGTTAGAAATCTTACAATTAATGTCGAATATAAACTTTGTATTACTATTTATATCTCAAAATAGTTACCTATTAAATAATTTGGCAAAAACATTACCCTATTATAGGTCATTATTCTTTTCAAATAGTCAAAGTAAAAAAAGGAACCAAAACGAAAACATTAGGACAACAAAGAAACCAAGAAAAAAAAAATACAAGCGTGAGGGAGTTGGATTCCACCCTTAAATCAGGTCACTCCTAAATAGAGCCGCTACTGTATCATTGTATTGATAAAAAGGGAGTCGTACGATAAAACAATGAAATTTACGTGCATTGCAAGATAATTAAGATGAGGTTATTTAAAAGCAAGAAAATGGACCAAGAGAATGAAACCGTCGATTGCAGAGTGTAGCAGCAAAGGGATAATTTAAAAAAAACCACAAACATATTATATAGTTATTAATAGATGTAGTTAGCCTGGCATAAAGCGAACTGTTTTTTTTATGCGAACCAAAACTCTCCAAGCTCTTAACTGATCGTATTGTTATTTATTTGTCAAAGACTTTGGTAAATATATTCAGACTACTTATTTGCTTGTAATTGTATTACTTTCAAGTCGCTGTTTATTTATAGATGAAAACTATATTTTATTATCACTTGGAGTAAGCACCAAAAAAAAATATACTTGCGCAGTGTCTCATTCATTGTTTGATATGCGGGTATGTTCGCTTTAAGGGTGAATTTATTCCAGATTTCGGCCGCTACCTACTGAGCATGTCATTTAAGTATAATTCCGTACATATTTTTAGTTTTATGGATACAGTTCTGTCGTATTAAAGTAGCATATCTTATACATAGTCTTATACAAACATAGTGGTCCTCACGTAAAAAGTTAAATAAGCCTATACTATTTAGATATACATAGTACAGCGATTAATTACTAATATCATTATGAGGTAACAGATGTCTCACATCGTCCCGACAACGCTTATTAAACTTGGGATAAAGGCACAATTAAGTCTGATCATCGTTTTCAGTAGTAATGTGTGTAGAAGATGTTGATAGTTAATTGCATGAATAAGTGATACCCAAGATACCTTATAAGACCAATAAAGTGCAAATCAAATTGAAGCGCGCGATTTTCGTTCCGTGACTTGCTATAAAAAATTATAAACAAATAAAAAAGTCGTGTTTTTTCAACAACTCATTGCTTATTGTTTTTTTTTTTACAAATTATAAAGATGCAATCTGCCTTTGCACCAAAGCCAACGGCAATAAATAAAAAGGCAGAACCAGCCCGAGTTAATAGTAAATCATATGCAAGTGCTTACGGCTATGTTAATAGCACATTTTGCAAACGTTACTTCATAACTCTTTTCTTGTTTTCTGGCTTATTAGCGATCCTTTTTCAATCAGGATTCTCTGTCAATTACCGTAAGTAAAAAAACGAAAGACTTCAAAGGAAAAAGAAAGCTAATGGGGGTTTATAACATATTCAACTGTATAGATAATTTTTATTATGTATTCTCCTTGAAAACTTTGTTCTTTTCATTATTACTCTTTACAATTGGTTCAACTATCTCGGTATTACGAAACTTGAAGTTCACAGGTAATTACTACGTGTAAAAAAGAAAACTATTACTTTTTTTTTGCTTACCAACAAAAACTTAGTTTGGGAACCTACTTATGCCAGCAATATTGCGGAATTATTATCAGTCTGTACATCTACAGATAACTTGCTTATTTTAGCTGTTCATATTATCAGCAGCCTTGTCGTGATTTGCTCATATTTCTCTTGGATTATGGAAGAAAAATATACCTTGGATTTCTTGTTGCAACCCCCTGGGTAAGATTTATCATCTTTTTTTTATATGTAGTCATGGATTTTGTTTTGACTTTGTTTTGCAGACATTATTTAGGTGCTCGTCAGTTAAACCAAGAAAAGATATTTATTTATCTTTACGCTTTTATGTTGGGTTTCAACTATACTGTAGACTTTTTAGTGAATAGAGATTTCGTTGTAAAGATTAACAATGTTCAGGTAATATATAATATGTGTGTGTGTATTTACTGCGATAATAACTCGTATTTCTATTTTAGCAACCATTTGATTACGAGATCAAGAATAGTCTTGGTACCGTTCTTCATAAATCAGTTATGAGAGCTTCTTGGTCTTTCGTATATACTTATGTTATGTTTGTTATCGGCAATGGATCTATTTACTACTTTGTTGCTCGTATTTTCGGTTCATATTACAGGTAAAAAAAAAAGGATAGAAATTATACGTCGACAAAAAAGTGTTTAACAAGCAAGAAATTAGGGTATTGGATTCACCTATTGTTGGGTTCCGTTGGATTGATATTCATCTCTTTTTAAGGCTGATTGTCGCTGGTATCCTTACAACAACTATTTACAACCTCGCTAATCGTATTTATGATGCTGCCTATTCTTATGTAAGTTTGTTTTTGGCTAAAGTAAATTTTTTTTTCAAAATACTAATTACTATAATAGACTTTGCCTTACACAGACCCTTATGCTAACCAATTCGAGTGCTTGGTTCAAGGTCTTTCTGACAAGGAGCATGACCTTATTAGAGTAGCAGCATTTTCTGAACTTGCTCTTCTTTCCAATAAGCGATCCGATAAGCGTAAGGCACTTTTTAATGTTGTAGGGAACGAATTGCATGAAAATGCATGGTATAAGATTATGACACAATGTTTACTTGTCATTGACGAATTGCGCACTAAAATTGATATCGAATATAATGGAGTTCAACCTATTGCTGTACCTACACCAGTTGCAAAGCCAGTAGAACAAACCATTTCCAACCGCTTAACATTTTCTGATGGACCTATTTTTACTGCAACTAAAAAGAATCAAGTTTATTATGATGACAGGACCAGTTCAATCTTTTCAGAGGTATCCGAGTTGGCAGAAAGTATTCCAACATATTTACCTCAACCGGAGACATTGATTACTTCTTCTATTGGTTGCTTAAAAAAGAGTGTTGTTGTGGATATGATCAAATCATTGGAATTAAGATTTGGATCCATTGGTGTTTTAGAATCAGTTTATGCCGATACTGTATTAAGACGTATGCGAATTGTATTCAACAAGTATCAATTGGTTATTTGGGCAGTGCAATCCCTTGGAAGTTTAACTGCTGGTTCTTTAAAAGAAGATGCATACGGATTTGTTCAAAATGATATAGAAAATATTTTGAATACCTTGTTGGCTTCTTTGGTTCAAGTTGAAAAGTATGTACAATCTCCACCTACTGGCTACAAGAAATTATTAGATCAACATTTAATTCCTGGGGAAGTTGAAGCTGTTATTTTAGGTAAAAAGTTTTTTCTTTGTGCGAGTGAAAAAAAAGTGTACTAACCTTATTTTTAATTGTAGCTTTAAAAGAAGCAATTTATCAAATTACTACCACTTTTAGTTGTTACAATGAAAACTTCAAGATTGATAACAAGTATACTAATAAGTGGAATAGCTTTTTAAACTTTCAAGAATAAAATAAATAAAATCAAATGTACATAAAAAAAAAATTCTTTGTGTGTGCGATTAAGCGGTTACTTAAAAGAAGAATAAAAGTGGCCTTTTTGTTTTCTTTTTCAGTCTCTTTCTCCTCTTTATTATTATAATATTATGTCTTGTTCTACATTTAAAGCAACTGTTGGCATTCCAATCTTTGGCCTTGCCTTTACCTCTTCTAAACAGTTAGTTATGGGTGGCGGTGGTGGTGCTGGTCGCTCTGGCGTAAAGAACAGGCTGGTAAGTTTTTAGAAAACCTTTTTTACCCCACAAAAATATTAACATAAAAGTTAAAAAGTCATCATACAAAGTCGATGTTCGTAGAAAAGATCTTGAGGAAGATGCTACTTTTGAATTTGATGCTGGAGAAGACGCACCAATGAGTTTAGATGCTCACCCTGTTGTAAGTTTTTCTTATTTATTTTTGTTCTTGTTGTTGGTATTAACACGTCGTACAGGATCATTTTATTGTTACTGGTGTCAATACATCATTAGAGAATATGTCAGAAGGTCGTAACGAGAATTGTCGTATTTTCAAAATCGAGAGTGATAAGTAAAGTGATAATGAAATATATATGTGTATATTTTGATAGTATAGTATATTAATAATGATTTTGATTGTAGGATTACATTAGACAAGTCTACCAATACATTATCCAGCAAAAAGCAAGAGGATTTTCAACGTGTTGTTCGCTTTAGTCAAGATGGTACATTAGTAGCCACAGGCACTACCGATGGCAAAGTACACGTATTTCAATATCCAGGATTTGACCTTTTAACAGAACCCATTATTGTATCTACCGAGGATGAAGTTTTAGACGTGGATTTTAATCTTGAGAAGGAAAAGTTGACTTGTTGTTTAAGAGATGGTTTAAAATTGATTAATCTTCGTGGTAAAAATATCGGCCAAGTTGTTGAAACTATCTCTACCAATTCTATTGTCAAAAACGAAAAGACTCAATTTAGAGCATTCAGGTAAAAATAACAATGGCAATATTTATAGAAAGAACAATACATGTTAAACTAACACTTTTTTTATTAGATATGGTCGTGGTTACACTAAAGACTTTGGGTTTGCTATTGCCAATGGTATTACTAAACCAGGTTCATATGTAGTTAAATATGATGCCTATTCATTTGAACAACTAAAGGTAGTCTACATTGGCGCTAAACCAGTTACTGCTGTTACTTTAAGTCATGACGGTTCCATCCTGGCATTTGGTACTGCTGATTTAAGTATCACGTTAATGGATGCACAAACACTTAAAGTGCTTTACAAAGTAAAGGATGCTCATAGTTTCCCTATTACCGCTATTGCTTTTAGCCCCGATAGACTTTTATTAGCAAGTGCGTCCGCTGATAGTACATGTTGTATCGTTTCTCTTCCTCTTCAATTCGATAACCTGTCAACCATCAATCCTATCTATACAGTCCTGTTGGCTCTTGCTATTGCGGGCATTTTACTCCTTGTATTGTCAGTACTCGATTTGGATGCTTATTTTGAAGAGAAATTAGCTCTTAGTAAAGCTGTTGTTACTGATGTAGTCGCAAGCAGTACAGTAGATGCAATTGTTCCCGCAATAGTTACATCAATTGAATCAATTGAAACTATTGTTGAAACTATTATTTCTAAGGCACCTATTGTTACAATCATCAAAGATGAATTTTAAAATACACATACACACTTTCCCTTTTTTTTAATGATGATTCCACATAAAAATAAACATTTAGAATTTGTTGCACTTTCGTTTTTGCTTTTTTTTATTCAGAAAATAACTGTATTTTTATATGTATTTTCATCAATCTATTTTTGTTGATCCCTAAATTGCTTGGCCCACTAGAAGAAGAAAAAAAGTTAGCCTGTCTATTTTTTTTTACACTGTACTGTACTATGTATTATTTTACCATCATGGAAGGAATCCAACGTTTGGGTTGTTGATAACGAACCTATCATATATATATTATTTGTTAGTGTATACATAAAAAAATAAATTATGTCAAATATTTATTTCTACCTCCTTTTCAGCAGAGACTCTCCAAACAGCTCCAAGAGTTACTGCCATGCCGAGAGCGGCAATAACTGTGTTTGACTTCCAGGTCTTGGGTCTTGACCACCAACCACCGGCAGGAGACCTATGACAAAACTTTTTGTTTAATATACAATAAATTTCTTTTGCTACTTACTAAAAAAATAATATTACTTACCAAACATCTTTAGGATAAGGAAAACGACTAACAGCACCCTATCAATTTAAAGAAAGAAAGAAACCATATTTTTAATTAAACTGAATTGTAATCATTTGCAAAAGGAAATACCATTTTATGTTATAAATGTAAGGATATTTAAAAAAGAAAAGAAAAAAAATAACTCTTTTTCCACAGTGTAAAAAAAAAATCACCGCCCCAGCCCAGGGCCAGTGTTGGTTGAGACACCTTCAATTTAGGCGAAAGAAGCAAATGATGACGTCGAGATAGGGCGAAAATCGCGGGGAATAAAACATTGCGCAAGCAAGAAGTAGAAGCACACTTCTTCGGATCATGCACTCAGAAATAAAGACATTTCCACAGTAGCAGCTCTATTTAAGGGTGGCAGAAATGCGGAAGAGAATACACCTTTATTATCGTGCAGTGGACGGGATAAGTACCATATACTCAGAAATAAAAATGCTATGTTTACGCCAGACTACATCTGTTAATAACTGTATAATATATATGTGGTTATTTTTAATCATCTTGTTTTTACACTCTGCATTATTCATATGAGGAGCCCTACAATGTGCCTAAACTTCATTGTTCTTTTGTGTAACTTTCGTCATCAACACAATGATACCATTGTTCATTATCAAATATAAGATTCATCGCGTAAGTCATTGTCATGTCCTGGAGTCACATAAATAATAAAAACTTTAGAGCGGTAATCAACGATCAATGATGGATTATAATTCCCAAAATCGCTCTTAAGCTTATCCAACCTATTATTAAAAAAAAGTATTCTGTATCTTCATATTAAAATTACAACCAAATTTCAAAACAAAAAGGGGGCTAAACACTCTCTTTTTTCACCTTTAAATTCACAGACTTATCTTTTTAATAGACTGCTATATTCTTAGTAGTTTTCTCGCTTTTAGCAACAATAGAGACGAGGCTGGCAGTAAACTATCGAAAATTACTGCTAAAATTATCAGTTATAATAAATACTGATTTTTATTTTTTAAAGAAACAGGAAGCGCTTTTTGGACCCAAGTTTTATAGTACAAACTAGTTGATTTAAGTATATCTTTGATAAAAAAAATTAGAAACGAACTTTTGTGTTTTTTTTTCGATTTTCATTTTTGGAGGTCAACCCCGTTTGTGTTTTTGTAGTAATTTTATAATTACTCTTGATCCAATTTGTCTATCTTTGTGGAAAAAACACGGATAATATAGGACTTGTTTAGACGCTTCTAATACATTTTTAATCATACTTTTAATGCAAAAACTGAAAGAGTAATCGCTGTCTTGGACGTTTTTTTTGTTTGGGAAAAAAATACACTTTTTTAGTGTAACATCGTGTAACCATTTTCAGAGCTTCGCGATTATGTGAAATATAGGTTTCTATTACCGTGTTTGGTTATAGCACCGAATGTAGATATTTAAAAACTATATATTGGATGTTTATAAATAAAAGTGCTACATCAATCTTTTACAACACTTTAAAGTTTATGAAAAAGCATTCAATGGACGTCTAAACATATCTAAAACTGAAGTACTGTCTCTAAGTGGCAACATTCTGAACTCGAACTGGTTAACACTTTTTAATCAACACCTCATCACCAACATCTATGATCGAACATCACAAATTCCTTTATCCTACCTAGGATATTTCATTTTACACACTCCTGACCAATCAAAATAAGTTGAAAACACGCTACTATCCATGATAGATCAAGGCTTTGCACCTCATTTTGACCGTGGTTTATCCTTTCGTGGTCGTGCTACTATTACTAACACTTTAATCTTATCGAAACTCTGGTACTACCTCCGATTACTCGACCCCTCTGATACCTTTTTTACACGACTTGAAAGGAAAATAGGTAACTTTATTTCCAGTGGTAAAAAAATAGGTCGCTTCTCTGTGAAACATATGCAACAACCACTGGATACTGGTGGTCTCGGGGTTCTCAACCTTCGCCTCCAACATAAAGCCTTTCAAATAAGCTGGTCATCTGCAATACTTGGATCTTCTCCTCTAGGTTCTGCAAACGACAATGTTTCCAGCCGTACCATCGCTCGATCTTGGCTACGTTACAGCATGTCCTTTATGTTTTTGAAACATGTAATCCCCTTAACAGACTTACCGTACTCGTTATCTGACGTACTTCTCATGCATCCGGCTTTCATTTTGTCATCTCCCGTACTAAGAACGAAATTACTTGATACTGCTTCACTATTCTCACCACTTCGAGCCATTATCAAGACTAGTGCTACCTTTCCGGACCCACGTACAAGTCCCACAATTCAGATACCAGTTGCTGCTATCTTAGAATTTTATC
This sequence comes from Helicostylum pulchrum, assembly GCA_025677825.1. Taxonomy (NCBI): domain Eukaryota; kingdom Fungi; phylum Mucoromycota; class Mucoromycetes; order Mucorales; family Mucoraceae; genus Helicostylum; species Helicostylum pulchrum. The sequence continues at coordinate 639,255 of JAIXMO010000001.1, read as the reverse complement.
TCAATGATGTATGGTTTCCCACGTCCGACTCATGCCCACTCCCACCTAAAAGCTACCGGACGGTCCTAGTTAAAGACTTTTTTAGTTTTAATCACATCCAAAATCAACTATCACTTCGTTCTGAAGATGACCCCCTACGCAAGTTCCCTAGATTATGTCTTCAATTTCGTAGATGTCTCTCTCAACAACAGATCTCTCTATTCCCGATTATGGAAAAATTAACTTCGACTCCTGAACCAGGTGCAGATCCACTGTGGAACTCATCTTTTAACTCCACCCCGTTCAGCACCTTCTACCGTAATTACTTTCGTACAACCGCATTTACTTTGAATGCATATCGAACAGATATTACACAGCAAGAACCTTTTGGTCAACCCTCAGTATCTCGCATAACTGCTATCGCCTGGCGTAAATTCTGAAAAACAAAATTGACGTTTAAAGCCAAAAATATATGATATAAACTAATGCACAACAAAATAAATACTCGTGTAGTCACCCACCGGCTAATGCCCGATATCGTTCAATCTCCTTTCTGTCCACTCTGCACTGCCGAATCGTTTCAACATCCTGAACACATGTTTATCAATTGCCAAAGGATATGGCAAATATAGAAAATATCCTTTCAATATATTTTTCCTCGCCAACCTCAACTACACCTCCTCTCAGCTAAACAAGTCTCGTCTATTCTGTATACTTTCAGATTCCCGAAATTTTTTGAATCAAATTTGCCGCCCGCCTTTTTGTTTGGATCAATTTTCGAAGCTGTTTGGATTCATTACTGGCGTTTCGTGTTCGATGAGGTCCCTTTCATCCCGAATCAAGTTGTCTGTACGGCCATTAAAATTTACCATCAATACACTGATCAAACCAACTTGGATTCGCCAACCTTAATACCTTAACTACTCTATCTCCTTCATACCCACTAATACCTTAATTAATTTCTCAGTCAAAAGTCATACGATGTTACTGCTTTCTTCCACTTTTCCACTGCACATCCCTCTTTTGACATGTGGCTTTTAATAATCTAATAATAAAAATTGGATTTATACAAAAAAAAAAAAAAAAAGAAAGTGCTACATCCAAAACTGGACGAGAAAACGCGCTTTAAAGAATCGGCTAATTTAAGGACCGCTTAACTCAAATTTTAGCGAAAAAAAAAACGTCTAAAACGGTGATTACTCGGTCAGTATTTTTTGTAAAAATATAATTTTAGGTGGATTAAATGCGCCAAAAGAGTACTTTATTATTATTGGTTTTTCTACAAATAAAGAAAAAGTGGATATCAAGTAATTTTAGAATAACCACAAAAACACAAAAAGGGTGACCCCCCAAAATGACCAAAAATCATCAAAAATGATCGACTGAAGAAAAAAATAAAAAATCGAGAAAAATAAGAAACAACATGCAGTTTTCAATTTTTTATTAAAGAAAACATCCTAAAGAGTAACTTTCACATAGTAACTTGGGTAGAAGAATTATTTAGTGATGTCTAATCATACAATGAAAATATCTCTTTTCGATCACCGAAAAATGACCTTTTTTAGAAGTTACTTCTAAACCTTTGCTTAAAAACATGCGTTTTTAAGTAGATAATGGATGAACAACAATCTATGGTATTATTTTAAATAGTTTTTAAGCTTTTTCAAGGTATTGTATAAAAAAATATGATGTGTATCGTTTTTTGCGAGAGCCCAAACATTAAAATTACGTTAAATTCTATTAAATTTTTTATTGATGTAAATTAAAATAGTACAAAGCTATTTATTGGAATACCACATAACAATACATTTAAAAACTACTAGTTATGATATATAGAACTACAAAGTATCTCTTTGTTTACTTTATTTGTTTTATACTGCTTCCTTTTTTAATCTTTCATCAGTTAATAACCATCTGTATCTAATTACTTTTCCTAGTTAAATTTCTAAAGATTCACTGCTGACACGCACTCCATTCAAGTCTAAATTGACTATATTTATAATTTAATTACTTTGTAAGGTTTATTTTACTATCCTCTCTCTATTAGTTTGATTACTATCCTTTTGTTTTAATAATATCGATTTGATTGTACACTTTTGATGATTTGACGCTATTATAAAAATTAAATTAGACTTTTTTTTATTGTCACTTTTAAATTTATTTTATATATATAGTAGTATTGTGAAGCTAGATCCGATCCTTAAATCAAATAGTGGAGATGGAGGCGTTAAAGCCAGGGATCAAAGAAGTTCTGGAGAAATCCACCCGTAGAGTGCATCTACTTTTAAACCTTCAACTTTTAGCTTCGATTTCCCCCCTTTTTTTCTTATTAATAAAACACGACGGCAAACCTTTTTTAACATGAAATAATCAAATGGAACTGTTTAAAGAGCATTATTAAAAGAATTGTCCAAGATTTTTGCATATCACTTTTACTTCTTTCAAAAAGTTGAGTTGAAGTTTGAATATTTTAGCACTGTGGTTTACTTGGAGTGAATTTCAACTCCGCTTTCCCCCTCTTTTATCTTTTTTTTTTCTTTTTGATAAAACACGACGGCAAACCCTTTTAAGCATAAAACAATCAGATTAAATTGGTTATGAACGGTCCAAGTACCTCGCCATACAACGATATTAAGGAAAAAGTACTTGAATGGTTTCGATCAGTACCAAAGTTCCAAAGAAATATTCCTACTTTACAGAACGAACTTCGAACTGTGATCCTTCCTGCAGCTATTGAAAATCATACGTTGAATGTTGAAGTTGATGATAGCGGGGCCATTACCAATCCTTTGTCTATCGAATGCATTAGAAATAAGCTTATACAATGGGTAATTTATTTACGCCAGAATGAAAAAAAAAACCAGATAATACTTAGTTAATAACCTCTCATATTTAGACTTATTTCCTTATATAGAATCGAGATATCAATCCTCAAAAAAGACCGTTTTTAAAAAAGTTGAAGGTTTAAAAGTAGATACACTTTAAATCGATCGTACCCTTAAATCAGGCCACCCCTAAATAGAGCCGCTATTGTAGTGTTATTTAAAACTTCATGTCTGTTGTATCTACGTATTAGATTTCAGAAATACTTATTTATACATACTTATACAAGTGTTATATCCTCATATAAACTTACATAAACTATATACAAATATAGTAATTTCTATATTAATTCTCAGATACTTCTATTGTTCTATCGATTTGGTAATAGAATTATATTAAACATGCGACGCAACTGGACCTTAAACAATGATCATTAGATCAGAATAAATTAAAAAGATCGAGAAACAAAAAATGAAGCTCGGCCATATTAACATATAAATAAAACAATTCACTGAACATGGATTTAACCTAGGATTAGCTACCCTAGATTAAATATAGAACAGCCATGATCAGCATAGAATAGTTATATTCATTTGATAATATAATACAAATATCATATACCCGTAAATAAAAATAACGACATTAAGATAATTAGATCTCAATTGTCAAACAAGAACATTTTAATTTTAGAACAATAAGATTTAGATCCGGGTCATACGATAAAGAAATTAGTTCTATTCCAGTTAATATTAAACGCACGCATAACCAATTACATCTGTAACGGCAAAACTTAGATAAAAAAGATGAACCGGTAACCTTTAGTTGACAGGTTCATCACCTAGGATATAAGCCGTTATCCAATCAGTTAGAATGGATCCACGGGAAGATGGGAGTCAATTCTTACGAGTAGAACCCCTCATTCAAAAGCAGATAGGATCGGGTATAGATGATTTAACCTATCGGAAATGATAGCCTTTTAAAACATAATTAGGATATTCAGGATTTATATAAAAAGGCCATGTAGTTTAGTTAAGAGAGTTTCTTCCGTTTTATTTTTAAATAAAAAGTACCCCAAGTCTTTTTTCATTAATTTTATTCGTATCATTTGAAGTCAAATTCCACAATACTTTCAGAGAAAGATAATTGAATACGAAATATAGTATGAACACTAAACACAAAAACGGTTTTAAATATTTTATGGTGTGTAGAAGTAGTATATAATAACGAATATCAATGAAATAACTCTGTGCTTTATGACACACGGACCACGCTGTACCCGATCCAAGATACCCTATGTACACACCGACGTGGTCTGAATAATAAACCACGTAAGCAAATAAGCCGTCCCCTTAATTTATCAACCTGGGGTAAGCCACTTTTCTTTTTTTCTTATCTTTACTCAAATAGATGCGCTTCAAAGCAACCGCCCTGTATAAGGGCACTTGTTACAAAAACTCAAACCTAATCCACCGGACTGCAATACCGTATAGATATCGTACTACTTTTTTGACGCTTTATAAAGATACGCGAAAGGTAATACACCACACTTTTTTTTCTCTCTCTCTGAGCGTATATATAAAAGTTATTTAACCGATAAAATCACTTTACCCCTTAGATTTCAAAAGGCAAATCTCGCGCTAAAAAGGCTACAATCAACCACGGTAGCCTTTTTCAGCCGTGCTCTTTTAATGATTATAAAAGAGCATATACATCAACAGGCTCTCCGGGTCCATCAACAAGGTCACGACTAGAGTTCAATGAAGTTAATAATATATATCTTGATGACGTGACAACTTCTGCAAGTCACTAATCGACAGTCAAGATGTTTTGTTACTTGTGGAACGAACGACATAACTGACTGTTCTGACAGCTCTACTGGTTCTCAACTGCACGAGTTAAATGATGCTGCTAATGTAGATATCAAGGAAAAATTACTTGAATATTACTATTGTTTCACCATCACCACCATATGATTTGGAAAAGTTCGAGTCCCTGTTGAAAACCCAGCAAGCTGACGATGAAGATTACCGGAGCTGTACACTTGATCTAGTAGAAGATACCAAAACTTAAACTCAAACGACAAGCTTCGTATTATCGAGGATTGCTATTACTTCGTCTTAAAAAGATTTTTTAGGATTATTTGTAAGTCTTCTCTTGCTTAAACCCCGTATATAGCCCGAAAACAGCCTAGAAAAGAAGAAGCTTCGATGTCCCGTTGTTCTGGTAAGTTTTTTATTGGAATATAATTTTTTAATTAACTTTACGTTTTCTAGGTCAATCTGTTGGTATTTGTACCTTTTACAAGTGTAAAGTAGATGCCAGACAACAATCAAGAAGTTCTTTCCTTTTTCTGTGTTAAAAAAAACAGAGGTAGGGTCTTACGAAATATAAATTTTAGAATCTTACTAATTATCAATTTCGTAGAGAATTATTGAAGAAGTGCTGAAAGATATAACTCTTCTGTCGTTTCCTTTTTTTTTCTTATACTTCTTTTTAGTTAGTAATCATTTAATATTATAAAAACATTGTTGCTTTAAACATCTTACCTATATAAATCTTTTATTTTCATAAATTTAAAGTTAAGATTGTATAGATATTCCACATAATACACATACATAGAACTATAATGAATAATATTATATGTTATGGCATAACCTATATCATATCAAACATTTGTAGTGCCACACAATATATGTCAATCTCGTTACTCACCCCAAAAAGTTGTACCATCCTTTCCATATACTAAATATTTATGCACCAGCTCATAACTAGTTATTTCCACTCTTTAGTCGAATAGTGGGACAGAAATCATTCTCGAAAATTTCATCGAAGAAACGAAAATGACAGTTCTAAAAGATAAGGAGCTGTGCGAATTTTCATTGGTTTTTAGATTCAATTGAAAAACAACAGTTTACAAAAACGTGGTTGGCAAAATAATATTTGATGTAATACAAGAAAACAAGTGGTTCATGCAGCTCAAAATATCCTGAGAAAGATAAGGTGATTTATCTTGATCAGATATCAGCAAAAGCGTAAACATATCTTGGGCTTTTCAAAAAATAAAAAATTTGGTCTAATTTGGATGACAAAGAAAAGAGTTTGCTGTTGGTACTGCCGAAGCTCCCCTGAAACGCTAACTATACGAACGACGGAACATATTAAGAGGTACAATGCTAAATGCATTGAACTTGCTCTTACAATAAGAAGTGTATCCTCAAGCACTTTGTACCTAATCTCCTTTTTTTCGAGCAGATTAAAAGTTTGCTGCAAAACATGTATACAAAGATAACTTTTTTTTCGTTTATGATAAGTATTTGGAATCAGATAAATTTGAGATCTTAAAATAGAACTAAAAATATTATTTTACCCAAATTTTTTATATGAAAATTTCTAGAATTCCTCTTTTTTAGAAAGAGGTGTAACACTCGGAAATACGAAAAAAGAAAGTGTAATGCTGTAAATATTAAAATGACGGTTTTTAATTAAGAAGAGAGCGAGGGGGTACCCAACAAGAAACACGCACTAAAAAAAAAGTTAAAAGTATACAAATAGTTTCATAAAAAAAAAGAGAATCAGGTGATTAGGTATGTCAGTAAACAGAATATGCCATGGAGCCTTTCTTATCAGATCTTGAGATTCTAAATCGCAGCTTGAACTTTTTTTGTGACAACGTATTGACATCGAGAGTGTGTATAAAAGTATCATTTTTTTTTCTTCTTCATTTTTATTATTATTATTAACCCAATTATTTACTATTATGGTAAGCGTTATATATTTATAAAAAAAGAAAGATAATAGTACTTATGTATTTTTGTATAGAAAGCAGAATACTCTATTATCGAATCAGTCCCTACACCCGAAAAATTCTGTGAATTAAGAAAGAGAGCCGGACTTTCACCAAAGAATGTAGAGATAGCAAGAAAGGCACTTCCTAATACTGTGTTCGGCGTCTCAGTTATTGATAATAAAGACCAATCTGTTGTAGGTATGGGTAGAATTGTAGGAGATAAATATTTGGCTTTATCGATTGTTGATGTTGCCGTATTTCCTGAACACCAGAAGAAGGGGCTGGGAAAGCTTATTATGGAAACACTCATGAATTATCTTAAATCTTATGTCACCAAAGATTGTTATATTACTTTGATGGCAGACGGTGATGCCAAGTTTCTTTATGAAAAGTATGGGTTTATCACTGGGTTACCAATTTCTTTAGGCATGTATTATGCCCATCCCAAACAAATTACAAAATAATAAAAAGTCTGAAACGAGGGATGTGGGGGGGTTCCATACCTTTTTTTTATCTTTTTTACATATTTATAACTTGAACGCGTGCGTAAGACAAAATAATAATAATATGATTTGACGGTAAATTGATTTATTGTGTAACCAATAACTTAATCTTTCGACATTTCTCTTCTTTCCTTGTATAACTCTTCTGCCCAAGCCTTGACAGTAGGGTGTTCAAATTTACCTTCAGTAGAATCAAAGAATCCTTGTAAATTCTTTTTATCAGCTATACACACATTTTTAAAAAAGGGGGTGGTCAATTGACTAGTTTTACATATTACACGTATAACATATATTTTTACACTTTTCATATTCTAATGCTTGTACAATCATTTCAAACTTGTCTAAATCTTTAACAAAGAGAGCTTCAGGTGTCTTTGCGTCTTCATATTCTTGCCACAAGTCAACAATTTCATTTGCTGTTTCTGTGTTTCCTAATGATTCTTTAAATCCAAGCATTGCATTCTATTGATTTTATATATTAGCTGTCAAAAAAAGTACGCAGAAAAAACTGATTTTTTTACTTTTTCCATCGTAAACTTGTCTGCTTTACTAACACCAGCGTGAGGTGTAATATCACCCTAATGTATGTGTTAATACTTTTTTATTTTTTAATTTTTACTTAAGACTTACGACAACAGCTTCAGCAAGATCATGGACAATGGCCATTTTAATACATCTATATACACGTTCGTTAGTAACGAAGATAACATACCGGTAATAATAAGATATACCTTTCGCGGTTGATAGAAGGATCGTTGACTAACATGGCCATAATTCCCATACGATGCATATGATCAGCAATGGATTCAGCACCTTTAATGCCATTGTCTAACCAACCAGTTCTTTTGGTTCTCTGCAGTGAAAGGGTTAGCTTAGGTATACATAAATAAAGAAAGGATATTGATATTACTTTCAAGTTTTCAATAACGTGCAAGAAGCGAATAACACTAGCAGGGTTTGATTGAGACATGATATATTGATTAATTGCAGGTAAAAAAAAAAAAAAAAAAAAAAAAAAAAAAAAGAAAAAAGTTTTTCTTATTTGAGTTTTAATGGGGGTTTTTAAATAACAAAGAAAAGAAGAAAAAAAATATTATAGAATTCTAAAAAAGGGTGATAAAAAAACTTATTGTTCCAAGAAAAAGTAGTTACCGGTGGACTTTTGATCTTGATCGAGTTGAGAATCAAGTTTGTTAATTCTAGGTCTAAAATTGGTAGGATCACGACGGAAAGTAATCTCAAGAGAAGCCAAAAATTTGTTCATACCGGTCAATAAGGATTGGGGAGTGTTTGCGACAGCACTGACGGAGGGAGTACCATCATAGACAACAACACGATCAGCGAGATAAGTAGCCATAATGAAATCATGCTCTACAATGAAAGCAGTTCTCTTGAAATGAATAATGAAACGTTTAATAACCTTTGCAGCAATAATACGTTGTTCTGAATCAAGATAAGCAGAAGGTTCATCAATAAGATAAATATCTGCAGGTTGACCTAAACCAAGAACAATAGCAACACGTTGCAATTCACCACCAGATAAATGCATAACTTCTTGATCGATAATGTTTTCAATATTTAAAGGCTTGATAACATCAGTGTTGAATTGAGGGTTTAAGAAAGCACCCTTAATCTTCTTTAAGAACAACATACGAACAGTACCCTTGAACTTGGGAGAAATCTTTTGAGGTTTATAAGAGACATTCAATTGAGGAATATGGGTATCGCCATCAGGTTTAAGAAGACCAGCTAAAAGACGAATAAAAGTAGATTTACCAGTACCGTTTTGACCCAACATGACAATAATTTCAGAATCTTGAAACTCTCCAGGCTCTACATTCAATTCGAAATCACCAAGTACCTTCTTCATTTTAGGATATTTATAAGAGTTTACTTTAGAAACAGAGGCTTCATTAGCAGTTTCGGCAATCTTGAAAGTTAAAGATTCTTCACGGAAACGTAAATTCTCGGTAGGAATGTTACCATCCAAGAAAATATTGATACCTTCACGAACAGAATAAGGTAAAGTAACAACACCGTAAGCAGAAGGTCTACCATAAAGAATACAAATATAATCTGAAAGGTAGTCTAAAACGGATAAATCGTGCTCTACACAAATAATATAAGTGCTTGAAGAAATAAGAGAACGAATCACACGAGCAGCATTCAAACGCTGCTTTACATCCAAATAAGAAGAAGGTTCATCAAACATATAAACATCAGCTTGTTGAACTGCAACAACGCCAATAGCAAATCTTTGTAATTCACCACCAGAAAGTTGACCTACTTCACGCTTAAGAACTTCCTTGAGATCCAACATGTCAAGAATATCTTCCAAGTTACCACGCTCACTCTTATCTTGTAAAAGTTGAGAAACTTGACCACTAACTACCTTGGGAATATGATCAACGTACTGAGGTTTAATAATTGCTTTCAAGTTGTCTTCTAAAATCTTTGTAAAGTAATTTTGTAATTCGGAACCACGGAAATACTTTAAGATATCTTGCCAGTCAGGAGGGGTGTCAAATTTACCCAAATTGGGCTTCATTTTACCAGAAAGAATCTTTAAAGCAGTGGATTTACCAATACCGTTAGTACCAACTAAACCTAATACTTGACCAGGACGAGGTACAGGCAAACGATGAAGTTTGAAAGAATTGGCAGAGTAACGGTGAGTGACTTGACCGTCCAAGTTGGTAGGTAAATTGATAACGTGAATAGCGGCAAAAGGACACTTCTTTACACAAATACCACAACCAATACAAAGTTCTTCAGAGATGAACGCAATCTTGGAAGTAGGTTCAACTTCAATACAGAGTTTACCTACAATATACGTATTAAAAAAAATGTTGTCTCGCTTTTAGTTTATTATTGCTTTTACGTACCCATACGGTTTACAGGACAAGAACGCTTACTACACATTATAATAAAAACAGTTTAATCTTTTTTTTAAAATCTAGACAGGTATTTTCTATTTGTAGTATTTACGTTACCATTCTTGTCTACACTTCTTGGGCTTGCACTTATCAGCACTAACAATGGCAATACGTGTAAGTTTATCACTCATCTTTTTTTTTTAATTTCTAGAATGGGGGGTTGAAGGTGTTAAAGTGTAAGGAAGAAGAAAAAAAAAAAATGTTTTTCTTAAAATGGATCGCAAACAAATTTTTTTTTAAAAAAATATATATCTAAGCCACAGTTTTAAACCCAATTTTTAAAAGCAAACAGTACAAAAAATTCTTGTTTTTGATGGGCAAATGTATCAATAGCAGCAGGATTAGGGTTCAGTGTACAAGGTAAACCAAAGTTACTATACTAAAAAAGAAAGTATTTATTACCATGAAAACCACATGAAATACACACAGCTTTTTTTTTTTGCATTTCAAAAAACGAAAATTGGCGCTATTCTAAATAAATTGACAAAAAAAAAAAAGCAGATCAATTATGTGCGCACACATACAACATTTTTCTATTTTTTTTTCTCATCTCTTTAAATGACTTGTATTGAAACTAACTTGAGGTCTCTAAGTAAATTAGCAGCAGAATGCCAAAGACAAGTAGAAAGGTTATACCATGTCGACTCGCTTACAGTACAAAAAGAAGTAGCCGAACTTGTTAAAACCAATATTCGGTGTCTTGAACAAGATATCAAAGTAATTTTTTTTTTTTTTACCGTTTAACGAGGCAATATTAAAACTAAGCTTACAATAGGTAACACGTTTACTAGCAGAAGAAGAAGATAGAGAAGCATCGAAAATATCCATTTTAAACCGTTTACAGGAATACGAAAACCAGTTAAAACAGCAAGTATTTATTTTATTTTTTTCTCTCTCTAGTTTTAGATATTAACAGTTTAAAAAAGCTTACAAACAAGTTCTCGACAAGCTATATTAAGGTCGACAAAGAGAGTGAATGAGGTGGAAAAGAAGAATAGGCAGGAATTGTTTGGTGGTGTTGGTAAAAGAGGCAAGAATTTTACGGAACAATTTGAATTAAAGCAACGGGGTGTACAAAGAGGGTAAAATAAGCGGATATAAACACAGATTTAAATAAATAACCTCTCCACTCCTTTTTATCTTTAGTCAGCAGGATGATCAAGTATTACGCGCTTCTTCTGATGTTACTGAAGCTTTAAAAAGAACCAGTACTTTAATGCAGCAAGAATTAGAAAAGAGTACATTTTCAGCCAGTATGCTAGGTACATACACAATATAAACTTGTGCTGTAACAAACATGTTAAACTAACAACATATTTTAAACAAAAACAAAAAAAGCTGAATCATCAAAAACTCTATCTACTACATACAGCGAATACCAAAACTTGGGATCACTGGTGCATATATCCAAAAGAGTCATTACTCAGCTTGAATCATCAGACTGGTTCGATAGATTATTACTGTTGTTTGGCTTACTCTTGTTTTGTGGTGTTGTGTTTTACATCATTAAAAAGAGAACTTGGGATGTTGGTATCTCTTGGGTGTCTTGGTTAACGCAAACTAAAAAGACTAGAAAAGTAATACAAGTAACTACAACTATTATGTCTACACCTACCATCTTAATAAGAGATGAACTTTAATAAAGTTATTCATCGGTTTACCGTCTCTTTTTGCTATTGTAATCATATGCATTTTTAAGAGTTTAACCCTGTTTCATAAATTTATAGCCTGTGCACCCACAAAAAATTAATTGCCTTACCGTAAAAGTGTTATAAGAATTGAGACAACTAACAGAAAAAGGTAATAATCTCTTCCTATTCGGGAATGGACAGTCCTTTGTGTGTGTGTGGGGCGGAAACGGTTTTTTTCCCCACAAAAAAATAAATAAATTATAAAATAGGTCTTTTTTCTATTACTCACTTTTTCTTTTTTTTCTCTTTTTTTTTTCTGTAATCCTCCCCCCCCTTCTCTTTTTTAAGCTTAAATTAAAAAAAATGGAAATAGCGTTGATGCAAGCCAAAAAGTCTTGCCCTTTTATCCATGTAGCTTCTGCTTCTTCTCTTCGTAGACTTATGGGCAAGAACAATTTGTTAATGAACAAGGCCAAATCGTGTCCTATTATGGGTCAAGCGCTCTCTGCACGTTCTATTTCTACCAGTGCTAAGGGTAAATAAAGAAAAGAAAAAATATATTTCGTTGTACTTATATCAAGAATACATAGTCAACAGTTACGACCAGGGTGTACAACCTGTTTCACACAATGTGAAAACTCATTTTGATTATGAAAGCTTTTATCAAGAGGAATTGGAAAAGAAACACAAGGATAAAAGCTATCGTTATTTTAACAACATTAATCGTTTGGCACAAAAGTTTCCTCGTGCTCATACTGCTCGTGTTACAGACGAAGTAACGGTATGGTGTGCTAACGATTATTTGGGAATGGGAAGAAATCCAATTTTGATTGATAATATGAAGTAAATAATAATTTTAATTGTATATAACATATTGTCTCGGAATTTAATTTTTTTTTTTTTACTGTTAGACGTACTTTAGATCGCTATGGTTCTGGTGCTGGTGGTACGCGTAATATTGCAGGTAATGCAGACCTTCATTTACGCCTTGAATCTGAACTAGCAGACCTTCATCATACGGAAGGAGCACTTGTATTTTCATCTTGCTATGTAGCAAACGATGCAACTTTATCTACTTTGGCGTCTAAACTACCTGGCTGTATTATTTTTTCTGACTCCTTAAACCACGCTTCCATGATTCAAGGTATGCGTCACTCAAACGCTTCCAAAAAGATTTTCCGTCATAACGATGTCGCACACTTGGAACAGTTATTGCAATCGGCTGATCCCAGCGTACCTAAAATTATTGCATTTGAATCCGTTTATTCCATGTGCGGTTCCATTGGCCCTATTCGCGATATTGTCAAATTGGCTAAAAAGTACGGTGCAATTACCTTTTTGGATGAGGTTCATGCTGTAGGCATGTATGGCCCAAGAGGTGCAGGTGTTGCTGAACATCTCGATTATGATTTAAATGCCAGCAACCCTCATCGTGGGAACGGCGCTGTTCTTGACCAAATCGATATTATTACAGGTACACTTGGTAAGGCGTATGGTGTTGTAGGTGGTTATATTGCTGGTTCGGCTTATTTGGTCGATATGATTCGCTCTTATGCCCCTGGTTTTATCTTTACTACTTCGTTACCTCCCGCTGTTGTTTCAGGTGCGATGGAATCTGTAAAGTATTTGAAGGAATCACGTTCTGAACGTACCTTGCAGCAAGTAAATACGCGTACGGTTAAATCTCGCTTAAGCGAAATCGGCATTCCTGTTGTTCCTAACCCGTCTCATATTGTACCTGTATTAATGGGCGATGCTGCTGCTGCTAAATTGGCTTCAGATGAACTCTTGTCTGAACATAATATTTACGTACAGTCTATTAACTTTCCTACCGTACCTGTTGGTGAAGAGCGTCTTCGTATTACTCCGACTCCAGGACATACTGGTCCCATGATTGAAGAACTGGTTCAGTCACTTGACAAAATTTGGAACCGTTACGATTTTAAGCGTGTTCAAGATTGGTCAGCTCAAGGTGGGTGCGCCGGTGTTGGTGTTTCTGAAGCCGTTGAACCTACTCCCATGTGGATTGATAAGCAACTAGGTCTTTATAAATCTGATGAAAAAGAGCAAGCCTTTTTTACTCATAACGAGTAAATTTAACACACAATAAAAAACGTATATCTGTGTGCCATTTTTAATGTTACTACAATATATTTATTTTGTATTGCTCTTCGGGCGAAAAACTTTTATACATATAATATATATGAGACCGTGCGTGTAACAAAAAAAAGAGAGTTTGCTTGTGCATAATTAAGAATTAAAGAGGAGTTTTTTTTTTTTTATTTCCAACCCATTCTATTTAATAAGCTTGGTCTACGTTTAATAGTTGTTGATTCTTTACCAAATAACTTTTCCAATAAATTCTCTAGGATCATAATCATTAAGCCTAACCTTTCAATATTGTCTCTTTTGGTCACTTTGATTAATTGATGCCGAACTAATTCAATTGAATCCTTTAATTCATCCCTGGTTAAAATCCCTTCCAAACTCTCCATAGCAGAAGCGGAGCTAATTAATATCCTCAAGCAAGACAATCGACCGTATTTTGCTGCTTGTAGTACCAGTGTTCCTTGTCGTGTTCGTCTCGTTTGATTATTTAGAAAGTCGCCTTGTACCTTGATTGAAGCCTTGGCTGTATTTATTAACCAGTCTAATGTCATACTGTGATCTCCGTTCGCTAATAGCGCAAACAATGCTGTCTTTTTACTAGCATCTATTGCATTGATATCTGCTCCTACACCCACCAAGTATTTTAATATGGGATCCGGGTACGGACAAAATCGAGCAGCATAATGTGCAGGCGTCCAACCATCTCCATCGCGAGCATTTACATCTGCCTCGTATTTTATCAACAGCTTCAGTGGTTCCAGTGGAGTTTTGCAGCCAATAAATAAAGCATGAATAGCTTGTATATTATAAATGTTTCGAGAAGTAGCATCGGCTCCATATTTTAATAGTAGTTCAAGTGGTAATAGTGGGTTAGGGTTATTCGATATAATCAAGTGTAGTAGTGTACATTCGGTATTTGGGTCGCGAGAATTTAATAAATTTACAATTGTCGGTTCGCCATCTCCGTCTGTGTCGCTATAGTGACGGTGTATAAAGTAACTAAGTGCTGCCATGTTACCTAGTTCTGCTGCTTTCCAAATTGACATTGGTGGTTCTGTGTCCATAGCAACATTCACTTGTGTTGGTCTTTTCGAAACTGAATATGTCTTTTTTTTAATTAAATGTAATAGCGTTTTTGTTTTTTTAAAAATGTATACCTTCGTTATTTCTCTTTAACTCGTCAGTTAAATCAATATCTACAAAACATGAATCCTAATAAATTCTAAGTACGAGAACAACCTCTTTTTTTTTCTTATTATTTATTTACAGTAATAGTAGGTTTTGCTTGAGGTGCATACATCATTTTTTAAAAAAGTACTAAAAGAGAGAAAGAGAGAATGAAAAAAAAGGGAAAAAATAATTTAAATTATTGCTTAAAAAAAAAGAAGAAAAAAGAAGTGGTCCCCTATTCATTTTACATATTTGACCCTTTTATTAAATTCTTTTTATGTCTGTGTGTACACATATTACAAGCAAACAAAATGGCCAATTTTATATTTGGTTTTAATTATGATCACGTGCCTTGTTATTGTTGTTGTTATTCTCTTGCCTCGTGTTATTTAAAATAGCGATATAAACGAAACGGCTCACTTTTTTTCTTTTCTTTTTTTTTCCTTTTTTTTTGTCATTGTTGTGTGTATAAAAATAAAATAAAAAAGTGGCAAAAAAAAAGGATGAGTCAGTTACCATCCACACCAACGTCTTTGGCCTCACCTACACCTTTAAATACTTTACTTTATTTGCAACAAGATGGCCTTGTTTCACCTATAAAAGAAGATATTTCAACAATCTTTGTAGTTGGTTTTCCTGAAGACATGCAAGAAAGAGAGTTTCAAAACATGTTTATGTTTTCGCCTGGCTTTGAAGCAGCTACTTTAAAGATACCTAATGGAACTAAAGATGAAGAAGATATGTTGATGAATAATAATAATGGAAGAAAGCAAATTGTAAGTATTCTTAAAATAACAGGACAATTTTCTTTTTATATATGTGTGTTTGTGTTTTACTAAAACGTGGCTTATGATTAGATTGGATTTGCTAAATTTCGCACACGTAAAGAAGCAATGGATGCAAGAGATATACTGAATGGACGTAAAGTAGATTCAGAAAAGGGTAGCCTTTTAAAGGCAGAAATGGCTAAAAAGAATCTACATACAAAACGAGGACTTTTGAATGAACAGCAACAACAACAGCAGCAACAGCAGAGAACGACAGGAACAACAGCAATAACGACAACAGCTTATGAAGCATTCTATTCTGTACCACATTCACTTCAATCTCCTAATGAAAGAGAGTACTCCGATTTTTATTCAGAACCTGAATCGGCATTTATCTCACGGTCCCAATCAGTGGATGCTAGATCACCACCACTTACGAGATTCCATATCTCTAACTTTCATCAAGTTGATTACCTTTCAAAATCTACACCTCCAGAAACACCCTTCATGAATTTCAATCATAATAGCATTCATCATCAAATTGCATCTCATCCAATGAATTCACCCCCAAGTACAACTACTTCAACAGGCTTGAGTAGAGTGATGGAAGAATTATTCATACATCAACATCAACCTTCTATCTCTACTCCCATTTCTTCTTCACCTTTATCGCCTACTACAAGCTATCGTAGTTTAGGTGGTATGCTGGTTGGTAGCTCTAATCCCGCGGATCAAAATCCACCTTGTAATACGCTCTATGTTGGCAATTTACCACCAAATACTAATGAAGATGAGTTGAAGTCGATGTTTAACAAGTGTCCTGGTTATAAAAGACTTTCTTTTCGCAACAAGTCGAATGGTCCAATGTGCTTTGTCGAATTTGAAGATGCAATTTATGCCGCTCAAGCTTTACAAGATCTTCACGGTAACCCATTGTCTAATTCAATCAAAGGTGGCATTCGATTATCGTTTAGTAAAAACCCACTGGTAAGAAAACTTTCTTTGGTATTTTCGTTTATTATACACTAACAGTCTTTTATTACATAGGGCGTACGTCAAAATACTCCTGCAACTTATCCTATGGTATTTAATAATAGAAGAGAAAGTATAACTACTTCCAATTTTGATCCGCAACTTTCTTGAACCCTTTTTTTTAAACCTTTTTTTTTTTAAACCGTTTTTCTTTTTTTTTTCTTTTTTTTTTTCTTCTTTCTTTTTTTATTATTATTATATTAAACCTTGGGTTTTCATTTTTTTTTTTTTTTCTTAGCGTGAAACCATCCAAGGGTTTCACGTTTTTTTCTTTAAAAAAAAAAAAAATTGTTTGATCTGCATTGAGTTTTTTTTTATCTTCTTTTAATTACAATAAAAAATAATGGATTCGCATACAGTAAAGTATCCAAAGTACATGTTATATTGTGTCTTTGTGGCATGCCTAGGTTCATTTAGTAACGGCTGGGTTATTGGTTCACCAAACGTACCGGGAGAAATCACACATAATTGTCCTAACGGTAATGCTCGTATCTACAGTAGCGTATTTCCAGACTGTTTACCGATGGACAACGCACTGTGGGGTTTCGCTGTGGCTTCATTTTGTGTAGGTGGTTTAGTTGGTGGTTTAACTGGTGGCGCTATACAAACCAAACTTGGTAGAAAGAGAGCGATTATTTTAAACAACTTGGGTTATATCTCTGGTGGTATATTAATTGGTTGTGCAGTGAATGATGCCATGTTTATCGTCGGTCGTATTTTATGTGGTATTGCTTGTGGTTTAGGTTCTCTATCTATTCCTACTTATATTGGTGAAGTGTCTACTATCTCTACTCGTGGTGCAATGGGTACTTGTAACCAGTTCTTTATTGTTATCGGTATTTTGCTGTCTTCCGTTATTGGTTTACCTTTAGCTACTGTTCCTCTTTGGCGTCTTAATTATGCTATTGTAGCTATCCCTGGTATCATTCAATTCTTTTTAATGAACACTTGTGTGGAAACACCTCGTTATTTAGTTTCCATTAATCGTATTGAAGATGCTCGTGCTTCGCTTCAGAAACTTCGTGGCGATGCTAATATTGATGCTGAATTCTATGGTATGGTAGAAGGTCATTTTGGTACTGCTGCTGCGCAATCTTTAACGAATTATCATGAAAAGGAGGAGGATGATATGAAGAAGGAAGCTGTTCCTAGAAGTCCCGTAATGAGACAACAACCTGCTCATGATGTTCCCTCTGAATTAGCCACTGCTGATGAAGGTGATCATCTTACAACTTCTGTCACTCAAAGTTCGGATTCATTTGATAATAATGCTGCCGATGAAAATTTGGTGGCAGCTCGTCATAACTCTCATGAAACAATGGGCATTATTCAAATTTTTGTAGATCCGGTTATTCGTCGTATTGCTTTAACTGTTATTGCTTTACATGCTTTCCAACAATTGGTGGGTATTAACGCTGTCATGTATTACTCTACTACCATCTTCAATTTGGCTTTTGATCCTGAATTCTCCAAATATATGGCAATTATTACAACTGTAGTTAACTTTGTAATGACCGCTGTCTCTGTTGCATTGATCGATCGTATGGGCCGTCGTCCTTTGTTATTAATTGCTAATGCTGGTGCTTGTATCTTTTCTGCTCTTTTGGTTGTAGGTTATGTATATAATCTTCCTGCTTTATTGGTAGTAAGCGTCTTTTTGTACGTAGCTTCGTTTGCTATTGGTATTGGCCCCATTCCTTGGCTTTTGACTTCCGAACTCACACCAACTTATGCATCCTCTTCTGTTGGTAGTACAGCCACTTGTGTTAATTGGGGTATGAATTTCTTGGTCGGTCAATGTTTCCCTATTATCTTTGCTCATATTGCTGGTTACTCTTTCGCTATCTTTGCTGCAATTGCTGCTGGTGCATTTGTATTCACTTTAATATGTTTACCTGAAACTAAAGGTAAGACATTGGAAGCCATTGTACAAGGATATGAAAAGCATAGACGTTAAAGAAAGAAAAAAAGGAAAATTGTAAATAAATAAATATATAAGTGTATATGTGTATATATTCAAAAAGTTTAATGATATAAAAAAAAGAAAAAAAACTAAGTGGGAGTGGTATTATCCTTATTTTTTAAAGATGTTTGTAATGTAGCAGAGAGTTGATTGGCTAATTGAGGAGGTAATTGGGCAATTGCATTAGGTAATAATTGAGCAATAGAAGGAGGAAGAGGATGCATTAATGGGTCCAAAAGATGCTGTCTAATGGTATTTTGTAGTTGAGTTTGCAAGTCGTTTTCAATGGGTATCTGGGGTGCTTCTTCTGGATCTGATTCAACGGCAACCAATTCATCTTGGTCTGAATCAGATTCCTTGTGTTTATGTTTCCCTTTAGAGAATTGTTCTTGAGAGCTAGAATCGATCGTCCAAAACGCTCCTTTACCTGGTTCTGAATCTTTTCGTGGCACCTTGATAAATGCCTTATTTAGAGACAGATTATGTCGAATTGAATTCTAGCAAAAAAATTTATTATTACTACGAAAAAGTAATTTTTTTTTTTTTTTTTTACCTGCCACCCATTAGACGCCATTTGATAATATGGAAAGTTAGTTGTGATAAAGGTATAAATGCCATTCAAGGTCATGCGTTTATTTCTTGAAGAGTTTATGGCTTGCGCAATTAAGGATGCATAAGAGAATGGAGGTTTGACATCTTTTGATTCATACATTGAAGGATCTTCAGGAGAAGATTCAACCCAGTCATCGGTATTAATTTCTTGTTTAACGTGTTTGATTGGTTTTTCTTCTACAGGTGTCCTTTCACGCCTCTTTGACTTTTTTTCCAATTGCTGCGGTGCAGATATATATCCAATAGGGGCAATTGATTTATCAGGTTGCTCCAAGTCCATACGAGGCAATAAAAAGATGAACGAAACTTCACCAATTTGTATCTTTGTTCTTTATAATAAATATTTTTTTTTTTAGTTCGTATATATCTTTTTATTAGTCATATAAAAAAACTTACTTGTTTTCCAAGGGTACAGTAACTCCTTTTTCAATAAACTGCTCGTTAACAAACGCTCCATTCTTTCCAAATACCATCATTTCAAAGCGTTGTGTTGTAAAGTTATAAAATAATCGCGCATGTTGGCGAGAAACAGATTTGATATTTCCTAATGGAATATCGACATTATCTGGTTTTTTTACTTTTCTTCCTAGTGTAACTTGAAGTGTTCTGATATAATAACAAAAATCTTCTCCCTCCAGCTTGGCATAAGCTTGCACTGGCGCAGTTAAATCCGTATCAGAAGCCTGTGCGGCCATGGGATGTCAAATAAAATTAAAAAAGAAAAAGATACGTTTATAAAAAAAAAAGGAAAAAAGCCTTTTCTTTTCCTTTCTTTTTTTTATTTTAAGCCTCCGCGCATTTTTTTTCTTTTTGTTGTTGTTGTCATTTACAAAATAAAACGCGAAAATGGATAGACGTACAACGATAGAAGATGAACCACGAACAAAGCGTCCACGTATAAGTTCAACTCCTTCACCTGAGCCAGAACAAGTACAAGCAAAAGACTCTACTGACCTTTATTTGGATACCATTAATCGACACATGCTTGATTTCGATTTCGAGAAAGTTTGTTCAGTTTCTCTTTCTCAAATTAACGTTTATGCTTGCTTGACCTGTGGAAAATATTATCAAGGACGTGGAAAGTCTTCGCATGCTTATTTTCATAGTATGGATAAAGATCATCATGTATTTATTAATCTGTCAACATTAAAGGTAAAAAAAAAAATTATAGTTTAAAAACGACACTAAAAATCTATTTAACAATTAGGTCTATGTTCTTCCTGATGGTTATGAAGTAGATAACCCTTCTCTCAATGACATCAAGGTATGATTTATTAATAACACATATATATATATTTATATGCTAAACAATACTTTACAGTATGTATTAAATCCTACATTGACCAGAGCTCAAGTGGCTGAACTGGATACACAATTTAAAACTTCATACGATTTAAACAACAAAAAGTACTTACCTGGATTTGTTGGTTTAAACAATGTAAAAGCAAACGATTATGTCAACGTCATTATTCAAGCATTAGCACATATTCCTCCCATTCGAGACTATTTTATTTTGACCGATTTTGAAAAGAAGGGATCTTCTCAACTTGTATGTCGACTCGGTGCATTAATTAGAAAGATGTGGAATCCAAAGGCCTTCAAGGGTCAAGTAAGTCCCCATGAATTGTTACAAGAGATATCAAACGCAAGTGGAAAAAGATTCAAGTTGACCGAACAAAGCAATGCGATTGATTTCTTGTCTTGGTTTTTAAATACAATTCATAAAGATTTAGGTGGAACTCGAAAGAAGAACAGCAGTATTATCTATAAGCAATTACAAGGTGAAGTCAAGGTAGAAACACAGACATTTGGTCCTTCACATCAAACAACAGAAAAGGAAGCATTATTGTTGTTTGATGATTCTAAAGAAACGAAAGTCAATACATCGCCCTTTTTATTTTTGGCCCTAGATTTGCCTTTGGCACCATTGTACCAAGATGAAAAAGATAAAGAAATTGTGCCACAAGTACCATTAACAACTATTCTCGGTAAATTTGATGGACATAAAGTACATGAAGTAGGCGATCAAATGAGGAAATACACTATTACTCGTTTACCTCAATTCTTAATTTTTCATATCAAGAGATTCCATAAAAACAGTTGGACTCATGAAAAGAATCCTACCATTGTTAATTTTCCTATTAAAAATGTAGACATGTCAAAATGTAAGTCTTTCCACACACATATACACACATACATATATTTATCAAAGTGCTCGATATGCTTTCTTATTGTTATAGTCACTACGGATCCTGATGCTGAGAAAGTAGGTGATCATTATGATTTACTAGCAAATATTTGTCATGATGGTAAACCTGATGCAGGTAAAGGTACTTACAAGGTACATGTCCGTCACCGTGGAACGGAACAATGGTATCAAATTCAAGATTTAATTGTAGAAGAGATTTTACCTCAAATGATTTTCATGTCTGAAAGTTATATTCAGGTAAAAATTTTAATAGATATACATTTAAACGGTTGTTTTTTGACTCTTTTTTTTTTTTTTTGTAGATTTGGGAAAGAAAACCTGCCGCTGCTTAAAGTTGTTTAGAGAGAAATTCGTCTGTTAAAGTTTCAGGATCGCGAATATCAAAACCCTATATAATGTTCAATTGAATTAATATATGATAATAAAAAGAAAAAGAAAAAAAAAGTCTTACTCTCATAACACTGACAGTTTCTTGTAGATATGTCTTTGCTGAAGCATACTAAATATTTTTTTTTTACGTGTAAGACATTTATTATCGATGGAAACGTAATTTTCTTTCTTTCTTACCAGCATATTGACTTCTGCTTTAGCAGTAGAAGGTGACCAGTAAATAAAAACAAGGGGAAAGTTTACTCTTCCATCATTATGTTTCAACTAGAGTTTTTTTTAGTTCCTATACATTCATGATATTTTATTAACTTACTTCATAACTCAAGATAATAAATCTTGGTGTATTTTCTGGTAACTCTAATAATTGGAAAATATAGCTTTTTCTAGTGCAAGTAATAAGATGACGTGTGTATCATTTTTTTTTTGTTACCTTCAATTAAATCTTCTAAACTAATATCATCATAAACTTCATCTTCAACAATCTTTAAAGTCTTGCGATCGATTTGCACTATTTACTAGTTAATAAGATGAGCTCTCTATTTCTAAGGAGAAGGAAAAAAAAAACTTACAGACAAAGGCAGCATTGCCACTTTCATTTTTAGCGAAACGAAAGTCTTTGATTTTTTGTATCAAGTCTGCATCTATTTCACAAGTAGATGTAGCACTCTATATACATGTAAACATAATTATTTACAGGTAAAAAAAAGAGGGGGGGGGGGGGTTATTATGTTTTACCATTTTATTATTGTATTAAAGAGAGAGAAAAAAAAAGGGAATAAGAGTTTAGAAATTATGATATTAAATAAGGGTAAAATTTACTTGTTTCTTGTGACAAAGGTCTTGTTTAAAAGACCGAGCGTTTTTGTCACGTTTAAACGAACGTATTCCAAGTCAAGCAATTCTACATTGTCTTGTTGCTATTAAATAAAATAGTAAATTAGTGACTAGTATACAAAAAAAAAAAAAGATTGGATATAACTTACCTTTTCTAATAAATCATCTAATTTTAAATCCATTTCTAAAATGGGTTTTTCACGTCCTTTAAAGTGCATTGCAATAATAAAAGTTCCTGGTAGAGGCGAAGTAATTGAAAAGAATATATTGGGTCTTCTATTCTCAGGTACAGTAGATTCAGATATAACACCGTCTTTTTCTAAATGATTATGAGAAAATTTAAAAGGACCCTTTGGTGGGCCCTTAGGAGCCTTTCTTGGTTTACCACCTTCTACCTCTACTCCAATACCGACAGAATTCTTTGTTGTCTTTTCTCCACCACTTTGAATACGCACATTTTGAAGGTATGCTTTATAACTTTCTAATTGACTTCTCAGGTAATTATTGTGATCCAAAATAGTTTGATATACACCTTCTAATGAATCCGACTCTTGTATCACTTTTTCTTTAAGGTTGCCAAGATGAGCTAATTCCTGTGTGATTTCTTCTACTAGTAGTTTATAATGATCCCGGTGATCAATGACGCCAGCGTCTTCCAATTCTCTCAACATATCCTTTACCTTGATACCCTTTCTTACTAACTGAGCATCCTTTGTTGTAGCTGCTGTTTCTGCAATATAATCCAGATCAAGTGGTAGTGTAGAAAGATGTGGTAAAGAACGAATTAACTGAACATAGATAGCCTTTGTCTCCATATAAAGAATATCATTTTGAGTAATATTATTTTCTGACATAAGAGCAGTTGTAAGATCTTGAATTGGAATTTCCCATCTACTAAATAACGGTAAATCAATCGTCTTATTTTCTTTTCTTGATACTTGAGCAGGTAGAGGAGTTAAATCGTTCAATAAAACTCTTAGGTGATCTTTTTCTTTTGGTGCAATGGTATCCAAATGACGATAAACCAAAGTATGTGTATTATACATTTCATTTAGTGTAATATTAATGTCAATATCCTTTTTCGATAGTGCCATATATTGATCCATTTCCAGTGTTTCATAAAAATCACTCACTTCACACAATTCGTTTAAAAACTTGTTGATTCTTGATTTGTTCTTTTCTACAAATGGATTCGTTGGAAGCATGTATGATTCTTTTGCATAAGAAGGTCTATTTGCTAAATTTTGCAACATTTTTGCAATCTATATTTACGGTTAGTATTTTTTTAAAAAAAAGGTAAAATAATAAAATTTTACTTGCCAAGGTTAATGTTCTTCTAGGTAAATTACCGGGAGCAGTTTCTAGTAACATGTAGGCTCGGGGTGTAACAATAGCAGGATTAATAAATCTTAAAAAAAAGAAACCACCAATCATTGAACAGACAGAGTATTCTGATGCATCTGGGCTCTTTCGTTTTGTTAGAGACCTAATTTGCTTACATATCCAACGAATACCGTATGGGACAGAAGCAGTAGACGAAATAATGGTAGTTAAGAACGCTTCTGCTATTTCAATTAATTTTTCCAGTCTAGGTTGAATTATCTTTTGCACGCTTGGATTAACAGCAGCTACTTCTGGTGTCACACTTCTTGGTAAATCTGTTGGTAAATATCCTTTTTCACTTTCAATCTGTGTAACCATCTGCTCGTATACTTTGAGTGGATTGATTTCTAAATTCATATCTTGATCAATCACAAGTTCTTTAATTTTGCTGGATAAAATGGATTTTAAATAAGATTGTCCAGGTCCTCTTCTGGTATAAGTTGTCATCATACGTGAAACAGGTGTATTTGCACGTAATAATGATCCAAATTCAGTTGATGTCTCAAACTGTGCAGCAAGAACATTCTAGTAGGAAAATTAATATTTGTATGTTGCATACTTTCACAAGTGACACTTACTTGAAACATGGTCAATAATAAATGTTCTTCTCGACTTTCATATTGATTTCCGTATAACGTAAACATAACTGTTTGAAGTAAAGTATCTATCTCAGCTAAACTGACTAATCTACATAACGAAGCAATATGTCTGGGTTCACTTTGAAGAATGAAAAAAAAGTTTCCGTATTGTTGCATTTTACGATCATCTGGAAAAGAATCACTATCTCCTAACCCATGTTCCTCGAGATGAGAAGCCATTTCATTTTGCTATATATATATATATATATATATATTTTAGTAAAACAATACTGTACACTACTTGACAAAACTTACCTCATCTAGGGCAATTCGATTCTGAATTAAAAGAGCAATACGAGAGTCTAAATAACGTACGTCTCTTTCCAACACAAAGTTCTTTTTTGACTGACCAGAAATTTTAGACTTTAATTCTCTCAAACTTCTTTGTGTTTGTGCTAATTCATCTTCTACTTCATTATCTTGTTCTGCCGCCATGGAATAAAAGGCTGAAACAGAATATCTTTTGGAATTGCGACCTGTCTTTCCTCTACTCGAATGATGACTATTGGCAGCAGCTGCTGCAACTGCTCTGGAAACTATCGTACCTGAAGTAGGTACTGGATAACCATAGGCTTGAACCATACCGTTTTTACGATCTGCCATAAACCTTCAATTTTATTTTTTTCGTTTTGTTTGTTGTTTTATACTGAAAAAGAAGAGGAAAAAGAAAAAAAAACGTTTTTGTTTATATTATTTACTTTCCATGTTGTACAAGGAATATGTCTTTCCAACCCCTTTCCAAAAAAAATGTGTCCCTTCCCTGTTCATTAGACAATGTATTTGTATTTATGCATCAAGCGACGTTACTATAAAAAAATGTGTTTTATTAAAATCAAGTTTTACTTGCTGCGTTTTCGTCGAGATAAGATACTACAAGAGGTCGCACTACCTTTTTCCCATAAAGAGCAATTGCGATAATTAAACAAAACTAAAAGTCTTTTTTTTTTTTGTATTGGTACAATAGAAAATGATATACGTCCGAGTGTCAGTAGTTGTTATTGTTCGTTTAGCAAAGTCTCTTCTAGAATTTTATGTATCCTTCAGCCCTGGCATTTTTTTTTTATGGAGCAAGGATAAAACTCTTTCTTTTTTTTTAGCGTTCCTGCAATCTTGCTTTTGAGTTATTATACATACAAAAGATTAATGTTATTGCATATAACTCTCTTTTTTTTATATAAAGAAAAGGGTAAAAAATTACTTGTGTCTGAAAAAAAAAAGTAAGTAGTAATATATGTTGTACACAGATCAAAAAAAATCAATTTGGATTTTTATGTAAAAGATAAGTTTAGCAAGAAAGGGAGATGAAGTAAGTGTTACTAGACCCAGTAAAAAATAAAATGTACTACTTACAAGTAGCAAATTCCTTTGCTTAAACAGCCAGAATGCGCGAGAATAGAAAAATAATATGTAAGGCGTTTTTTTATTGTTTGTAGAATAAATAACTGATACACCTTGTAATAATTTAGGGATGAAATATATAATAATAAAAAATAAATGAAACTCTGTGATCCTTTATTATACTATGGAGTGTTGTTCATTGTAAAAAGTAGGGTTTCTTTGTCGTTTTAATACAGTTATCAACCTACGAGGGAATCATGGGAGAGAAACTTAGCGAGTATAAATCGTTAAGGTGTGTCCGGATTGTAATGAGACAAAAAGCAAATATGTGACATTTTCCTAGTATTCCTGCGTGAAGCTATATTTTTTTAAAAAAACACTTCGTTAGATTTTTGGTACGAGTTCTATTTACACACTCAGAAAAGAAAGCGTGACGTATTACTTTTTTACCTACCTTTATAAAAGGAGTCCATATATCTGCACGGTATTACCATCGGGTGGAAGGCGGTTGCTTGGAAGCATATCCGTTTGTAAAAGTATAAAGAAAACAAAAAAGCTAAAAATAAAATAAAAGAATATATGATATGAGCTCATTTAAAAGGCGAACATATAAATACTTATTGGTATACATGGCTAATAAAAATAAAAAAGAGAGGAAGAAAGTGATTAACTAATTCCAAAAAAAAAAAAAAAAAAAAAAAAAAATACGTAGAATAGATAGTAGTTTGAGAGTCACTTTCATTGTTCACAAAATAGAGGGCTTATTTTCTAATGTGATCTATTTAATCATTTTTACGTGCATATCTACTATTCGTTGTTAAGAAACAACCGTTTCAACTTGGTTTCAAGCAAGAAGCTATAAAAAAAAAGACGCTGTGACATTTTTGCCAACCACCTGCTTAGTTAATCCTATTTAAACTATGTATTTTTATTAAGAACATCATTTTAAGCTATTGATGATAGTTTTTTTTGAAAAATGAGCAAAAGATTTTGTCTCATTCTAAACCGGACGCACTTTACTGCTAGTTCGTTTTCAGGGCAATCGACAGTACATGCAATATCACGTAAACCTAAAGCTGAAAAAAAAGGTAAGCTTAGAGGAAGAAGCGCGATATTCGTTTGAAACCCATAATTTGCAATTAGCTTTCGTTATCTAGTTCTGAAATATACAGTAGCGGATTTATTTAAGGGTGGCCGAAATGTGAAATAAAATCCATTCTTATTATCGAGCAGTGAATAATTACTCCGGACCCAGTTTTCCTATCTTTGTGGAAAAAATGTGCATAGTATATAGCTCATTTAGACTCTTTTAATCCATTTTAAATCATATTTTTAATGCAAAAACTGAAGGAGTAATCGCTGTTTTAGACGTTTTTTTTTTTTGGGAAAAAAATACACTTTTTTAGTGTAACATAGTGTAACCATTTTCAGAACTTCGCGATTACGTAAAATATACTTTTTTATTACCGTGTTTGGTTATAACACCAAGTGTAGATATTAAAAAACTATATATTGGATGTTTATAAAAAAAAGTGCTACATTTAAAACTGGGCGAGAAAACGCGCTTTAAAGAATCCGCTAATTTAAGGACCGTTTAACTCAAATTTTAGTGAAAAAAAAAACGTCTAAAACGGTGATTACTCGTTCAATCTTTTTATTAAAAATACGATTTTAGATGAATTAAATGCGCCTAAATTAGATTTTTATTATCGTTGCTTTTTTCACCTTTAAAGGCAAGGTAGATATTGAGTAATTGTAAAATAACCACAAAAATACAAAAGGGGTTGACCCCCAAAATGGTCAAAAATCCTCAAAATGACCAACCGAAAAAAAAATATAAAAAATCGAGAAAAATATGAAACAACATGCAATTTTCAATTTTGGTATTAAATAAGACATCTTAAAGGGTAACTTGTACTAAGTAACTTTGACAAAAGAATGAATTCTTGATGTTTAATCATACAATGAAAACATCTTTTTTCGATCACGAAAAATGACCTTTTTTAGAAGTTACTTCTAAACCTTCGCTTAAAAACACGCGTTTTTAAGAAGATAATAGACAGGCAATAATGGAATATAACACTTGAAATGGTTCTTGAACTCACCCTAGCTATTTTACAAAAAAATATGCCGTGTATCTTTTTCTGCAAGAGCTCAAACATTAAAATCATGTTAAATTTTATTACATTTTTTATTGATGACAATTAAAATTGCACAAAGCTATTTATTGGAATACCACATAACAATGCATTTAAAAACTGCTAGCTATGGTATATAGGACTGAAATGTATCTTTGAGTTTACTTTATTTGGCTTACACTGTATTCCTTTCCAACATTTCATCACTTAGCAACAGTCTGTATTTAATTACTTTTCCTAGTTAAATTTCTAAAAATTCACTGCTGATACGTGCTTCATTCAAGTCTAAATTGACTATCTTTATAACTTAATTACTTTGTAAGGTTTATTTTACTATCCTCTCTCTATCAGTTTGATTACTATTCCTTTGTTTTAATAACATCGATTTGATATTACACTTTTGAAGACTAGTTAGACACTTTTATATAAGTTAAGTAAGACATTTTTTTATTTTCACTTTTATATATTTAGTAGTTTTGTGAAGTTGGATTCCGCCCTTAAATCGAATAATGGTAATAGAGGTGTTAAAGCGGGGGACTGAAGATGTTCTGGAGAAATCCATCCTTAAATCGATCCTATCCTTAAATCAGGTCACCCCTAAATAGAGCCACTACTTTAATAACCAACTTTTTTGCAGTTATAAGTCAGAAAGGAATCGTTTTCTCTAGATCATTCCGTATAGATTTCGGTGTCGATAATAATATATAGGAGGTGTATTTTTATTGACATTTATAGGTTTTTATTATTAAGCTTGTGTTTTATACATTATTATGATTATTTATATGCTCTATATAAATATCATCCTCAAATACGACAGTAGCCCCGCCTTTCTCTTTCTGTTGTTCAACACACGCGCAGTATACTCTATCATTTTTTTTCTTCCTTTCAACGTTTTAAGTGAGGGAATAGAGTCGGTTACTATACTTTGTCTTATAAGGGGAAATTGGATCTTGGGACTTTTTGATATTCTAGATATTGTGTGGCCTACTGGCACGTCCATCAGCAGCACCCATAAATTTCCGAGGTCTTCGTTCCGATACCTCCAACGAACGATCTTCATCCCTTCCCATAGCAACAGCCGCGCTACATCTCTCTTTCGAGCAAGGCCTTTACTGCACCTTTTGCGAATGATGTATACACGAATCGCCAAACAGAGTGTAAGATATCATCTTCAGAAGGATCGTTGAGTTAAATTACATCACCGTCGAAAAAAAACTCTGGCACGCGAGGCATACTTTCCTTGATCCATTTCTTGTTGAATTATTCAACTGGGTGCGGAATTTTACCATTGCAAAAGTTGTACAAGTCAAGGGCAGATTTCCACTCTTGGTCAAACGAATCCAAATACGGAATTACATCTTCAGGCAGGTCTTCCAGTTTCTTTGCTTTACACGTATTGATCTCTGCTAGTTCCGCGACAGTGAAATATTTTTTTCCGAACAAGATCGAATAGATCAATTATAAAGGAGTGTACTGGGTGCTCAAAAGAAGATGACACGACCAGCTCTCTCATCTTGTCGTCGACGACTGTACCAGTACTAAGCGTCTACTTGTCATTATCAGCAACTGCATCTAAAAGATCCAGAAGCCGATTTTTCTCTTCGTTAGATAGTAGATAGCTATTACTATCGCAGGACTTATTTGTCAATCTTGATCCGGAATTTTTTTCTTTGTGAAGCTTTCCTTCGATTTCTGACCAAATCGCATCATCGAAGTCCGTCAGTTTAAACAATTAACTCCTGGTTCTTGGATGCCTGTCGTTTATTGGTTAAATTACCTTTTCAAGCTTTATGACCTTTTTTCCAACCGTAGGCTTGGAGAGGGCCGACTAAAGACTAATAAAACAATATCATACCATCCTTATCCATATTTTCACTCATGATAAAAAAAATTATCCAAGCAATACAGTAGTTTCAAGAACCTTTATTCATAATTCAAGCTGTCACTATTTACTTGTGAATAGGTGTGATAGCGGCTGTTTATGTTACAAAACTAACTCATACTTACTATCTTTGAGAAGATAAAAAAAAAAGTAAAGAGGGATATTTTGTATGTATATTTTCTTCTACTTTTTTCTATTTATTTAAGCAAATCTTCTTCTTAAAAAGATATGAGTATGAGGTAAAGATGGCACACTTTGCCATTGAGGAGGATTAACAAAGTAAGTCCATTCCCAGTATTCACTACCGTATCTTTCTTCTAATATTTCGGAAACTAACTCTGAAGCCATTGGGGTCTTTGACCATATCAAAATATGATTAATACCAGGATCAACAGAGTAAGGAAAATCATTAGGAAGGACAAGAAAAGTAACACCTTCAGGGTATTGTATCTTTGTTTTCTTTAAATAGTTTTCAACAGAACCATATTCTTCTTTGGTTTCTTTAACCCATTTAGCGTAAACTGCCTGTTGATCTTTATTTCTACGCAACTTGCTTACTTGATTTAGTGCTTTGATACGTAAATAAGTATATGTTATTACTGCGTACGTGTGTGTGGATGTAGGTGTGTGTTCGTGTATTTAATAACTTACAAACGTATTTTAAAATTTCCTCCCAAGGATGAACGTGATCAGTATAAACATGATCAACTGGAAGGTCAGAGATTATATTGTCCTTTGTCATAGTTAAAGAAGAAAAAGAATATGGATGTTTCTTTTTCTTTTTGGCCAGTTTTTAACGGACCATTAGCGGAAGGTAAAATCAAAAATATGACTCCCTTTTTTTTTTGCGAGTGCTATCAAAATAAGTGAATAATATAAAATGCGATGGTATTTAACAGACATCCGCGGAAAATAAATAAGTGGGTTCTTTTTCTACTTCAAAAAATATTTTTATTGTTTGTATATGTATCAACCTCCACTTATTAGTAACAAGGAGGAGGAGTGGCAAGAGGAAGAAGAGCTACACTATGTAACATCAATCCTTTTCTAAAGGAAGTTACGTTTTGAGTGAATCTTTCTTTATCCTTGGGAGATAACGTCCAACCAACACCATCCAACAAATTATTTAAAGCCTAGTATAAAGTTTAGTACCTACAATACAGAACAAGAAAAGAAAAAAACTTACGGTGGAAACAAATGGTCTTCTTTCAGGTAATTGTTGATCAATAACCGCACCGATATACTTGCCAGTATACTCTCTTAGAAGCAACATTAAAGAATACAATGGTCTAGACAAAGACCACTGATCACTGTTATCATCAAACAATACTAAATTAAACACAGTGGATAGTAAAGAAGGCAACGTTTGTGGGAATTGACCGAAATATCCCATGATCCAATGGCTACCAGGTAATTGAGGAGAGACAACTGAAGATCTTCTACGAGAAGAAGAATCGGCAGTGCTAGATCTTGCTTCTCTTTCTGCCTTTTCGGTTCCCTTGATAACGAAACTACAAATGTTGAAAACGGATGAACAGGCATGAGCTCGAATTAAACTATCGCTAGATTTAACTCCTTCTTCACAAGCTTGCATCAAGTATAAGAATGCCTCTGCGGGAATACTAGGCATAGCCATCAATTGTTCACGAGATAATTCATCCAATAAATGGAAGAAAGATAATGATAAATCAGGGAAACTCTATTTTTTTTTTTTTTTTGCGGTCTCAATATTAAAATCACTTTGTACTTATACTCGATATCTTTTTAACTTACCAACAAATCTTCCAAAGGTACATCCAACATGAGTTGAATAATCATATCCAAAGCTTCGTTAATAGATTTATCTTGGTACAACCAGAGTACACCAAAGTTGATATACCTACCACCCAAACACTTTGACATGATACTAAAGCATTGCGAGATTCCTTTATACTTGTACTCATACTTTTGATTAGCATCTACAATTTGCTGTTTAATAATCTGACTGCCAAACGAGCAAATAATCTGACTTGCGTCTCTAAACATCAGAATACCATTAGCAGAAGAGATTTCAAAGCCTAATCTTTGACTCTTGTTGTGTACAAATTCAGAGTAAAAAGATAATAATGAATTGACGATAGGGTCACAGGACCATGCTTCCACAGCACGTAAAAGAACTGAAGAATACTCTGAATAAAACCAATCGAAAAACAAGATGAAATGACGACGAGTTTGCATGGGAGAAATAAACCCGCACATATCTGTAAATATATCACGTAAAGCACGCTACATTGTAACTATTAGTTAAAAGGGATGTAATCAAAAATCATTATATAACTTACTCTAGTGTTTTGTTGTCTGAACGCCTCTACACTATCCAAAGGTCCCAAATTTCTAATTCTAATATCAAAAGGCTTGATAAACTCATAGAACGTTCTTTCGTCCACATTATCATCAGCAAACAATAATTTGCACAGTATTTGAAAGTACAAGATTCTGTTTTCACTTTGTTTTTCGCTCTGACAGAAAGCAATTTGACTATCCATATGATTTTGAAGGATAAGACGAGTGGTTTCAATCTTGCGAAGGTTTTTGGATGCTCCGTATCCTGTAGCCAATTCGTTAAAGAGTTCCAATGTACGACGGATAAGTACTTCACTACCAGACCAGTATTGTAAATTGGAGACACTTTTTTGAAATTGTTAGTTTTATATATATATGTATATCTATATTTTGGGATTTAGCGAGTATGTAAGATAGTACTTACATTTTACGCATAATAACATCCAACATCATGACTTGGTCGCTAATACCAAATACTTTGGATAACTTGGTGTAAATCTATACGTATTACCTATAATTAGTACATTTTATATTTATATATATATCATGCAATTTACATCTCTTCCGTTAGATTCACACATATACGACTTCTTAAACTGTTGGAAAAAGTAAATAAAAGCCAAATCCAACTTTTCGTTCATGAAAGTAGTTCCATGTTGATTTTGCAAAGACTGTTGTACATCCATCAACTGCAATACTTTTGTTGTAATCTCACTATCGATTCTATCCAAATCTTCCGAATTTAAAAAGGAAGTTCGATTACCAACAAATGAAGCCATGATATAAACCAACCAAGCAAATTTAGTTTCAACGTTTTCCAATGCTTCTTTAAAATCACTGTGTGTGGTAGGTTGTGTAATCAAGTTTTGGTATTCAACTGTGATAGGATCAAATAAGTTGAGAAGGGCTGTACTGGATGCCTCGTATTTACAATGGGCGATTTGGCCAAGGATATTAAGCGTTTCGATCAAGGATTCTTCGTTCTCTAAAGGGTCTTCTAAACCTTCGTCAATACGAACAGATACGGCATCAATTGAAGTGGAAATGTATGCGCGTGTCAACTATATATATAAAATAAATTAAAAGGAGTTGGAAAATTGTCTCAATAGTACACGAATACATATAAAAAAAAGCGTACCTCTATTGTGATATTGCCCAATTTTTCAACTGCAGTTTCACCCAATTGTTGATAATAAGTCATGCTTTGAACAATACGCATCCAAAAGCCCAATACGTAGGTACTAGTATTAGGAGCAAACTTCCAAGATTGAAATGCCTTGAGAGAGAAATCGGCAATCAACTCAGTCCAATCCAAATAACCAGGCTTTTCTACCAATTCATTTAAAGGTAAAGTAGCTCTAAAACGGAACAAGAGTCTACAGAATTCATTATAATTATCTGTATCATTTAAACCTTGCGAAGTCAAGATAATTTCTCGGATACCCTGCATGATCTTGACAACAAAATTAGAACGTTCATCATGATCATTAAATAATGTCTTTCGAACAGAAGCAACCTGGACCATACATTCCATTACTTTTGAAGAGTAAGGAGGAGAAAAATCAGCATAAGCTTTAAATAATGTGGTCACGAATTCGGGGTTTTCAAACAAAGGTCTCCATGTAGAAGGTATTTGGATAATTCCAATATCTTCACCAGCTTCATCTACGCTTGTTCCATTGAAATCATAAGACAAACATTTTGTTAACAAACCCACTGAAGATTCCTGCAAACGTTGCTCTTGGTTGGCTAAAACAGTTTAAAAAAATGATAAGTTGAATACAAACAATAAATCAAAAATAAATAAATCTAATTTATATAAACACTTACTGCTAGTAAACGCAATGTTTCGTTTAACTAATTCCTCCAACGTTTTATAAGCCGTTTCACAGATATCCAATAATTGGGTATCACGAAATTCACCAGCTATACGTACAGTGTTATTAATAGGATAGGTTTCACTTTTTTTTTTTTTTTGCTATTACCTGCTTTTCTAAACTTAGATGCACTTCTTGCAAAACTAGGAGGATTAATATCTTGAACCATGATGGATAAAATTTGAAGACCTACAATTCTGTGATCAACCGAAGCCTATAATCTCGGGTTAAAATATATGTATACTTATATGAAAACGCAGCGTATAATGAATACCTGAATAAATTGTTGTATGTCTTTATGAACATTCTTATATTGTTCAATATCAGCCCAACCCAGCAGAGTAAGTGCAGCCAATACACCAGCTAACTGCGTGATAATAAATGGCATAAGATCAGGATGCATAAACGCGTATTCTAACAAAAACGAGCCTACATAAAATATATTTTAAGTTTTTCCATTTTAGAAAAACTACTAGAAGTAATAAAAAACAAAAATACCCTGACAACTTACGCAAAGCGATTTTAGACTCTGGACTAAACAAAGCAAATTGAGCCTGAACTAATTGTTTAAGTCTAGATAAAGCGAAAGTTTGAACATATGGACTAGGAGAAGACTCTAACAAGACACGTAAAGCAGAAGCAGTGTCTGTTGGCGAGTTTATAGCAAAGGTAGGACTGTTTTCCATGCCGGGTGGAGGTAAATCATTGGAATCGGTAAAGGTAGGAAAAGAATGTTGAAGTATCTTTTGCACTTGGTTACGATCCTCTGGTGATTTAGGATTATAGAGTTGTTCACATAAAGACGCGAAATATGCTGTTCTTTCGTCTCCTTGTGACATTTTAGTTTAGCTTTTTTCTATCTTTTTATTTTGATTATTTTTAAAAAAAGCTGCAGAAAAAAAAAAGAAAAAAAAATGGTGGGTTTATTTTTTTAAGGGCAAAAGTCACAAAGATTATGCTTTTTTACTTTACAGCACAGCAAATGATTGGTGTCAAGTAGGTTTAGAACTGAGCATATTTCGTACTATACGAGTGTGGGATGACACGATGCAAAATAACACGTATCTTACTCGATACTTTCAGGTTATTTGCTTTTGTAGTCGACGGAATTTTGCCGTAATTGATAGTACCGAAATAAATAAAAAGTTCGTGTCTATTATACGGCTGTTTTTATTCTGCTCAATAACTTCACTTTCATTGCTGCATATGCGTCATGGGTCTTTTATACGCATGTGTAACGGCTTATGTATCCCCGAAAAAAACGAAAGAGATCATATATCAATTGGTGATTTTAAAAAGGAATAAAAAAAAGGACGCAGTCTATATTATATGTTGTGCCATTTAAAGGTGGCGGTTCAATGCGTTACATTTAAAGAATAATATCTTAGACTGATGATATATCCTACCCGAGTTTCAAGTGTCAATAAAGAAAGAAAAAAAACGGATGAAATATCCCCTTGCCTCTGGATTACAAAAAAAAAAAAAAAAGGAGATATACTACAGTGATTTAATTGAATTAAAAGGAGTTAGATTTTTGGTTTTAGGAATTAAAGGAGACAAGTTTTACTTGTTTTTGCGGAGTCGAAGCTTCTCGAAGATTATATAGATGTAGAATCCACGTTTAAGACGGATCAAATGTAAGCTGTTCTAATTATCAAATATTTTCTTCAACTATTTACTACAAAAATAAGTTATCACTTTTTCACTTTGCCCCTTTTATTTTTACGCTTTGAGAACTTGGCTTTAGTAATATATCAGTCAGATTCTTCGTATTTGAACAGCGACTGTGCCTGACTCTTTCAAAAAAAAAAAAAGATACAAGAGTCTACATATAAAATAACGGGGAAAAAAAAGTATAAGTGTATAGCTGAATGACATGTGAAACCTACTTTCACACGCATTCATTTAAAACTACTTGTCTAAAAATGCAAACCGAAAAATGATTATAATCTTATTTTGGATGAGTAATCCCCCAGTCCCATCCCTCGGAACTCTAAAATAGACCGCTGTTTTTTGTATATAATCCGGGAGTTAAATAAGCCTGTGATTGTCCATCAATAGTTTTTTTTTTCCTTTTTTCTTTTTTTTTTTCTCCTCTTCACTTTCATAAGAATATACACAATATGGTAAAAGCACACATGAATGATTTTAAACCCGAGTTTGACTCTGTAAAGGAAGCTCTTAAAGACTTTGGTAAGTGAGCAAAATAGAAGAGAAAAGGATTCAACTTGGTAAGAAAACTAAACAAAAAAAGGATATTAGCCAACAACAAATTTGTGATTGTTATGGATAATGAGGATCGTGAAAACGAAGGTGATTTAATTATTGCTGCCGAAAAGATTACGACAGAACAAATGGCATTTTTAATTCGCTATTCCAGGTTAGTTTTTTATTTTATTTATTATTATTGTACTGATAAACAAAACTAAAACGAAAATATGTACATAATTCAGTGGTTATATTTGTGCACCCACTACAGGTGAACGTTTAGATGAGTTGGAATTACCATTGATGGTTAAAAGAAATACTGAATTGATGAGAACAGCATATACCGTATCATGCGATTACGCACATGGAACTACAACTGGTATCTCTGCTCATGATCGTGCTTTGACTTGTCGTAAGTTGGCTGATCCTACCAGTAAGCCTGACGATTTTATGCGTCCTGGTCATATCCTTCCTCTTCGATCAGTTCCTAACGGTACATTTGATCGATTTGGTCATACTGAAGCTGCTGTTGATCTTTGTAAGTTGGCTGGTCTCTCACCAGTTGCATGTATTGGTGAAATCATAAAGGAGGACGATGACCAAGGTGATATGGCAAGACGGGATGATTGCTTTGCTTTCGCAAAGAAGCATAATATCAAAATGATCACAATCAAGGATATTATCACTTACAGAAAATTGAACGAAACTGCATAGATATTTTTTTTTTAACGGGAAAAGAAACTTTTTTTTTTGTATATATACTATTTTTTTCTTTTTTCTTTTAATATATTATGTGTTAAAACAAAATCTTGACGTGGTTCCTTGGAAAAAAAAAATTGATGTTTGCTGCAGTGTAACTTTCCTATTTGAGGAAATACAGATTGACAAAAAAAAAACTAATCAAAAAATAAGACATGTTCTTTATGTTGAAGGTAATGCTTTCTTAATAATGAATGCTTAGCTACTTCAACATCTGTCTTGATATCAGTAATTAAAGCATCTATAGGATTTATGAGTTAAATATACACATGTATACGTAAACCATATATTATTATTTACCGAGAGATGGATAGTTTTGTTCTGATCTAATAAAGCCTAAAACCAATACCCGAATAGGTGCGTCATAAAAATCTTGAGGGAATTCATGAATAACATGAACTTCCTGAAATCACAAATCAATACAAACTAGTTTTTTTCTTTTTATGTATCAGTAAACTTACTGCAGATCTTTTTTCATTTTTGAAATAAGGATTCCAACCTAAACTCATAACCATAGGGTACACTGTACTGCCTACTTGTCCAATTTGTGTCCAACCATAATAAACACCTGTATCAAGACCAGCAGCTAAAGTACTAATAGCCTCTTCAGACAAATTTGCTTTTTTTTTTTTTCGTAATGTTAAAATGAGTTTATAAATACACATATCTGTATATATTTGTAACTAGGTACCTGTTGGAATGCCAAGTTGTTTCGAACCTCTACCATAACCTTTGACTACTGTACCTTTCAAAGCAAAAGGATAAGGCGAAGAAGGTGTTTCGGGTCCTACTAAAAGAGGGCGATCAGGGTTAATGTTGCCTTTATTGTTCATTGCGAAGAAAAAGTAAAAAAGGAAAGAAGAAAAGAAAAAGAAGGAAAGTAAGAAAAGGAGAATTAAATACATATATTATTATTGTTTTTTTAATGGTGATAAATTGTCTTTGACCATTTTGATATCATATTTAATGTTGCATCGTTATCGTTTGAATGTAACTTCTTTTCTTTAGCAGCGGCTAACTCGAGCTTTTCTATTCTCTTGCGATGATATTCACATACATCATCATTATCTTGCTTTGTCGGTAATTGTCTGCAGATAGATTCGATAGGTATAAAATGTGTATCCCAAATGATTTTTTTAGTTTCATTTGCAAAGTCTTGCAATTCCTTTCCGTTTAGAATATCTTGGTTTGATAATTCTGTTTGAACGCCTTGTGCTAAGTATTCTTTTTCCATACTATGTAATTCCTCAATATCAAATCGCGATTGATTATATTCTTCTTCTGCCTTTGCGAACTGTTCTTCTAATTTCTATTTACATTTACATCAGTAACAAAAAAAAACCCTCCTTTTTTTCTGGTTTAGTTGATATACTTACTGAAATCTTTTCATCAAATTCTTGTTTCATGGTTTTACATTGTTCATCAACTCTATCGAACAGCGATTGTTCAATCTCTGGTTGCTTTAAATCAAAATCGAAAGACATGTGTGATGATATAAAACTATTATGCATAGTTAAAGTCTCTTGTGTTAAAGGCACACGGGATTTTTTCAATACAGGTTCTGAAATAAATGATTTAGCCTTTGAGCTTTCACCATAATTATTCTTGACTACAAAAGCGATTAGTTTTAAATATATACATGTATATATGAGATTTCACTTTACTAGCTGTAGCCGACTTTGTTCTACTTGGTGCTTGTATTGATTCAAATGAAGAAAAAGAAGAGTCTAAATCTCGATCGAAGCTAGGATGATTAACGCTGGCGTTATTAATTGTATATTTCAAATATTTGTAATCTTTTGAATGGCTAGACATTGCAAAAGGGAGATGTATAAGACAAAGAAAATAAAAAAGTAAAAATAAAATACTTTATTAAAAAATAAATAAAAAATACACAGCGTTTTCTCCCTTAAACAAACGAAGAATTTAACACTCCAATAAGTCAACGTATTCGCTTGCAGGAGA